>JAVJAQ010005953.1:217511-330893 GCA_032362365.1 Zygogramma bicolorata
TACAGCGGTAATTGCATTGTATCAAGTCACCATAACAACACATTTGAAACCGTATCGCTAGACGTCAGTAAACAACACAAATAAATGTCAGATAGACTTCAAAAATAGAAAAACATTTCGCGTTTAGGTGAGTACTCCAGACAATCTATAGAGGAAAGTATAAATGAACAAAAAATAACATATCCGTGAGAATTTCTTTATTCGTTAAATATTCCAATGAATTACATTCGTGCATGAAAATGACCAGATAATTTAGCATTCAAGCATGATATCTTATACCAATTGCATTCGGTTATTTTCATATTTTGTAACTTTCGCCAAAATATGAAAATAAACTTGCAATTTTTAGATATCACGCTTGCTTGCAAAATTATCGCTAATTTTCATGCACTCGTGCAATTATAACCGAACATAAAACTTCCAGCGGGTGATGATCAACTGTTTTGCCAAATATGCGCCAAACTAACTGACTATTAAGACAACATTTATAGGTGAGGCACCAGTCAATCTTATAATAACACTGATGCTCTTTAAATATTACTCAACCTCTGGCGGAAGCACCAAACTCTTACGAAAATTCGAAATAGATGAACACTTTAATCTAGCGGACCACTGTTAGAATCTTCATGCAGTCATTGTTCACTGTGGTTCTGGCGTTGAATCTGGTCATTATTACTCATTGGTCAAAGACGAAATGGACTGGTTTATGTTTGACGATAGTTGTGACATTAAATATTCTGGAGGTATCTTGAATTTATTGATGCCTCAGGAGACACCCTTCATCATATTCTATGAAAGAGAGGACATTGGCAGATCAAAATCTTTAAATGATGTTGTGCTGCCAGGTTCTCCTGCAGCTGAAAAATCAAATGGGTCATGGAATCAATCAAGTCGCTCCAGAGTGCCAATTATTTTCATGTTGTTTCATATTTCGTATCACTTTCGTTTCATTGTTTGTTAATAAAAACAAAATTAAATGATATCTATCTTAGATACACTCTTTCTTCCTTTATGTAAATTACCCAAACGTCTAAAAATGTTTTCTTTGTAGTTTTCTGGGTTTTTAACCTATCACAATCTGAAGAAATAAATATTAATATCGGACTCTATACAAGTGTAGACTTCTGTACAACGACAAGTTGTAGATAAAATTTTATAATTTCTTTTGGATAAACACATTTGAAGAGGGAGAAGATTTACGCGAGGCATATTCAGTAACCAACTGGACGACTATTCTCCGACTATTTGAAGCAGTCCGGATAGCAAACCAGACCAGACTTTCAAACAGACTCTAAATGCTTTATAACGATCAACAAAAAATGTTTGTTGAATATTTTATGTTACTTCTTTTACAGAGGTTTTGTAATCTTCATTCATTAACTAGGAGAAGAAAAAGCCGATAAAAGTCACTTTAACGAAATATTTCAGTAGGGAATCCAATCGTTGCTTATTTGCAGCAATCCTCCTGAAACATAGCGAAAATTTATGAGATATGATTAGCAAGTCAAACGCATTCAGTAAAACGAACCTAAAGTGTAAAACATATTTCATCCTTCACATAGGCAAAAGACATTTACAAAGAATGACAATCACGACACCAGTTAGTAAAGTAGACCCCAGGTAAGCGAGAATCATTTTCAGTCTAGTTGTAGAGGATGCTGCAACCCCGACAGAAATCAGTATTTCACAAAACGATGAACTGAAAGAGGATTTAGGAATGCCATGATTTTGTATAACAGAATCCTGATGTTGTATTCATCACCTTATCTCGTGATAGGATCAGAATATGCATTATATTATTTTTATTTATAAGGAAGAGGCAAAAATCCCATTCTCAAAATGTCCTACCTCCTTTGGAATAATAATGCTCCTATAAATAATTGGTAATTCACTGAATGAAAACCCCCCATCTGTTCAACAAAGCTGTATCTCTAAATACATTTCCTTTTCATCTGATAATTTTTCAATTACAACTCTGAGCTACCCTCACTTGACAGATGACAATTCAAATTCCTTCCATCAAAATTCTCATTTCATTTCCCACTCTCATGGCTCTGTTCGTGAGATTCAAAAATTCCTGTTGAAAATGCTTTCGATTGAGGTGATTATTCTGATTTGTAAACGATTCCAAAGATGAAATCAACTATCTAGGTTCCAGGATGGTACAGACAGAAAAAGTAAACGATAATAAAACCAAAGATGGAGTGGCAAAATCGCCAGAACCTGCATGTGATCCCCTAGAATCTCTTGAAAAGGAAATTACTCAGGTCGTCAGTGCCTGCAAGTCCATCATCAGCGATGAACAAGAAGTAGAAAGAAAGAAAAGTGGGGCTGAATCCAAGATCACACTAGAAACGGTAAGTGGATTTTCAAAGAAAATGACTCAGTAGCCACTGATATCAGAATTTATGAGGTCCATATTGATTTTCATACAAGTCGCTCCCGTTCTCAAAAATGATATGCTTGTGAGAAATTTTAATCACTGAATAGAAATCTTGCGTCAAAATATCTTGGTTGCAACCCTTACCAAGAGTATAGCCCATAGGGGTTCACTCAAACATTTCGAAAAAAGACAATATTTGAAAATTCCCATTTTTCTGCAATATCAAATATATACGATGACAATAATGTTCGTCAAATTATAATTATCAACTTAAAAATCAAATCAGGAACACGACCTTGTCGTACTCATCGTTATTGAAAACTTTTTTCCTTGCATCCCTGATATTTTATATTTTTGTTCATCTCATACGTGAACTTTGTAACTCCATACATGTTGTGTGGTGCTCAAATAAATTCTTTCCTATCTGTTCTTGTATATACAATAGCACATACAACATCAACACAGTTCACTACAGTTTTAAGAACTGGTCCTGAGTATTTATTCATTTATTGACAAAAAATCTTCCAAACAGAACAAGTTCTGGTATGAGGAAGATACTACATTGAATTTGAATAAGTTCAAATATTTCAAAATAGACGAAAAGTAACAATTTAAATAACTTTTCATATACATTGATTGATGAACATCGGTCTAATAGAATTTTAGTTTTAATATCTTTATTCATCCCAAGAAACATAAATGTTTATAACAGGGACATACTAAAATAAATAAAATACAATACAACATAAAAAGAAAACAGTTAGATCAGTTCAAATAGTTATAAAGATCAATCAATACTGGCAAAAGAAATGTTCTCCAGAAGCTTCAGAGTAGTAGAAAATGAAAAACAGGCACAAACATCAAATATCATTTTTTTTAGTTAAGAAAAATCATTAAGGTATCTTTTGAATTTAACAGCATCTTTTACCTTTTTCAAATAAGAAAGTAAACTGTTGTAAATTTTAACACCATTATGAAGAAGGGATTTCTTTGCAAATTCTGTTTTGACTTTGATCAAAATGAGCTCATTAGTTTGTCTAGTAGCATAGTCATGAATATCAGAATTAACTGTAAATTTCAGAATAGAGTTTTTGATATTTTTAAGGCAAAATGAACAAATAAGCATATTTTCATCCTGAATATTTGATCCAAATTCAATAACTTCCTTGGCTTGTATAAATTCACAGTAGGCTCCAAGACATCTAATTTGGAAATACATTTTACTTTTTTATTTTGTAAGGTTTTCAAGGGCCTCAATATTGATTTGTTTGCTATTCCCCAAGCTGAAATTGAATATTGCAGTTTTGAATGTATCAATCCGAAATAAATCTGTTTCAAATGTTTCAGTGCTAAATATAGATTTTGATTTTTTGATACCGTCTGAAAGATATTGTAAATTTCTATACAACTAGATACATGATTGTTTTTACCTTCATTTCAATGTATGTTATTCAAATGGAATTTATTGGCATTTCTGATAGTATAGTTATGTAATTTTGATTTTTCATTTGAAGAGACTATCACCTTTCTGTAAATTATTTGTCAGCTTGTATGCAAATTTTGCTCTTTCAAATTTTATCACTTTATATAATGTGGAAGTTTTAGTATCTTTGTATAACTAGTGTAAAGACGTTTTTTCCCTTGCATCTGTTTCTAATCTGTCATGAACGGATTTGTTCTTTATGTTATTCTCATAAGGAACCATCGTACTAAGTAAGACACTTCAGTGTAGCAAACCCTAAAGAATCAACCAAGAAAAGGTAAAATATTGAAATGCAAGAAGATCAATCATTTCAAGCTTCCAAATTTCATTAGGTTTGAAATATTCGTCTAACTTACAAAGTTGTGTTTCGAAAAAGATTCTTCAGTACAAGAATTTCTCATAAATATGTCAGTATTATATAGGAATAATAATATATTGGCTAACGATGTATCTCAACCATATTTTATTTTCCAGATTGCTGAGGATATGTCCAATATTCTGAGTGAACTAAAATTCAATCTGACCGCCTTCAAAGATAAAAAAGATTCATTTTCTGATGTTCTGCCAAGTTTAGAGGAAAGTTTCCAGATGCAGATCAAACAACAAGAAAATGATAACAATACCAACAAAAAGAGCATAGGACAACCCTCAAACCCCACGAAGAAAGCTGATAACACAAAAACTCCTGTCGGTGGCAATAATAACAATAACAATAAAAATAAACCCGCAAATGTGAAATCATCATCCAATACCAAAAATACTAATAAAGGACCTGTACAGAAACAGGGAATCACAAATTCGAAAACCTGTCCGGTTCTGAGAAATTCAAATACTTCAAAACCTGGTTCCACTAACAGCTCTCGTACTGTTAATAGAGGTCCAATAATTCAAAATAACCGTATCTTGGCCAATAAAGCCGGAAATACAGCAAGTAATACTGCTAGGAGCTCGGTATCAGCCGACAAGAGGAATGTTGTGAATAAAGATAGACCAGTTGCCAATTCAACTAGATCTGTACCACAAAGTGCCCCGAATCGTGCTGGTAATATACCATGGTAAATACTATACTAGGTTTCATGGAGAAATATTTCGCAACTATAATTTATATTCATAAAATACACCGCTTCCGACAAACAGGAGTGTTTTTGCAAAATATCAATTTATATTTTATTAAATCAAATCTCACCATCAATGAATTCAGTATGATGAATTTTTAACCTCTGACGAATGTTCCATTCTTTTATCAGTTGAACTTAGAGTCCAGCCTGTTCTTTATAAGGGAAGAGAACTTTCCCTTGTAATTATAGACTAACTGCATTGCTTTCTACATTTTCCAAAGTAACGAAATAAGCTGTAAATATAATGTTCATCAAATAACTGGAGATATCAGGAATAATTAATTATCGATTATACGGATTTCGCCAACAAAGACCAACCAGTGACTTTTGGCAGCATTCCATCAAAAATTCAGAGCAACATAAGTTGTTGCACTCGACATTTCAGAAGCTTTTGATCGAGTTTGTCACTGAGTCCCCTTTCGAAATTGCTGTCTCATGGCATGCCTCCTCTATTGTGTGCTTTGTGTGTCTCATAGGACTTTCTATGTGGTTGTTGATGGAGTATGATGTTTCCTCAATCAATACAGGTTTTTCTAGGGGCTTCCAAACTTCAAAGAAGTTAATAAATATAAATTCGTATCTCCTGTCCCTTGATTCACACGTTGTCTCCAACTCTCATCTAGTGTCTAGTCTAGAGCATGCACCGAAATGCAATGTCATCATCAATTAGTTCATTTCCCATAGAGCACGATTCTTTCAACAACCTTACCTCCGAGCAAACCCAAATATTTGTATCATCTTTCAAACATATCTGGTTCAGTTGTTTTCTGACGTTAGTCCATCGACCTGCCATGTATATAGGGCTAGATGAATTATACCAAGATGACTTAATCTGAAGCCAGTGTTGGAGTATGCTCACCGACTATATGTGAAAACTATGGTAGATACCAGTTTCTCATTAAACAGCTATGCTCCCTCTACAAACGACAAACACAAAATTTCGAAACTCGAGCGACTTGAATGTTAACGAGGTCTCACATTTTCACGTGCGACTTCAATCAATTGATCAAAAAACCCAGAAACTCTTCATTTTTAGCGCTAAGCAGAGGAGTACCACTTCGAACCAAAGTAACAAGAAGGCGTTAGTGTTACCCCAAGTGAATATCGTAAAAGATTTGAGCCAAAGTCCCATCTGTTCTCTGAAAGACGAAGTCGAACAAGCGGTCAGAAACAATAAAACGTTCACCATCAGAGGCGTTTTCCCGGCGGTTCGAAGGGCGCTCTTGAGAAGGGGATGGGTGGAAAAGATTCATTTCTCTCTGAGAGATCAAATGAATACGGATATCAAGAAGTTCCGTACCTATAGGTAAAGTATCGTTGCGATATTTCCAACACCAAACAAGTTTTATTAACTTCACTTGACGATACTAGTACTGCACTGACTAATAAATCGCTTACAAACACTTAAGACTTCTCAACTGATCAAAAACAACCAACGCTCTTTAATGAAAACTCTACAACTTCGACTTCTCTGCACTCAGCAAAACTCAGTACCAAAACCTCCACTAGAAAACTGCCGTTGCGATGAATAGCCTCACTATTTATTCTCTGTATAAGACTTCTGGACTTATCCATTCATGACTCGACGACGGATATCATAATAATAATATTCATTTCTTTGGTTGAAAAGTACGGTTGAATAAAATCAATACACAATAAACAATAAAAATGTTAATGTGAAGTCCAATAATAAATGTAAAAAACGTATAAATGTAAATAGCTACTTGTAACAATATTACTGTCAGTCAAAATAATATAAACAAGCCAATAACACAAACAGTCCAAAAGTATTGATGAACTCCATAAGCAATAGAAGTATAAATATGAGTAGTTGCAGACTATAAAAAAGTAAACAAGTTAACACTATAACCAAATTTGCTAGAGCTGAAGATCTCAGGTTAGTTGATCAGTAAATTCTTAAATGGTGTTACAAGTCCTTTGAAGCAGCATTCATTTCATTTCACTTCTGAATAAATTGATATTTGGGGAATTCTTAAGAGATATTGAAAGCATAATATTGTATTATTTACACCCACTGTTCTTTACGATTTTTTCATACAGAGAAGTTTTATGAGCGTTTAGTATGGAACCTTCTACGCGGTTCGGGACTCAATCACAGATAACATTCTTTCTTCGACCCCATCATATTACTTCGATGTTTTTCTTCATAAAAAACGTGAAAATGTAGTCATTTACTCAATCGTGAAGTTGTGTGCCTTTACCAATATATTTGGGAAAAGAAGTACTTTTATATTTCGTGTAGAAATATATTTATTAAAATCGTAGTAGAGCGCTTTCAAATCATCATCAGTGCTTACCTGAAAGTAAGTAATGTTTGAAAAATTTGGAAATAATAGGTAAATGAAAAAATTTCAATATGCGAGAAATAGTCGATATAAAGCCCACTGAAATTCCAATGACTCCCAAATTTCAAATTTAATTTTCCCGTCATCGCAATTTCAATAGACTTCATTGATACAGACATGTCTTAGTACATAGTTACATACTGATGTTGTAATTAGTCCTCAAATTTCTGAACAAATTCTGTCCTTCAGAAATATAATATGTATTTTGATGGTTTTGGCTCTTGTACACATGACGAGTAATTAACCCCTTCTTCATGAACTCAACTATTTTTCAAATATCAAAAATTTTCTATTTACCCATTATTTCAATATTTCTCAAATATCACTTTCTTTCAGGCAAGCACTGATGATAACTTTTCTAGTCGAAAGCGCTTTGCTCAGTTTTTTTTTATCATTGTTTCTCAAAAATCTCTCATAATGTGTCGGTATTGAACACATAATAATAATTATAGACAGGTCAGAAAAGCTATGGTATAATTGAATATATGTAAAAAATATGGTTTTCTGAAAATTTTACATGGATGAAAATTAAAACAAATATAAGACAGCAATCTGTTCATCAACTCAGAATAAAACTATACAATGATCTACCAAATTCATTGAAAAAATATAGGAAATTTCGTTTTCAAAAATAATTTGAAGAAACATTCATTGTCATAATTATTTATATTGCTATATAGAGATTTGATTTCATTACTAATTTTTTGTATTCTTTTTTTTTCAACTCAACTTTTTTTTATGACTTCAGTTTAATTTTCCCAACTATATTCATGTGAGTGGAAGAGCGCTACTTCTCTGATACTTTTCCCTTTGCGATTTAATATCAAATATTGTAGCTCTTTTGTTCATATATTGGAACTACAATAAAAGTATCCATCATCATTATTATCATCATCATTAAAAATCATTTCAGATTTGTCTAAAATACGTTTCACCAAAAATTTGAATTCTCACTGAAACGTTATGGTTTGTAGTATACCCGAACTCGTAAACCTAGTACGAAACAAGGAAATAGCCGATATCTGCAAAAGATTGATCAAGTCCAAATTGCTGGAGCGTCATCAAGTCGACTTATACTACGGAAACAATTACGAATCGTATAAGGAGTGCCCGGATCGAGTGAAACAAACATTGATCAACAGGATCAGGTGGAGCGGTCCAGGATACACTAGCAAGCAAGGTAAAGTCATATCTCACTACTTTCATTTCTTGATACATGATTCCTTCAATATTTCTGTTTCATTTATTTTCCTTATCAACGGTACAAGTCATCCACAAAAGAGCAATCGGGGCCTTTTGGAAGATCGAGATTCGTTCAGAGATCATTTTGAAAACACCAGATCCTTACTGTAATATTTCCATCTTGGTAACGCCATGACTGATTCACATACACCGTGATCAATATGTTAGGACATCATCAGCGTACAACACACATTCCTCCCAGTACAATGTTCCTTTACATATTCCTAAAAGTAGTATTGTGAAAGGTGCTATAATTTACAATGGTTTCAGAAATTACAACTACGTCCTAGAAAAAATCAAAGTAATCAATATCACATCATTTCTAGAAAAAAAGTGTAGTTGTTACTTTATTCCCTCTGGAGGAAAAGTAAAAGTGACGTTTGATACGTCATCAATGAAAAATATTATTATATAAGTATAAATTTTAACGTTCCTTTATAGAACACCTTGTATTTTTCAAAACGGTAGAAATCAGTGAAGAAGGTAAGATATTTTCAAGAAGTGAATATATTGAGAAAATAAGTTAATGGAAGCGGCGTTGTTCATGATAGGTTTGAAGGCAATTGTAGGTATTGGTTCAAATCGGGCGCCGAGATTTTTTTCCTTTTCTTTCTTTAATTGTTTTGTTTCGAAGGTTCTAATTTCGGAAATTTCAGGAGCATGCTATACTATACCTACTCTTTAGTTTTAGTTCTTTAGTAAATTTTATTCATTTGTTTCATAAATAGTTTCTTTTAAATGACTTGTCATTTGAGGGAGGCAGAATAAATGATATAATAATAATAATAATAATAATAATAGGTAATAACAATTTATTCACAATAAATCTCAATATTACAATTTTAAAATAAATAATACGTGAATAAATATTTAAACCTTACGAAGTTATTGCACTTGTTGTAAGGATTAGATATTTTATTGAATAATCATTATGGATTAAAAATAAATGATTTAATAATATAATAACATTTGAACAATAAATGAAAATGACAGTATAATCAGCACACTGGCAGTCACATGGAAAATTTCAATTCTATAAGATTCTGGAAAAATAATCTGGGAGTTTCAAGAATCCATTTTTTACTAGTTTTTTATAAGAATATTTTGACTTTGTTACTTTAATCGAATTTGGTAATTTATCGTAAATAAATGATGCTAAATATAAAAAGTTTTTTTGTGATTTGGCTTTGGAAATTTTATTTTTTAGTAGTAATTTTGTTTTTATTTCGTGTATTATATAAATGTTCATTATACTTATAGCAGTTTTTATGAGAAAATATGTAAGTTATTATATTAAGACAAAATAATTGTCTGATATCCATTTTTTCACTTTCACAAAATAATTTATTGGAGGAATATCGAATATTTTTACCATACATGATTTTTGAGAACCATTTTTGTTAATTTCCCAAATTTCTCACACATATATATATATATATATATATATATATATATATATATATATATATATATATATATATATATATATATATATATATATATAAAACATAGGGGTAACGTGCCTTTTCCTCCTTTGAATGATTACTGTTCTCCGCTACGCATGGGGTAAACCTCATCCTTGGAGGAAAAATAGCACTTTGGCCTTTCTTTTCTCAAATAGCTATTTCTTCCCTTTTCTAGTGAGGTAGTAAAAAATGTTATCATTTCAAAAGACAGTACCACATTCAAAATTCTATGGCATCAATTGAAAACTTATTGATTTTCTCTCTATTTATTTGATTCATTATTCATTTGTTTCTAATTTTCCCTTTTATAAACTTGTAAGTTTCTTGGGAAATAAACATCATTCAAATATAGTTCACTTTCATGGCAATGATTTCCAGGCTTGAGCGAGGCATCAAGAAAAACATGTTGGTTCCACATACCGGGTGTTTCCAACATGAACCACCCTAGAAGTTATCTACTCACCAAAAACGGGGACACTGAAGAGTTCGTGAAGGACTTCAATCTGACAGCGGCCATGTCCCTTTTGAAATGGGTGAAAACCAATCACAAAACCGGTCAGTGCAAGATTCTGAGCCCTTTCGGTAAGGTTCCATTGACAGTGTTCGATTTCGCTGTGAACGAGTGCTACAAGTTCATCAAGAGAGAGAACCATGAAGGTGAGTATTCAGGTCTTAGCACACATAAAGGGGCAAGATCATGGTGTTAGTTGTGTAAAGTCGTGTATCAGATTTTCAATACTCAAATTACCACAAACACGATATGTCTAAGTGAAGAAGAATGTTGTTAATCAAGTTTTGAGAATTTTGAACGATGTTCTCAAAGAATTCAGTGAACTGCCAAAAAGCCAATTCAAACTCAAATTCAAACAATTTCCATTGGAGAAAACATTTCATTGTGTTTCATTTTTATCATTGATGTTTTCTTTTTTAAACACATTCTGGTTTCACACTGTGAAGTATTATGGAATGAAGTGATTATAATAATTCAGAAACAACGAATACACAAACAACAAACTTCAATAAACATCAATTACCTCCACACCGAACTGATAGTATTTGCATTCGATGCTCGTTTCGCTAACAAAATCACCATCTGCAGGAAAAGAAACATTTGAGAAATGAAGAAAAGAGACGAACTTTCAGTACTTTCTATCATCACTGTACTCAACATGGAAGCATATCAATTTCTCCTATATAGGCTTATAACACTTTCCCTGTAGGATAGGTACACAGATTACAGAAACAAGTTCAGATAGGCAACAGCATACCTACAAAAACCAAATAGTTCAAGGCGCAATTCCTGTGCCGTTTGTTGACTACAACTATTTAACAAATTTGGATGGATTTGAGAAACCTGTAGAAACTAAATATGCAAAATACTGTATTATCGACGGATTTTTCATACTTTAATCGTTCGAATCAAACCAACCAATACTGAAAATTTATCTCACCACCAATTACAACACATCTCTTGTGCGATAAGCAGTTTTCTTCGGTATACATGGTGTAACATACTCTAAGACGACTTACATTATATGACGCAGTTTAAAACAATACATTGATTTCTATAACTTACCAGGAATTTTAAGAGAAATTGGAGCATTATATAAGTCTTCTTCTAATAATGGCAGCGTGAATTCTGAAGAAAACTGTGCTTTGAACACAAAATATGGGTTGAAAATTTGATCACTGGGTTATTCTAATAAACGGTGACTTTCCCCCTTTTTTTAGAATAAAGAACAGCTCATAACTCGCAGAAAACTGTTTCGTGAAAAAAGTCAGCGATCCAGTATCTTCAATCCCAACTAGAACAAAATAAGCGCCATCAGCGTCTTCAGGGATTGTTGACCCCAAGCCTTCACGCGGGAAGGGGGCTGTTACATTCATAAATATTTATTTATTTATTGAATTTAATCTTTCAATCAGAATGAATATATAAATAAAATAGAAAATTATATAAGAATAAATGAAAAAAAATAATGAATTATGTAAAAATAAGATATATATATATATATATATATATATATATATATATATATATATATATATATATATATATATATATATATATATATATGTTAGCATGAAGATTCTCACGGACGAAGTATGATGCGTTGTTTTTTCGGGTTTCATTCCGTGTTCTGTGGTTTTGATCCTCTGAAGGATAATTCTCACAACGTTTCGGCAAAGTCTCATTTGCCATCTTCTAGGTGATGTCTTGAGTTTCGATCTCGAGTCGAGTTCGGAGAAAAGCAGATTGAATATCCAAAAGACCATGTGGTTTATATAAATTTGATGTTGGTTCAAGATATGGTAATTTGAATATACACTTTATAATTTTATTTTGTAGTCTTTCAAGAGGATTCAATATCGATGTATTGGCTGTACCCCAAATTTAAATCAAATACTGGAGATTTGAATATATCAAACAGAAATAAATACACCTCAGATATTTTTTAGGAACTGTCGGATTCTGAATAATATTCCTAGAAGTGGTCTGACTTTCTTTTTCAACATTTCTATATGAGTATTCCAACACAGTCTTTCGTCAATGTACCTACAGCCCTAAGAATTTTGTTGTTTGGCAATATTTTATAATTTTGTTTTCAAAAGCCAGATTCTCTCTGTTTGTGGTTCTATTTTTTGTTATCAACATTACTGAGGATTTTTCATAATTCAATTTGTGATAATTTAGTCGAGAAGATAACAATTTCAGGTCATTAATCATGTCATCATATATTTTTTGGGTGTTACTAGAAAAATAAAGTAGTGTTGTATCATCCGCGTATAATTTGATATTTACTTTCAATAATAATTTTGAAGCAGAATTAATATAGTTCAAAAATAAAACAGGGCCCAAAATAGAGCCTTGTGGAACTCCACAAGTGATAGTTTTTAGTTACCCTATTTCTGATTCCAATTTTTGTTCGTACCCAATATTTACTATATGTATAATCGATATGTTATTTATTTCCGTTCCAGTCCCTTACATAAACATTTTTATTATTTCTTGGGAGACATGAAAGATTAGTTCTCGTATATACTGGTGAAAATTATTTCAGTTGAGTTTTTTCCATTTTATAACTTGTGGATCAGTGAGTGAAAATATTTTATCCAGGTTTGGAATAGTTGAACTATTGTAACAAATATACTTTTTTCTTGAATACTCAATTTTGAAAAATACTGAAAATAATATTATTTATTTCATAAAATCAATTTATTTCGAGGTGACTATTTTCCTGAACCTCTTTAATGATAATATGTTCGAATCAATTTTCTTGATTCTCCACACATTTATTTATCCACAGAACACAGAAATTAATATATATATATATATATATATATATATTAATTTCTGTGTTCTGTGGATATATATATATATATATATATATATATATATATATATATATATTAATTTCTGTGTTCTGTGGATAAATAAATGTGTGGAGAATCAAGAAAATTGATTCGAACATATTATCATTAAAGAGGTTCAGGAAAATAGTCACCTCGAAATAAATTGATTTTATGAAATAAATAATATTATTTTCAGTATTTTTCAAAATTGAGTATTCAAGAAAAAAGTATATTTGTTACAATAGTTCAACTATTCCAAACCTGGATAAAATATTTTCACTCACTGATCCACAAGTTATAAAATGGAAAAAACTCAACTGAAATAATTTTCACCAGTATATACGAGAACTAATCTTTCATGTCTCCCAAGAAATAATAAAAATGTTTATGTAAGGGACTGGAACGGAAATAAATAACATATCGATTATACATATAGTAAATATTGGGTACGAACAAAAATTGGAATCAGAAATAGGGTAACTAAAAACTATCACTTGTGGAGTTCCACAAGGCTCTATTTTGGGCCCTGTTTTATTTTTGAACTATATTAATTCTGCTTCAAAATTATTATTGAAAGTAAATATCAAATTATACGCGGATGATACAACACTACTTTATTTTTCTAGTAACACCCAAAAAATATATGATGACATGATTAATGACCTGAAATTGTTATCTTCTCGACTAAATTATCACAAATTGAGTTTGAATTATGAAAAATCCTCAGTAATGTTGATAACAAAAAATAGAACCACAAACAGAGAGAATCTGGCTTTTGAAAACAAAATTATAAAATATTGCCAAACAACAAAATTCTTAGGGCTGTAGGTACATTGACGAAAGACTGTGTTGGAATACTCATATAGAAATGTTGAAAAAGAAAGTCAGACCACTTCTAGGAATATTATTCAGAATCCGACAGTTCCTAAAAAATATCTGAGGTGTATTTATTTCTGTTTGATATATTCAAATCTCCAGTATTTGATTTAAATTTGGGGTACAGCCAATACATCGATATTGAATCCTCTTGAAAGACTACAAAATAAAATTATAAAGTGTATATTCAAATTACCATATCTTGAACCAACATCAAATTTATATAAACCACATGGTCTTTTGGATATTCAATCTGCTTTTCAATTAAAAATTTGTTGTTTTATACATTCAGTTAGAAAAAAAATCAAACATTCAACTCTAAACTTTAGTGAAATTAGTACCATTCACGATAATAATACGAGACAAACCAAACAATTAATTGTTGAACCTTATCGTTCTAAATTTGGAGAGAAATCAATACATTATTTTGGTGTTAAAATCTACAATAATCTTCCAGAAAGACTGAAAATAATTCCGAAAATAACAAAATTCAAATCTGAATTGAAAAAATGTTTGCTCTCTATTTGAAATTCTGATCTCCATTCATAATTGAAAATTTTTGATTGCGGTTTTTAATTATTCTCTTTATTTATTCAACTTTCATTGTTATTCTAACATAATGTAATTGTTTATTTGTATTGTACACTGTTTTACTTGGTAAGCAAATAATTTAGTTGATTACGATTGATTTTCATCCCTGTTATAAACTTTTTAGTTTCTTGGGATTAATAAAGATTATTATTATTAAACTGCACCGCCTCTCTCACCAAAAAGTCAAATTTAAATTCTACTTTTAAAGTTTTGGCGAATGCTCCGAGATGAACTTTAAAAACCAAGTCGGTGTTGACGGAGAAATTCAAATTGATTCATTTCAACTTCCTGTTTTGTTATTCTCAATCTCACTTCGCTAACCGAATGTCATATTGATTTTATGAAATAAAAAATATTATTCTCAGTATTTTTCAACGTTGAGTTATCGATTGTACAAATCTTCTCAAAAAAAAAGGATATTTGTTACAATAGTTCAACTATTCCAAACCTGGAAAAAGTATTTTCACTCACTTTAGGTGATCCACAAGTTTTAAAATAGAGAAAACTCAACTGAGTTTATATTCACCAGTATATTTCAATTCAATTCAATTTTATTATCCCAAGAAACATTACATGTTTATGAATAGGGACTAAAACACACAAGTACATAGTCAATAAATGAAATTTTCACAAGTATAAAGCAAAAAAAATTCATACATTTAACGAAATTAAATATTTGTAAGCTGTCAAAATGAAATGGCTTTCAAAACTGATGAATACCAATGGAGGTAAAAAAAAACATATAACTGTTGACTACATGCAAAATATATTGTACATTAGCTGATTAAAAATTGTTTGTATTTTATACGAGAAGAATATTATTCTCAATATTTTTCAACGTTGAGTTATCGATTGTACGAATGTTTTCAAGAAAAAAGTATATTTGTTACAATATTTCAACTATTCCAAACCTGGAAAAAGTATTTCCACCCACTTTAGGTGATCCACATGTTATAAAATGGAAAAAAAAAACACTCAACTGAGTTTATATTCACCAGTATATACGAGAACTAATCTTTCATGTCTCCCAAGGAACCATAAAAATATTTATGTTAGGTATTGAAATGAAAAAAAAATAACATATCGATATCGATTATACATATAGTAAATATTGGTTCAAACAAAAATTCGAATCAGAAGTAGGGTTACTGAACCGCCTCTCTCACCAAAAAGTCAAATTTAAATTACTTGGCGAATGCTCCGATATGAACTTCAAAAACCAAGTCGGTGTTGACGGATAAATTCAAAATGATTTATTTCAACTTCCTGTTTTGTTATTCTCAACCTCACTTTGCTAACCGAATGTCATATTGATTTTATGAAATGAAGAATATTATTTTCAGTATTTTTCAACGTTGAGTTATCGATTATACGAATCCTTCCAAGAAAAAAGTATATTTGTTACAATGGTTTGACTATTCCAAACCTGAAAAAGTATTTTCACTTACTTACGACTGAGTCATCGGAGATGAGTAAGCCTCTGAAAAAGCTGGCCACTCGCGCTAGCGAAACGTTAGGAAGAAATTCCAGAGAACCACGGTCTTCAAGCCCGAAGAGAAGTAGTCATACTGCACCGCCTCTTTCACCAAAAAGTTAAATTTGAATTATACTTTTGAAATTTTGGTGAATGATCCGAGATGAACCTTAAAAACCAAGTCGGTGTTGACGGATAAAATCAAAATGGTTTATTTCAACTTCCTGTTTTGTTATTCTCAATCTCACTTCGCTAACCGGATGTCATATTGACTGAAATGAGTCAAGATTTACTACATGATAAAAAAGAAAATTATGAAATACACTTTTCGTAGTCAAGAATCTATTTCCACCGGCTCATTCGCCAAATAGTCGAATTGAGTTACCTGAAATTTTTGTGGGTACTTAGGAGTTTGATAAACTATAAAAAATGAATAGATATATCAAGAACTCGATAAACAATAATAATGCAGATGGATCGGAAAAAATTACGCCATGATGATGATTACAAAATAATTCCACTTTATTTCCGGAATACGATCTGCAGGGGAAAATTATTGTGAGAGAAAATTTCAAACATTTATCGTTATCCCTGGTTTTTTTATAAATTTTCTGACGTTTTCTAATATATGAGATACAGATATCTATGTGTATACCATAAAAAAATTGAAAAACAGAGAGAGGATCACTCGAGAGTAGATATGTTGTTCAAAAAAGGATTCAGAATCCCAGGAATTCTCATCAAGAAAAAATGGATTTACAAATACTTTTCGGGGGTTATATCCTGAGTGCACCAAGTTTAACCGGTTAAAATGTGTGCTGCACTTCCATGATTCTCGAAATTTTGCTTAGCAAATGACTTGAGTGTATGATAATTTGATAAAATCCCGAGACTGCAGGTCGAGGGATTTTATTTTAAATTATTATACACGAAAGCATTTGCTTGAAAGCAAAATTTTGAAAATCATGGAAATGCACGCATTTTGGTCGATTGAACTTGGTGAAGGAGGGATATATGTTTAGAATATATCCAGAAAACATGTCAACTCAGGAAACATCAAAATCGAACACAGGAACAATATAGTACCAGAGATAGTACCTGAAAAGTGATCCAAACGCCCGGTTTATTTCGAACATTTTAATCGGTTAAAAGGTCTAGTGCATTTAATCGCTGTAAAACTCTGTAAAAGCAGTCTAGCCTTCAACTGTTTCATCGTTTATTCGCATTGAGGGAAATAATCGGGGGTTATATCCCGAGTGCACCAAGTTTAATCGGTTAAAATTTGTGCTGCACTTCCATGATTCTCGAAATTTTGCTTAGCAAATGACTTGAGTGTATGATAATTTGATAAAATCCCGAGACCGCAGGTCGAGGGATTTTATTTTAAATTATTATACACGAAAGCATTTGCTTGAAAGCAAAATTTTGAAAATCATGGAAATGCACGCATTTTGGTCGATTGAACCTGGTGAAGGAGGGATATATGTTTAAATTATTTCCAGAAAACATGTAAACTCAGGAAACATCAAAATCGAACACAGGAACAATATAGTACCAGAGATAGTACCTGAAAAGTGATCCAAATGCCCGGTTTATTTCGAACATTTTAATCGGTTAAAAGGTCTAGTGCATTTTATCGCTGTAAAACTCTGTAAAAGCAGTCTAGCCTTCAACTGTTTCATCGTTTATTCGCATTGAGGGAAATAATCATATGTATATCCCTGAATTCAGAGTCTTGGAATGAAGAATCACTTCTGCCCGTTTGATACTAAGATAGTGAGAGTTATAACTGTAATATCGTGTCAGGAATAGCTTTTTTTTTGTTTAATTGCGTTGGTCTGAACACGTTAGGAGGGTTCTAAGCACTTATAAATTCTGATGGGTAAAATTCCGACTAAAAAAAAGACGGAGTCAGGAAAATGCCAAGATGTCGGCAGTGTTTTGCTGTCTTCGTCTTCTTTTGTGTAAACAATTGATCCTTTTCAATTCGAAAGTGAGTTTGAAATAAACACATTTTCAAAGTATTGTGGATGAGATATCGAATCCAGCTTTGGTAAAACATGAATTTATGAAACGAAACGACTATTTACCTTAAATCAAATGAATAAACAAAGAACTTTAACAAGTTTCGGTCCTCTTTGATTACTTGATTCTTCGATTTTTTCAATCAAGTAAAATATCATTCCACGTTGTTGAATGGATAATTTTCCATTGATCACTCTTCGTTTATGAACAGGGAAAGTTTTTTGCCATGATGATATCACTGCCTGCCTCATCTTATTGGGAGTTCAAATCAAGATTGTCAATCCACTGTTGCTGAAACTCCAATTCTAAATGAAAGCATGTGATTGTTCTCGTTTCTATAACTTGAAATATGAATCGGTGGTCTGCAATCCATTCTACAACATATATACTCTATAACTTGCGAGTATTCAAAAAAATTCATCAAATATAGCAATAGGAAATGCTTTCCTCGAATTATCGAAAGAAGTCTCATACGTAAAGAACTGAACCTAATATCTTTAGAACAACGAAGAATGATTTTGGTTGTTAAATTTTTGTACAAAGTCATCAAGCAGGAAACTCAATAGAAATCCTTTACCTGATACAAATTGCGGTTCCTGTTTATATTACTAGACATTACGCCTTGTTTTCCACCAATCAAGCATACACGAGTTATTATTTAAATTCCCCTCTACACAGATTACTCAAATCCTACAATGAAGTAGCAGAATCAACAAATATAGATATTTTCGCAAATAGATTTTCCTGTTGAATATCTGGCGAGCTACTACTTCACCACTCTATACAGCGTCTTATATTTGAACAATTTAACGTTTTGGAATATTCAAAATCAATTTATTATAATTTAATGCATTCACACTTGTATATATATATATATATATATATATATATATATATATATATATATATATATATATATATATATATATGTACTTTTTTATTATTTGTAAACTTTTAGTGGATACATGCTCTGGGTTTGTCCTGTTTGTGTCCTAAATGAATAAATAAATATAATGGTTTTTTACTTTTTGTGTGAATATTAGTCGTGGACTGTGCTTCATAAATATTTATAATTATTATTTATTCAATCAATTATTTATTATTGTAGTAAATTTCAAATTAAGAGTAACAGCGCCACTTTGGCCATAACTTCAACTAATTTGAACCACTTCGACATTTTCTGAATATCCAGAAAGCGTATCGCTCAACTTGGAACCCCAATAATCCTAAATTAAAAAACAAAAATATTTATACGATAAAAAACTGTCAGTCGCCAAAAAAGCGGCTAACGATAGGTTCATCGCTGAATCGAGGAATTCACAAAAAGCAATGTGGGATATCATTAAAAACAACAACAACGCGAGACTCAAAATGGAGGGTGATTCAAATATCTCCCTAACGAATTTCAATGATTTCTTCAGTACAATTGCCAACGAAATTGTTGAAAGCTTACCTGTTTCAACGGTTTCCTATGATAATTTCTTAACAAACTCATCTATACCTAATGCTGTTTTTACCATCACAAAAGTAAGTTTTGTGGAAGTCAACAATATAATAGATAACCTCAAGAAGACGAACAGTAAAGACGCTTTTCATATAAATCTCAAGGTATTGCTTGCTATTAGATACATAATATTGATCCCACTAACGAAACTTATAAATAGATGCATAGAAAAAAACATTTTTACAACTGTATTAAAAATCTCAAAAGTAGTTCCAATTTTCAAGAAAGGCTCTGCAAATGATCCAACAAATTTCAGACCCATTTCCGTTATTCCCATTATAGCTAAGGTTTACGAAGTAACACTAAAAAAACAATTGATTTCTCATTTGGAAACTCATAATATTTTGAATCAGGCTCAGTTTGGATTTAGAGCTGATCGCTCCACCACAGACGCAATCAACCATCTGGTTGAAATAATAAATGATGGTTTTGAGAAAAATGAGTTCATCTCAGTTCAATTTTTGGACCTAACAAAGGCATTTGACTGTGTGTCGCATGAAATTTTGATAAACGAGCACAAATTTTATGATTTTAGTGAAAATAGTGTCAGTCTAATAGAATCCTATTTGTCAAATAGATACCAATATGTGGTTTTTAACAATAAGTCTTCGGACCTCAGAAATATCAGTTGTGGAGTACCTCAAGGCTCGGTCCTAGGACCGATACTATTTTTAATATTCATTAACGACCTTCCTCATGCAGCTCCCTGTACTGATTTCATACTTTACGCCGATGATACAACCATTGCTCATTCCGGACATGACCTAACTCTACTGATAAAAGAGACAAAGAACCAACAGAAATCAACAGAAAATTGGTTTCTATCAAACAAACTCAAAATCAACCCATCCAAAACAGAAAACGTCATATTTAGTCTTAGAAGTCATGACGAAAATTCACCTTCTCATACGAAATTCCTTGGTGTTTATATTGACAGGAAACTATCATGGCAGTGTCACTGCGAAAACTTATCGAAAAAAATCCCCAGCTACATATTTCTGCTCCGGAACTTATTTAACAGTGTTAGCCGCAGCACTTTAATCACAGTTACTATGGTCTCATTCATTCCAACATATCCTATGCTATTCTAGTTTGGGGACACTCCAGTCATAGTTCGGACATCTTCGGAATTCAGAGAAAAGCTGTGAGGATATTATCTGGCCTCAAGTAAAAGGAAGACTGCAGGAATGCTTTCAAAGATTTAAAGATAATGACACTTCCCTGTATATTCATATTTCAATGCCTACTATATGTTAAAGCAAATGAAAATAAGTTCCTAAGTCATGGACAAACACATAACTATATGACACGTCATCGTCAAAATCTGCAAACAAAAAACCTTAGACTGTCAAAAACCCGAAATGCCACTAATTACTTTGCACCCAACTTTTATAATGCACTTCCTGCTAAAATAAAATCTCTAGAGGAGAAATCCTTTAAAAAATGTTTGAAAACTTTCCTGTTAGAAAATCCATTTTATAATTTTAATGAATTTTTACATTTCGACCTATCTCTTTTGGGCAGTACTTGAAGATTATCAGAATCGATTTTATTATTGTTTTAAATGTATATATGTATGCCTATGAATATGACCTGTGTAAACACCCTGTAGTGTGATAGCACCAATAAAGAATTGATTGATTGATTGATTGAAATCCCTTGCCCCTCAGACCTCGACCACGACATCTCCGAGGCCATGTCCAAAGAGTGGAACGACTTCCTAGAGGAGTACTACAGAACCGTGCACGTCGGCAACCACTTCAAGCTCACCGACGACGGCATCACCGAGAACGACCTGGTGAGGAAAGCGTCCTTCATCCTGGAGAGGCTGCGGGAACACTGGCCCTACCTGGACATGGACGGTCTGATGAACATCTGGATCCTGAAGCCCACCAACAGCAGCCAAGGCGTCGGCATCCACATGTGCCGCACTCTGAAGTACGTCCTCGACGTAGTCAAGGCCAACCCGAATAGAAGATACGTCATCCAGAAATACGTTGGTGAGAGATTTATTCATGGGTGTATTCCGTTGTCTATATATCTCAATTAATGTTAGTTTGAAGTTCCATGAATTTGTTCACAACGCAGAAAATGTCTTCTTCCTAATACTAATGATAAATAACCTTGAGATTAATATATTTTTGGAACGTCATTATTATGTGGTAAATGAATATTTTCTCCATTGTTTCCTGGCTTCCTAACCAACCACAATCTGAAAAAATAAGAATTATTATTGGAATCTATACAAGTGTAGAAGGACAGATTTTTTATCTACCTTGAATAGTTGCCGCGTCAATTGAAAAACAGTTCCTTCCCACCCGTGCTGGGTAATCGCACGTTAAAAGGTAAGGCCTCGTTGATCCATTGCTCGCACAAGTTTCGACTTTTGAGAGTTGACGTTCGTCAGCTGGTTAACGGAAAAGAACAATTTTTTTTCAGAAGAAGTACATTAGTCAGCAACTTCTCGTATAAGTCAAATTTGTCTATAAAAAAATTACATTTGCTAATATACATACATATATATTTAATTATATATGCATATATATATATATATATATATATATATATATATATATATATATATATATATAAATACTTATCGTTAACGTTTTAGGAACTAAATCCACTTCCGTTCTCAAAACATACGCAAATTCCCTTTCGAATGCGAATATTTGTTGGTGGCAATTTTCGTAATTGACATTTGTCAAAGCTTTTATATCTGACAAAATATTTTGTCCTTCAGGAAGGGGGAGCCATCCGCGATCCATATCAAGCGAATTCAGAGAGATGCAATCTTCCCCCAGAGTGCATGATGAAAGCAGATCCCTTTAATTTTTGTTTTCTGCCATTGCTCTCTTTTGCCATCATTTTAGTGTCATTCCATTCTACTGTGTGATCTCCATAGGCAGTAAGAATGTGCTCTGATAATTTGAACCACCTATCTGTCCATGGACATCTCGTGTTCACTCTTTTACACGACAAGGATTTTGTCAAATACATTTTTCTGTGTTATCCGTTATATTATTTAGTTTGGTATGTGTCAGTACTGAACGTAAAGTGTTTTTTGTATTGAATGTTGTTCTAACATTATACCTGTTGCCGATCCGTTTGATCTTTTCACACAAACCAGAGGCATAAGGTATAATGTTTGATACAGGTTGTGTAATTTGTGTAAGTTGTATGTCTTCATTGGGAAGCTGTTTGAGTGTACTCAAGGAGCTAAGTACCCAAAATAGGGTTACTCTAGTATGGGTACCCGGACATGAGGGTCACAAGGGCAACGAGGAGGCCGATGCTCTAGCCCGTGAAGGCGCATCTAAGGCTATGATCGGCCCAGAACCCTTCTGCGGGGTAGCGAAAGCAAGCATAAAGACATCCATAAATTCATGGATGCAAAACGAATCGAAAGATTGGTGGAATAAGCTCCCTGGAATGAGACAGGCGAAAGAGTTCATAAAGGAACCAGCGCCCAGATTTACGGAAGACCTGCTGAACCACAACCGTAAGGTTGTAAGGGTAGTGGTGG
This sequence comes from Zygogramma bicolorata, assembly GCA_032362365.1. NCBI lineage: Eukaryota > Metazoa > Arthropoda > Insecta > Coleoptera > Chrysomelidae > Zygogramma > Zygogramma bicolorata. The sequence continues at coordinate 240,920 of JAVJAQ010005953.1, forward strand.
GTCTACTAACGGGGCATAGCCGGCTCAGAAAACATATGAGTAATATTGGTCTGACAGAAGAAACCCAATGCAGGTTCTGTCAAGAAGAGGAAGAAACCGCACTGCATGTGCTCTGAATGCGAAGCGATAACAAGGCTGAGACACGCAAGATGCGGGGAGGAGAAACCAGAGGCTGCTCGCTATATGAAGGAGTCAGTGTCAAGACTATGGAGTCTCATCAAAGAGATCAAGCTAGACAAAGAGCTCTAACAGCCAAGGAGCATCACAATAGATCTGAAAAGGTCGCAGTGAATCAGGCCATGGGCCAGCTCCCCGGTAATCTAATCTAATGTCTTCATTGTGGGGTGTGTTTGGATTTCCAATTTCTGTCAATATTAATTTTCATTTTTTCAGATTGTGGTATATATACCAGTTGAAAACATGTACTTTTATTCATTGTGTGAAACATAAGATGAAACACTCTGCAACACTTTTCAATGAACACATTCCCTTGGCACCAGACAGGCTCAACTTATTGTACATACCATACATACCAGATTTGGGAGGAAATCAATTTTTCTTCAGAGAACAAACCTCTACTATAAACTACCAAATTTAATCAAAATTATTATAAATATCAAAAAGTTCAAATACAATCTCAAAAAATATATTTTATCATTAGATTTCAATTATATAGATAATTCAACATTTCAACATTTTTTGTTTTCATGTATTCTTTCTGCATACTTTGTTCTCTTTCAGTTTTTATGTATTCAATACACTTATTTATAAATTGTAAATGTTTCTTGGGATGAATAAATGTTATTAATGTTATTATTATAATTCTATTGTACTTCCAATTCAGTGGCCTATGAATATCCTTGATCCAAATCACGTCCAGTTGATTCACTGTGTTCACTGAGATTGTGGTGTTCAGATGAGAATTTTCTAGTCACCAAAACTAAAATCAAGTATCTTTGTCTTTCAGAGCGTCCGATGTTGATTTACAATACAAAGTTCGATATCAGGCAATGGTTCCTCATAAGCACTTGCTTACCCCTAACGATATGGATTTACAAGTAGGGTTCGGAAGAGTTCTTAAACACTGTGCGATTTCGTTGATGTTTCCAATATTTTCAGACAATGCTACTTGAGGTTCAGCTCGCAAACGTACAACTTGAGGAAGTTGCACGAATCCATACATCTGACGAACAATTCGGTGCAGTGTAGATACAGACAGACCACGTCTAAGGATATAACACTGCCCGCTTATAACATGTGGGATTCCGCCCAGTTCAAAACCTACTTATCAAGTAAGTATAATATAACAATACATGAGTTAGGTAAAGGTTCGTTGGTCCAAGAAACATGTAATGCCTAGAGGAACAAAAAAAACGTAAAACATCGACATATAGGTACATGGATAATATCAACGTCATCAACAAATAAATGCGATAATCAAATCAGAATTGTATATAAAAGAAAATTTATACGAAAAAAGAGGAAAAGAGGATGCTAAACTCAAAAAAGGTTGCTTGAATGATGCACTTAAATTTTATAATAGACTTGCTCAAGATCTCAAAACTCTTCATGAAATATTTCAATTTTTTTTCCATATATTTTCATATCTGTCATTTGAAGTGCTCACATAGCTCTTGGCTCTGGCTAACAATTTGTTATTTATTCATTATTGTAAATTGTTTTTGAGTGAATTGGATTCATCCCAACTTAAATTTTAGGAATTTGAAGTTTCAGTTTCAATTGAAAAAAAACTATATGAAAATCATCGATTTAACGGCATTTCTACATGAACACGAATGACTTATATTTTTCATTTGTATCTGGGATTTTAAATTATGGTTTTGAAGAGGAAGTAAATTAATTTGCGTCTTCGTTGTTGAATATTAATTTTGCAAAAATAAATCCTTTGTGATCATGTGCTTAGACTTTGTTTATATATCTTGAAGGCGTCGAGATAGATCCTCATAAAATATGTTTATTGTTTTTCTATTACAAACTGGGAGGTTCCTTGGGATGATAAAATGTCACTAATAATTTTTCTAGTTGGACAGATAGGACGACGCTTCGTTTTGCTGCGACAAGCTGCAGCGACTCAATTGTTTCTGTGTCATCTTTACTGCCGCAACCTATAATACAGAATAGTTGAAATTTCTAGGACTGCTTATTGTGGATAAATCTCTCTCATGGTCACAGCACGTCCAAAGTGTCAGGAAAAAAATGTCTCCAGTTATTGGAATTCTTTATAAATGGAGATGGTTTGTACCTATCAAATATCTGAAAATTATTTATTTCATTCTGATATATTCAAAAATTCAATACTTAATCTCAATTTGGTACACTCTGATAATAAATCTATTTTGAAACCTCTCAAGTCTTTACAAAACACCTGATTTAACTATTGTGTGTATTTGTTGATAATGTTAATAATATTATTCATGTATTTTTTTTAAATGTTCCTCTATAAACATTACATATTTCTAGGGTCAATAAACGTTAACTAATGATAAATATATGGTAGTGCTATTTCGAAAAATTTAAATTTTGTATTTCCTCAATATTTTTTGAAACTGAATAAACTGAGAAAAAAATAAGTGAAATCAGATATCAGTCGTGCTACTATGTAAGTTGCTTTCTCTTTATAACATGTGATGCTAGTTTTTGGAATAAGAAAACGTATATTCTGAAAGAATCAAGAATTAGTTTTGGAAACTAGGTATACAAGAGTAGAACGGCAGACACATTACTAACCTACCCCAAAAAGTTGCTACCCGAATTAGAAAACACTTCCTTTCGAAAGAACTAGGTCCTATTTGTCAGCAACTTCTGACTCAAAAAAAAAAGAACTAATATTTTTAACAATTACTTATCTACTTACTTCGTTAATGTTTTTACCTAAACAAAATCAGTGTGCATTCTCAAAGAAATCTCTAAAAATGTTATTTTTTTATAAACATTGGTGGTTTTTTTTTCAATAGACAAATTTGAGTTATATGACAAGTTTCTGACTAGCAGGATGGAGTTATTTCAGAAGAAATTAATTGACGCAGCAACTTATAGATTTCAATATTAATTCTTTATTTTTTCAGGATTTAGAAGGTTAAAAAGCATAATGAATAATTTTTCGGCTTTTTTCTTCTCTAAATCAAAAAAGAGAAATTACAACTTCTATAAAAGAAGAAATATAAAAAAATACAAACACTCTCTGTTGATAGGTTCGTGTATATCATTCGAAGACGTTCGATTCATTCACAAAAAGGAAGAAAGAATCTATCTAAAACAGCTACTCCCCTTCCTATATGGCGACAACGGGCACTGAGTTACATAGAAATCACTTTTTCTTGCTCAATTTTTACCAAGCATATGAAAATTGAATCAATTAGATAGCAAACATGGAAATACACACACTAATCAAAATTGAGAGCTATTTGTAGAAAAGAATCTCACACACCAGGAAAATATATCCCATACAAGATCTTGTTTCGCTCAGAGAAAACTATCTCTTGAGCTCTTCAGATAATAGCATTCTAAATTTTAGTGTATTTCTTGATCTTTCCAAAGCATTCGACTCTGTAAATCATGATTTACTTCCAAAGAAACTAGAACTCATCGGTATTCGAGGAACCACGTATGAATTGATGAAAATTTACATTACAGATAGAACTCAGTATGTTAAAATTAATGACAGAATACCTGGGTCTGTCACATTTTGATATGGAGTACCTCAAGGAAGCGTGATAGGTCGTTTACCAATCAATATTTATATAAATGATTTATACAATCTACATCATATTGGTCAAATAGGTACATAGTTTTGCTGATGACACTGTTATTGCTCATGCTGCAACTAGTTGAAATGAACTGAAAGACATAGTTACCCTAAATTTGGAAAAATTAAAAAAATTGGTTTGATGAAATCCTATCAACAATAAATTTTGAAAAAACATTTTATTTACCATTCACAATAATCCATTAACAAATATGGGTCCCCTAAAAATGAACAATGAGTTTCAAATTCATAAAACTGAATATATTAAATATTTAGGTATCGTCATTGATAGGCATCTGGGATGGAATTTTCAAATTTCTCATATAATTAAAACATCTCTGATTCCGTCTCAACTGAATTATGGTATTTTCGGATGGGGAGGTGTTAAACAAAATTTTCTAAACAATCTCGATGTCATCCAAAGACAATTTTTGAAAATCATATATAATCAAGATTATGTGTTCATCTGATTTCCTTAAATATGAATATATGAAAATTATTTATTTACAGAATACGAGACAGAATATTGATTCACCTTTGTAAGAATAAAAAAAGAATAAATTTCAACAATCGTATATATAATACAAGAAACAAAAAAGAATTTGTTCAAAAAATAAAAAAAATAAAGATAAAGGTACAAAACGTTTTACATTTGTGATAATATACTACTAGATGAAATCAAAAATACAAAATCAATATACTCGTATAAATTTAAAATAAAAAATTAGTTATTTGAACAAGATCGACCTATTATCCGCAATTTATTGAATATATAATAAAGTTCTAAATTATCAAAATAATAGTGTCCCCTAATAATATTTTTTATTTAAATTGTTAGAGTCTTACAATGAGTTTTACAATTCGTGAGCTTTTCTTAAGTTCAGTCCAACAATTGTATATTATTTTTCATTGCACATTGTAATTTATAATAATTCTCGAATAAACTCTATTATTATAGTTATTCTTGTAGGCAGGGGAATATTGTTTTAAATGGACTTTTTCTTTTTTTGTGAATGAATCGAACCTCTTTGAATGATATACATGTACTTATCTACAGAGTGTTTGTATTTTTTTCAATTCAAAAAAAGACAAAAAATAATTCATCAAATTTCATTCTCGCCACAAAAATGCCAAAGTTCCTAATTATGGTTAAAAAATTCATCCACCACGAAAAATTACTTTCAAGCAGTATCTGGTGCTAGTTTCTTGGGGATAGCAATGAAGGGGAAATAATTGCAATAACTGTAATAGATTGAAGCAAGTCATTCTCTCAGAGATCGGTTCCCGTGAGAAGTTGCTACGTAGAAATCATGTGTTAGGCAAAAGTTGCCGACGACTTTTCAGCGAATATGTAACATTTCAGATGTGGGTTTTCCGCGAGCCTTCGACGACATCATATACCCTGGCATGAAGGAGAGCATCACCGCGGCCGTTTTGATGCACCAAGATTCGTTAGAGAAACGGAGGAACTCTTTCGAGCTGTACGGGGCCGATTTCATCGTCACGGAGGATTTCAAGCCGTGGTTGCTAGAGATCAACTCGAATCCCGCGCTGCACGCGTCTACTCCGATCACTGCTCGGATGTGTCCCATGGTTTTGGAGGACGTTATAAAAGGTGAGTTCTTAAATTAAATGAACTCGTTAGTTCTATAACGTTTTGTCCTGTAGGTTCGGTTACAAATGGCACTCTGTTTAACAAAAACAAAAAGAATTTATTCACTCAAAGCCAAATAACACAGAACACAGAATATTTCGCAAACTTAAATACACGAACACAAACTATCCAAGTATCCAAAATTCTAAATTGAAATTCAGACCAATCAGAAAGCTGTCGGATTGTCACACCATCAGATTTCGAGTCTGTCTGAATCCAGCTTTATTCGTTGACGGCAATCACGGCTCGCTTTACCTTTCAGTTCACAACTGTGCCTCTACTTCGAACTATTCTATATTCTGGGACTGTCCTAGAACTGATCTAGAACACACCTATGTGGATAAAGTAATATTGGAAATACACACACAAATTATTCCATTTTAAAAGTTGGCGCCAGTGCCAGTAGGGTCTCGTGATATTGTAGTTTTTAGGAAGGATTGAATAGCTACACAATGAGAGAAAGCGAGAGAGATACCTATAATGTCATTCAAATCTTGGCATTTGACGCCAACAAGGTCACGTGACCAAAATGTCATACTCGCGGTGACCTAGTCCAGTAATATGTTAAGTTATCTTGGTTTTCGTGAAAGTTTGATAATTCATGTCAATTAAAGTGCTTTCAAATCAAAATATACACAATAAAAACTGCACACATATTGAAAAAAAAAACGTTTTCATGACCTCCATACATTTTGAGAACTTCAGCTCCACCTTTACTTTGAGGAACAAGGGCGTACCCAGGATTTCAGCTAGGGGGGGGCAGCTCATACCTGTTTCGAGAAGATGGTCGGTCGGGTATATTGAAACAAGAAATCATAGAAATTGACTTTTATTAATTAGTTTGATTATGACACAAAACAAAATATTATATATATATATATATATATATATATATATATATATATATATACATATAATATTTTGTTTTGTGTGAATATATATATATATATATATATATATATATATATATATTAATTTAACAATAATCTCCTCGGATTTGCCGAAAATTTGTCTATGACAGTCTTTTCAATAAACTCACTGTTTTCTTTTTAATAATTGCGATGTACGCTCATCAGACATAAACCTGTAAGCCTTTACGATGCAGAAAAACTCTAAGTCGTCTCCACAATTTAATATCTAAAGGATGTCAGGACGGTGATTCAGTACATGTTTCGAACCTACATAGGTTCATCATCAGCTGAATTAACATTCAATTCTAGCTGATGATGAACCTATGTAGGTTCGAAACATGTACTGAATCACCGTCCTGACATCCTTTTGATATTAAATTGTGGAGACGACTTAGAGTTTTTCTGCATCGTAAATCTTACACTCCACTTTGAGATACAATGGACTTCTACCACAGCTGTAGTGCTGTCCCCCATGGTGCTTCTAAGCCACGTTTTAACTCTTCACAGCGTACTGAAGGATCATTCTACGGTCGCCGTGGTGCATGGGATAGTGCTTAAAATAATTAATGCCTTTCTGACACCAGGGTAAAAAATGTTGGCTTCGTTGAACAGATCAACTACTTCTATGTCCCTTAATTGATCATCTGATAAAGCCTTCTTCACCCATAAATTATGCCAAAGGTTCAGTTCTCCGGTGATATCCAGGTTATAAAATTCTTGGAATGATACTGCGCTCTTGTGTAAGTCTGTAATGCTGGTTTTGGTCATATACAAGGGATGTAGCTTACTTAAAGCAAACGCCGTAGTATTTTCTTGGGAGAATCGAATATTCAACGATGAAATGAGTGAATCAATGTATGGTATTATCAGGGAACGCCGCCAATATTCGTTATCATTATCTGATGGCGGATTACTTCTATGTGTTTACTTGTGAGCAAGACGTGGAACCGAAATTTCTATGTTCAAATCTATTGCAATAGCTCGCACTTTTTGAAGCATTTCATTACTTATTCTATCAGGAAACTCGCGGTCATTTCTGAGAATGTCCTTGATATTTTTGATGTGTTCCCCCACCGAGATCATGTCGATCGATTTAGCTTGCAGTGCGTTAACTACTGGTTCTAAAACTGCTGAATATTTGGCTATTGTTTGTAGAGCAATAATAAACATTATAGTTTTTTCATTTACTTTTTTCTAGTATTAGGTATTCATTTCAACAACAATAATAAATATCCCCATTAATGAAGAAAATTTTTAAAAAATGCTTCACTTTTCGTCAGCTTCTATTGATCTACAAAGCTCAGATACGACCTGTCTTGGAATATAGTTCTCATGTGTGGAGTTCGGTCGGCACCAAAACATTCATTGAAGCTTCTCGATTCTATTCAGAGAAAGGCAATCCGTCTTGTTGGTGATTCTTCGCTCACGGACTTGCTCACTTCATTGGAACATCGTAGAAAGGTTGGAGACTTGTCTCTCTTCTATAGATATTTTCACGGTCGGTGCTCTTCTGAATTGTTATCAATCGTTCCACACTTGGCAATATCTACACGGATGACCCGACGAGTACAGAATTCCCACCCCTTTGTTGTGAACTTGGAGACCTGTCGAACCTCTCTTGGTCAGAGATCTTTTTTCAATAGAACACCTGATCTTTGGAACTCCTTGCCGAGAGAGGTTTTTCCTGAGGCTTACAAACTTCAAAAATTCAAACTGAATGTTAATTCGTATCTCCTGTCCCTTGATTCACGCAGTGTTCTTTGAACATTACAGGGCTTCCCTTTCGTGTGAATCTGTATGTAAAAAAAAAATGCTTAAATTTGTTTCAATACGGCGCTGCCTCGACTCCACTACTACGAATCGTGCCGGTCAAAAAGATCGCTGTAGCGCTGATATTTCTATCCAACGGTAAATTCAAATTCATTAGCGTTAGCCTACTAGGTAGTCTATATACAATGCTATTTCTCTTTACTGGAAAAAGTACTGTCGACCGTAACTAGATAGCGCTAGATGTTGTTTACTGCAAATTATATTCGGCTTCAATCCTAGATGGCTCTGATTTTCTCGTCGGGAGCGGAAACTACCATAGATGCGACGGTTTCGCGGTAGATTTGAATTACATTGCGTCGCTAACCGTATACTATAATATAGTACATATTCATTGTTACATATGTAGAATATTCAATCATAGATGTAAAAATATTAAATCAAAATATCTGACTGAAAAGATATTTTGTTTCCAACACTTCATTTTTAGGTTACACGTTTTTAATTCCCACTTGCCAGGAAAATTGACGTTTATTTTATTTTCTAGGGGGGGCAGCTGCCCCCCCCTGCCCCTACCTGGGTACGCCCTTGTTGAGGAACCTTGAAATGATGATAAGCACTTTTTTTTTCCACAACAATAGACCGCGGACATATCTGACAGACGACAGTAAATGATAGTTGTAAATACAGCCTGCTGGACAAATAAACGGATCTACAAATGCTTATTGTGCATTTGTGTCATATTTCAAAATACTTTTTCTCGATGATAACTCAAATTTGAGCGATTGGGATGTTTCAATCTGTTAAGAGACGTGAATTGTGGATTCATGCAACTAAAAGAGCTGATTCAAGTAGTGATAAGTTGGAATGGGCAAAGGTACATTCATGAAATTTCTATCGCAGAATTGCAATTATAATCTCATTAAAATTACCATTGTTGTTTATGGAAATACGATTTGTTTGTCCAGCAGGCTGATGCATGTGACGTCACACGCTCGCGGTATGCTCAGATACAGTTATTGGTAATCACCTGAAAGCCAGCTTCGACAGCGACACAGTGGTAGACGCATCCACTTTTTATTTTATGGATGTGCGAAAATCGAACAGAGGAACTGCGAACGTAGGAACTACGAACAGGTCTTGTTTATTCTAACCTACAAATTTAACGAGAAATGCTCATGAACTAATTTTATCGAAAACAGTTTATATCTGATCACAAAAATGAGGCTGAGCGTAGACGGTCTGATTGTATACTTTCCTTATGACTACATATACCCTGAGCAATACTCGTATATGTGCGAGTTGAAAAAAGCCCTCGATGCCAAAGGCCACTGTTTATTAGAGATGCCTTCAGGAACTGGAAAGACAGTTACTTTACTGTCTTTAATAGTTGCCTACATAAGAGAAAACCCTCACGAGGTGAGAAAACTCATCTACTGTTCCAGAACCGTCCCAGAAATCGAAAAGGTAATGGAAGAGTTGAAGAAGCTATTATTGTACTATGAAAAGCTTGACGGGCAATACCCAAACTTCACAGGGCTCGTTCTGTCCTCGAGAAAAAACCTTTGCATACACCCTCAAGTCAGTACTGAGAGAGAAGGGAAAATTGTAGATGGAAAATGTCATGCCCTGACTGCCAGTTATATCCGAGAAAAGCACAGCCACGATGACAGCACCCCTGTTTGTCAGTTCTACGAAGGGTTCACATTAGATGGCAAAGAATCCACTCTACCTCATGGCGTTTACAGTTTGGAAGACTTGAAGCAGTTCGGAAGAGACAGAAATTGGTGTCCATATTTCTTGGCTAGGTTTGCAATCACCTATGCTAATATCGTTGTGTACAGTTATCACTACCTCTTGGATCCAAAAATCGCAGATGTGGTTTCGAAAGAATTAGCCAAAGAAGCTATTGTAGTATTTGACGAAGCCCATAATATAGATAATGTTTGTATTGACTCAATGAGTGTCAAGATACACAAGCGAACTATAGAAAAAGCATCTGCAAATATCCAATTATTAGAAGACACTTTGAAGAAAATGAGAGAAGATGACCACAAAAAACTACAAGACGAATACCAGAGACTAGTGCAAGGATTGAGAGATGCGAGCTTAGCAAGAGAAACAGATGTGATACTCTCCAACCCAGTTTTACCAGAAGAAATCCTACAGGAAGCTGTTCCTGGCAACATAAGAAATGCAGAGCATTTCATTAGCTTCCTCAAACGCTTCAAAGAGTATCTAAAAACACGGCTAAGGGTGCAACATGTAGTGCAAGAATCTCCAGTAGGATTTTTGAAAGATGTCCAGTCCAGAGTGTGTATAGAACGTAAGCCTTTGAGGTTTTGTGCTGAGAGACTAGCTTCCTTACTGCGAACTTTGGAAATTTCAGATCTGACAGACTTTAGCCCTATTATTTTGATTACACATCTAGCCACATTGGTGTCCACCTACACCAAAGGCTTCACCATTATAATTGAACCTTTCGATGACAAAACCCCTACTGTTTCCAATCCAATCCTATATTTCAGCTGCTTAGACTCTTCGATAGCCATCAAACCTGTATTTGACAGGTTTCAAACAGTTGTTATAACTTCGGGAACATTGTCCCCCCTAGATATGTACCCTAAAATTCTTAATTTCCACCCAGTGGTCATGTCCTCCTTTACTATGACCTTGGCTAGGCCTTGCCTGCTTCCAATGATCGTTTCAAAAGGTAATGATCAAGTGGCCATATCTTCCAAATTCGAAACTAGAGACGATAACGCTGTGATACGAAACTATGGACAGCTCCTTGTCGAAGTGGCAGCAAATGTACCAGATGGTATAGTTTGTTTCTTCACCTCCTATATGTATTTGGAGTCTGTTGTCGCAAGTTGGTACGATCAAGGAGTCATAGATAGTCTACAGAGGTACAAGCTGCTATTTATTGAAACCCAGGACTCAGCTGAAACTAGTTTCGCTTTGATGTACTACATCAAAGCTTGTGAATCTGGTAGAGGCGCTGTTCTATTATCCGTAGCCAGAGGCAAGGTGTCAGAGGGGGTAGATTTTGACCACCATTTGGGCAGAGCTGTGCTGATGTTTGGCATTCCCTATGTGTACACCCAGTCTAGGATATTGAAAGCTAGGTTAGATTACCTACGGGACCAATTCCAAATCCGTGAAAACGACTTTCTCACCTTTGATGCCTTGAGACATGCGGCGCAGTGTGTTGGTAGAGCCATAAGAGGAAAAACAGACTATGGTATAATGATTTTCGCGGACAAACGTTTCTCTAGAGCAGACAAGAGAACTAAATTGCCCAAGTGGATCCAGGAGCATCTGAAGGATTCCTACTGTAACCTCTCTACAGAGGAAGCCATACAGTTGGCAAAGAGGTGGTTGAGGCAGATGGCACAGCCTTTTACAAGGGAGGATCAGTTGGGGGTCTCCTTGCTTACACTGGAGCAACTCAAAGAATTGGAGGCGAAGAAAAAGCAAGAAGAAGCATCCAAACAGACCTGAATTATTCAAAACATTCTTCTGTTGATATTTATCTGAAGCTAGATCTTACTGGTGATGCGTTTTTTACTGTTGACAGTTTGTATATTAGTTGTTAACTTTTTACTTTTTTTGTTAAAAAATAAATGGTAAACAAACGGAACAGTTATTTTTTTGTCTATTGCGATACCCCCCATTTAAGAACTGAATTTACATTGCATATAAAACTTTCACAATACATTGAAATTTAATGGGCAGGCATGCAAGCCAACTTAACTTGTATTTAATTAAACTTAGTAACTCAAGAAGTTCGTTGTTCCAAATCAAATGGAAGCATTCATGCATTATATTTAAATATGATTCATTCCAATAAAGGAAAAAATAACCCCATTTCATCAGCATTAATAACTTTCAATGAGTTACCAGAAAAAATAAAATCATCCAAATCCATTCATATTTTTTCAAAAGAACTAAAAAAATATTTGCTTGCATAATGATGTTCACCAAATTATCAAATGAATATTATACTCCAATTTATTATTTATAGTTCATAATTTTATGATGTTTTTTTTTTTTGACTTCCTCATACCGGAACCATGTTCTGTCTGGAAGCTGTATATTGAATAAATAAATAAAAATAAATAAATAAAATATTTAGTAACTCTACAACTTTTTGCTAACACTTCAAATATTAGTCAGCTGTCAAAATCAGTAAGTAGCGCATATCTTTGCTATTCAAGTTTAGTTGTTACATGAATGCCCTTTTTCAGATACATTTCTAAGATAAGTTGAGTTAAATACTAGTTAAGTTTGTTTGCATGAATTCACCTTTGCATTGCTATAAACGTAGTTAATACAATAAAGTGGATTGAAAGTCTATTAGGTATATGAATAGTACAGTTACAAAAAAGTAAGATAAATAGAACAGTTCGGAAAATAATATGTATATAACACACCCGTCCTAGGATTATTCACTTTGGTTGTACCTATACTTGGAGTTTTATCAAAAATGAGAAACTGTCTGTTTCAGGAGTAAAAATACCAAAAGATTTCCTTAATTTCTTGGTCTTGCTTATCTGTTTTCATGCACACCTATGATGCCTATTTATGTAATAAATTTCCACAATAATTTAAATTTTATGTATGAAAGGAAGTTGTTTCTAAAAACTAAGATGAGATGAATCAAATCTCATCTCTGGGTTATCCTCCTTTTAAGTATATCCAAAAAATCCTTTTGTGTTCTTTTTAACAAAGAAAATCCAATAGGTTTGGATTCCTAAGGATGGCCAAATAAAAGGTCGACACCAACAGAATTTGATTTTCTGTTTCAATGACTTCTTGTACAAACTCATAAACAGAAATTAATACTTTGGCTCACGAATATCCCCACAAAATATTTCTCGATAATATATATTAGTTCTCACTATTTTGTATTTCAAAACATGTGCAAGCTGATCTTTGTCATTCATCAATTACCTATATTTTCCATGATAGAAACATTTAACTCACATTCAAGCTCATTCAGGAACACATTGGTTATTGCAGAATAACTAATAATGGTTAGTGAACTATTTTCTTGGGATTATTTAATGTTATATTATATTTCAGTTGCGTTGTTAGATTTCTTTGGACGGGAAACCGGGATATATTTTCGAAACGACTGGAAATATTAAAATTCTCTGGGCCACTGTATTTGGGTTGAAGGTATAATATCTATCTCACCCCTTATAACTTACAATACATCTTATGTGCGAGAAGCATTTGCTTTTATGAAAATATATGGCGTGACGTACATACCTTGAGACGACTTACATTATATGATGCAGTTCAAAAGAATTCACCATTTCCTTGAACTTACCTGGAATTTTAAGCGAAATGAGAGAGTTATATAAGTTCTCTTTCAGTTCGTGACATTGTAAAATACATTTTGCGCACAAAATCCGGGTTGGAAAATTGTATAGTTTAATCATTTGATTACCTTGATCCAAGTGGTTATTCTTAGAAAAACGATTATTTTTCACGCATATTTGGGGTTGCATCTTGTCTTCATCCACTTGCCAAATAAAATACAGATCATAACTCACAGAAAAATATTTTAATGAATTAAATTCAAAAATGATGCTTCACACTATTCAAAATTTCAAAATCGCACCGCATGTCAGATAGACGTCAGTCAATTGACACCATCCCTGAGGTCTGAGTGTCTGAGGTTTGTGATTCAGTGGCTGCTTCTAACAGAGGATATGTTCCGAATGTTTAGGTTAACCAGAGCGGTGCTTTCTATCACTCTGTGATATTGGTCGAGTCGAGGAAAAAGTGAATGAAGTTCGAGATAATATTTTTTTAAGTTTTTCTTAAATGAATAAGTATTTTTTGTAGTTTTCAATATTTTCGTCAAGTTGTTATAACAGATGACGCCTTCATACAAAATAGATTTTTTACAATAATTTGTTCTAAATAATCTAAATTTAGCTAGAGAAAAGTCATTTGCTTTTCTTATTGAATAGTCATGAGCATTTATGGTTAATTTCAAATTCGAATTTTTTACGTTATTTTTGATCAAATAAATACTGAAAGTTTGTATTTGAGAAGAGAAATAATATCTAATAATCTTTTAGGTTTTAAAGATTAATTTTTGGTTCTTGCTGCTCTAAATTGAATAATATTTTTATTTTATTTATTCAATATACAGCTTCCAGACAGAACAGGGTTCCGGTATGAGGAAGTCAAAAAAAAACATCATAAAATCATGAACTATAAATAATAAATTGGAGTATAATATTCATTTGATAATTTGGTGAACATCATTATGCAAGCAAATATTTTTTTAGTTCTTTTGAAAAAATATGAATGGATTTGGATGATTTTATTTTTTCTGGTAGTTCATTGAAAGTTATTAATGCTGATGAAATAATAATAATAATATTTTTTTTTTGAAGAGTTTGAAGTGGCTTGATAATTGTTTTATTTGCTGTTCCCCAAATTGAGATGTGGTATTGAATTCTTGAATAATCAATGAAAAATATATTGTTTTTCTATAATGCATAGGAATTTGTTCCTTGATTCTGTCAATAATTCTCAAAATTGGCGAAATTCGCTTTCTCAATACCACGACCACGATAAATTTTGATCGATATATAACCCCAAAAATTTTGTGTTTGTGGAATATTCAATTGATTCCTTTTTGAATTAAATCGGAACTCTCGAAGAGTTGGGTATTGTTTTTCCAGAAACAAACATGAACGAAGATTTAACATAGTTTAGACTCAATTTATGAGAAGACATCCAAGACGATAAAAGAGTCAGATCATCAGCTATATCTTTTTTTATTTCTTAGAGTTATATTCTGAATGAACTAGAGTAGTATTGTCTGGAAATAAGAATGACTTTTCATTCAGAGACAAATCTTTTGTAGAATTTATACACTGAAAAAAGAATAGGGCCTAAAACTGAGCCTTGTGGTACATCACAAATAGCAGTTTTATACCCACTCATTTCTTCGCCTATTTTTTACACATACTGTTTTATGTTTCTTAAATAATTTGAAAACCATTTGTGATTCTTTTCCCTCTTCCCCGCATGATATAATCTTTTCAAGAGTACACTCTGTGGTCAACAGTATAGAAAGCTTTTTTCAAAATCAAGTGATAAGAGTCCACATATTTTGTTTGAATCCTATTTTGAACGAGTTAGTAATAACTTCTATTGCTGCACACTCTGTGTCACTCGACTTAAGAAACTCATACTGATGATTATTTTTCAAATAGCTAAACAATCTACAATTCATTAATTTTTCAATAGATTTTGATAGGACTGGTAAAATCGATATTGGCCTATAACATCCCATTCCTTTTTTTTACCACCCTTGAAAACTGGTTTGACTATAGCCTCTTTCATGTTGTGTTTTTTAGTACTGGAGTAAGTTCTAATTTTACAAATATAATATATTGATAGTTTTTTATTTTTTGGGGCCCTAAACCACCTTCGGCTAGTTTCGTATCCCGGTTAATGCTCGTGTATTAATAACCATCATTACATGATCGTTGCATAATATACTACTTCGTGTTCTGTGGCTATAACCATCAAAAACGTTAAACTCTATGATGGCACTACGCTCCTCCTCCCTCCTCCAAACACTTGTCTACGATTGGTAAAATGTGATCACCCTTCTTGATACTTAGTGTGGCATAAGGCAGTTTTCCGTCAGCAAGCCCTGTACGATGTCTTTTGAACCAGTCAAACTCACAACGAATTTCACTTTCAGTCGTCGTCGACCATCAAAGAGACGCCAAGAAGAACACGGGAGGATTCGAACTGCTGTACCGGCAATACACGCCCCCTACTTGCAAAGCGGAAGAACTACAAATCGAAGGGACTCGCCTCAAGGAGGACTACTTCTTCGACCCCCCGACGATATCGGAGAAAAACAGTCTGGCTATCACTAAGGGCAAGAGAGTGGAACCTGTCACCTGTATCAGAGACTTGGGGATCAGTATGAGGAACACCCTGGAGAATTTGCTGACCGTTCTGAGAGAGGAAAAACTGAGGAGGCTCCAACGAAAGAATAGAAGCATCGAAACCATATTATCGAACACCAGTATCGAAACTCAGACATCTATGTTGGTAACAGATAAAAGCAAAAAGTGAAAACGTATAATGTCTTTCATTTTGCCTTTCATCTCACCAAGCTGCGTAACTATAAACTATATTCTGATTTGCCTCGTTGAAATCAGGTCTATTCTGGTGAATCTTGAATAACTTTCAATATTGGATATTGAAAATAAACGACAACTGCATAGAAAAATATTATGATACACCATCGAGATTTCTGAATCATTTTGTAGGTACTGGTTCTTCAATATGACATAATATTCAATTCCCGAAAGTTTAGGAAAATATTGATTATTGAAAATTCTTGATGTGCACCATAATTGCATTTTGGTATTATACCATTCGCGATAAAAAATAAGCGATACGCCCCTATCGACTTTTGCGAGGACACTCAATGGTTAGATCGACATACTCTTGTTTGTATGTGTTTAAATGGGGCTGTTGTATTGACTCTTTAGTCATTTTGGATTTTCATGATTGTGTGTGCTTGAGCTTCAATAGCGATTGTGGAGATTTTCAAGAAGTTTGGAAATATTCCAGTGAAATAATTGGAAGGTTTACTGCTTTTCATTTATTGAGAGGGTATATTTACTTTTTGTTTTCCAGTTCTGGATATAAACCAGTTAATCTTTGATACAATCTCTACGGTATGGGTGATAGTGTATAATTTAGTGTGTAATGCATACTTCTAATTAGCGAGGATCACATCAACCAGAACTAACACTTCTGATACTTGAATATTGCTTAAATACATTGAATAAATTTTATATTTAGGTAATCGAAATAAATTTTTCCATCTGAGAGATGTAATTTTCAATTATTTCAGGTGTACATCAATCATTAAATTATGCAATATTCGTTAAGTAAGTTCGACTTGATAGAAGAAACTCATAAATCCAAGTCTCATCTGGAAACAACCTCGAGTCTTCCGAATTTTACAATGTTTTGGTGGTGGAAAACCTTCGAATTTGTTCAATGAAATGTTCTTAAAGCACTCAACTGTCGATTGAGTCACTTCTCACACAGAAATTAATAAGAAATTGAAAATTTCACGATCAAAAGGAACACGAGAACATCGAAGCTCCATATATACTTACACATGCAAATATAAACATGACACTCTAACCATGGACAGTTCCGCGTTTCTCCGCGCTAGCGACATTTTTTGATGACAATTGAATCTCTATATACAACTTCGATATCATTACTTTTCATCATAAAATCGTTATAGTATATTATGCAACGATCGTGTAATGATAGTTATTAATACATGAGCATGAACCGGGATACGAAACGAGCCGAAGGTGAGTTTCGTATGGTTTATGCGAGTGTATTAATAATCATTACATGAGAGTTGCATACGCTATTTTATCTACACCCAATAAATAATGAAGAACTAAAAATATTATATTATTAGGTATTTATATTGAACACAATAATAGTAGGTAATCAATCGTATTTCTTTGAAAAATTCTACAAATGGTAGAAACTGCCCTCGCCATTGACCACTCGGCCATGATAGCTCATTCTATTCAGTTGAAAATAAAAACATATATTTTGCATATGTCAAATGAAAAATATAATACTTTCGATTGTATTTTTTTCTTGTCTAAGACATCTGTGGAGGAGTCGCTAGTAATTCTTCTAAATCACTGCTAAAAGACATTTTCATTCGATACTGATTTTGACTTGACATACGTCAAAATGCAAAGCTTGCACATCATGCTTGATTGAAAAATAATGGGTTTCTATTGGTTGAAAATCTGTATCGTAATGAAAATCTGTATCATAATGGATTTCATTATAAAACTGGTTGTGGGCATATAAGTGTATTATTAGAGTACGGGTGTAGATAATAGTTATTTATGTAATAAGGATCATAAAGACGATCATTATGGTACAAGTCGTGAATGTTATCGGGCGAGGCGTAGCCGAGTCCGATAACACGGCGTGTGCCATAATGATTGTTTATGATTCGTATTACATACAAAATTTTATCTGATGGCATTTATATCAATACATTTTCGAAAAATTAAAAACTGCATTTTCGACATGTCACAATGACAACTATTTTTAAAGGAGTAAGTATTGTGTAGTTTCAAATATTAGTAGGTGAGTGAGCTGTGCTTTGCCATTTCCTTGACAACATGTTTTCCTTATAGTTATATTATGGTACTAAGTACCATAATGAATTCATTATGGTATTTCATTATGGTACTTAGTCCCATAATGAGCTTCCTTATGTCATCAAAATTGAGTGACATAACGTTGTCATTATGACATGCCATCAGATAAATAAAGTTATAAAAATAGTTGAAAATTTTGAAAAAGACTGATGAAAAAAGCTTTCCACTCCAGAACAATCACCATTTTTGATAGTAAGAAACTGAAGCAGAAATTAAAAGTATTAAATGAACATTTTAACAAGTTTCATGGAACAAATGATATTTATAATGAAATAACACAAATATTCTAAGAATGTTCCGTTAAACAATTGATGAATATAAGAGAAGACTCCAAACCATGGTTCAATGGAAATATTTCAAAATTGATAAAACTACGTGATAAATTCCATTACAAGAAGAAATGTAATCCTGGCATTCAATCATTTGTAGGCTTCTACAATCACAACAACAAATTAGTGAAGAAAACTATTCGTCAAGCCAAACAAAATTATTACAATGAAAAATTCATAAATACTTCTCCAAAATCGGTTTGGAAATCAATAAATGATATTTTACATAATAAAAGAAAATGTGATAATGAATATATAAAACACATTTCTATTAATGGAAGAAGAATTGAGGATATGCAGGAAATTAGTGAATTTCAACGATTATTTCATTGAAATTGGTCCAAGTTTAGCAGCCAATTTTCCTTCTACAGATGAATTTCCCTCAATAAAATCAGAAGTATCTTCTATGTACTTGAATCCAACTGATTCTAAGGAAATAGAAGAAATCATCAATCAACTAGATCCAAGAAAAGCCTCAGGATTTGACAATATTACCGTAAAAATTGTAAAAGAAGTGAAATCAGACCTTGCTCCTTTGATCAGTAAATTAATAAATTTAACGTTCTCAACAGGCACATTGCCGGATAAATCGAAAATTGCCAAAGTGAAACCAGTCTTCAAATCAGGAAAAAAGGATGAAATGAAAAATTATCGACCCATTTCGATTTTACCAGTATTTTCTAAGATCATTGAAAAATCAGTACATAGCAGACTATTGGAATATCTTGAAAAATCTAATATACTTTATGATGGGCAATACGGATTTCGTAGATCCAGTGATACTGAGTCGGCAGTAATAGACGTTATAACACAATTTCAGCTTGACCTCGATTCCAATAAACAATGTGGTCTCCTATCACTGGATCTTCGAAAAGCCTTCGATACGGTCGATCACAAAATTTTATTGAGTATATTATATCAAATAGGGGTAAGGGGAATAGTTCATACCTGGTTTCAAAATTATTTGTTAGATAGAAAGCAATTTGTCTACATGGAGAAAAGAACAAGTTCACTCAAAATTGTCTCATGTGGTGTTCCTCAAGGATCCATTCTTGGACCGGTTCTTTTTCTCGTGTATGTAAATTCTCTCTCCAATTTAGATTTGAAAGGAAAAATCAAAATGTTCGCAGACGATACATCAGTAATATATGGGGCAAATAATAAGCATGAAATTAAAGTTGATATGTTGAAAGATCTCCAAAAAATATCATCTTGGTTGATAAGTCACGAACTATCGTTGAATTTCGAGAAATCTTCATTTATGTTTATCTCTAAAAAATCGACTTCATCACAATCTGACCATCCCATCAAAATAGATAATAAATTCATCAAATATTCTTCTATTGTGAGATTTCTGGGCATATACATAGATGAACATTTGACATGGAGTAAACATCTGGAAATTCTGAGAAAACAGATCTCTCCAATTATAGGAATATTTTTTAAATTGCGAAATTTTCTGCCTTTGAAATATTTGAAATTAATTAATTTTTCTCTGGTATATTCTAGATTTCAATACCTAATTCCGGTTTGGGGATCAGCAACAAAAACCTTATTATTAAGACCTCTAAAAGCTTTACAGAATAAATTAATCAAATGTATGTATAAATTTGATTATAGAGAACCGACAAAAAATTTGTACAAACCCAATCAACTGTTAGATATATCTTCGATACATACGCTAAAACTCTGCACGTTCATTCATTTGGTTAAAAATAAATTGAAACATTCTAATCTCATCTTCAAAATTAATAGTGAGCAACATGACCATTCAACCAGATGTTCAAATAATTTATCGACAATGAAATTCAGATCAAGAATAGGACAACAATCAATTTATTACAACGGAATAGTGTTATATAATGGATTACCTGATGCAATAAAAAAATTTGGAAAATTTAATTTCTAAGTTAAGTTGAAAAAACATTTATTGCGATAGGTGAAGGACAATTTTATTTTCATCATTATTATTATTATTTTTTTTTATTTCTGTGAAAAGTCTGATTTCATTATCTTACTTTTTTTTCTCTATTTATTTGATTCATTATTCATTTGTTTCTAATTTTCCCTTTTATAAACTTGTAAGTTTCTTGGGAAATAAACGTCATTCATTCATTATGGAGGAATGAATTTTTTCTCGTCCTTTTTACAACAAAATGAAATCAGAACATTTTAATAAGGAGGGAGTTCTGAAAATAATTTTCATTATATATTTTTTTGTTCCGTTCATTTATTAGAGTTTCACAGCGCAAACTTATTATCATCCATATAATTTTGTCAACATTGTTATTTTATCATCAATTAGTTATCGACCCTTTTAACCACTCTGAAACTCTTGATGTATCCTATTGGATATTTTAAAATAATTTCAAATCCGAGTGTTCATTAATAACAAAAATCTTTACAGGTAAGATTGCATTGATATTACAATGTGCAGGCTTAAAAATGTCGAAATGCTTACCACAAAATTGAAAATCTTGTACACAAAACTCAAAACCGTACCTGCAAAACTCAAAATACTTTTCACCATTGAATACGTCTGCACGAGACGAAATACACAGTTGGAAGAATAAGTAGAGGAATGCTGTGCCGCCCAGTACCAATAATGATAATGATTGTGATAATAGTAATAGCAGGAAGGCGTTTTTTAAACACCCAAACGGTTATTAGATCCTTTCTTGCCTGCACAGGATTCTCGTAAATATACACTCGTATTAGAAATTATTGTGAAAACTAATAAAATGAAACCAAAGTAAAATAAATGACCATGCAGAGAATTTAATTTGCAACAAAGAATATGTTATGAATAAATTTAGGATAAATACAACAGATAAAGCGCGAAAAACATTTACTGCACCCCTTTTTCCAAGATGTCAGCCGCGGGACAAGGGATAGGTCGCTTGTAAAAACAGCATGAATGGTGACAAGGGACCTATGGTTCAGCCCGCTTTTTAATCATTTGTTGAGAAATCATTCATAATAATCATTATTAACAGAGGAAGTATATCAGACCAGGTTATTATCGAGAAATTAATTAGAATAATCAGAAGTAACAAACAAAGTCCATATCGGACCAAAAAACTTTAGGTGTATAAACAACTAACTCTAGTCTTTAGATTTAGTATCCATTTATTTATTTATTTATTGTTCCATTTTTGGAGGCCATTAGAAGAATTCACATTTTCAATAAAACATTCAGATTCTAAACAATGCCTTCGTAGGTATTACTACTTTTCTTCGGGTTTGAAGGCCGTCGTTCTTTGGAATTTCTTCCTAAAGTGCGAGTGACTAGCTTCTTCAGAGGCTTACTCATCTCTCATCTATTATTCCGATGACTAAACGTTTCGATTCCGTCATCGGAATAATAGATGAGAGATGAGTAAGCCTCCGAAGAAGCTAGCCACTCGCGCTAGCGAAACGTTAGGAAGAAATTCCAAAGAACGACGGCCTTCAAACCCGAAGAAAAGTAGTAATACCGAAAACCTCGGCCGCGAAAGCCTTAACCATTTTGTCAATGCCTTCATAGTTTCTCATATCAGACACCTCATTAGAGTTTGGTCTTCGTGCTCTAGAAAACAGTTTTCTTTTTCTGGTGATGCTAACCTTGTAAGAGAAACGCGCGTCGAATGCAAAAATATGTGTGATGTTAGGGTAATTGATCTCTGGAAAAAGTTTCAACTTTCACACCAAAGGTTCCAATCTCATCGTTTATATCAGTTCAGTTCGAATTATTGACAAGAATTTGATACAATAGAAACCTCCGCTCAAGTGGCAATGTTCTCTCAAGAGACATATTACGTTTTCTGCCTCAGAGTGTGATGTACTTTTTCTGTGACTATTGAAAAAACTATATGACCCTTTCCATATATTTCTTTTTACACATTCGTACAATGTAAACACTATCACAGAAAAATGAAAATATTATATTTCATCATTATGCATTCTGGAACTCATTGAAAAATTAGACAATTAGAATTTGATCTTGAAAGTGATGAACTTATAATTTTTTATAAATATATCTTACAAACAAGCATACAAAATCAATACACATCAAAAACTTTTTTTGAGGAATCCAATGAAAAAGACACTCAGTCCCAGTTGCTTTGCCTGGTTTTATCATTATCAAAACTGTTTTGATTTGTACCTGTTACTGAAATAACTTTCACTTACTTCTCTTGAGATTTTTTTATTTCATAGCAGATTGAAAAAGTATAGATTTCCACTCACGAAAATGACCAATACCTGATTGTTTTCTTAAAACAAACATTTTAGCATAAATATTTCCATATGACTTATTTCTCAGATAGTATGTAACATACTTTCTTTAAATAAATGGATCTTTCTCTCTCTCTTTCCCTGACTCAATGATTAAGAACGCTCGCCTTCGACAAACTCACTCTAGATACAGTGAAAAACGATAAAAAGTAATATTTTGTAATTAATAATAGCAAAATTGTACTTACGTAAAAATTACATATATATATTCAAATGATATTCAAACCTTATTATGTACTTCACCTAGTCTCTCGCAATATTTACAAAATTATAAATTACACTTGTCTTCACAGCACCAGCAGTAAATGTAGCTAAATAACAGGTTTAAGAGAAAACGACAGTTTGGGCCTGGAATTATTTTTTCCAAGGATTTTCTTCTGTTCCTCTTTCGTCCTCTTTTCCTGTTCTTTCCTTAGTCTCTGCCTCTCCTCGTCAATTTTCCTCTGTTCTTCCACCATTGCTAATCTTTCTTCGGCCTGTCAAAAAAGAGTGAGAACAACTGGTAAAGAATTTGCTGTATAATCATAAAAATATTTCAGAATTAAACTGATCTGAATATTATCAACCTTGCACAAGACGTTTTTATCATGGTCCTCTTACAATGATAATCTAGTGTCATACCAAGGCCACAATATTTGAGTGATATGATGCAATCTTCCATTTACTCAACCATTTAACTCTTTGACTGTTTTACAAGTATTTCAAAAGATTTATTATATGTTTATTATATGTTACATGATATCAAATCATGCCAGTTCAAAAGCAAATAATGCAATTTCGAATGAACAAGAAAAAAAAAATCGAGCCTGAAATGAGAGCAATGAAATAAAAAGTACACTCCAGTATAAAATAATTTATATATTTACATATGATTGAGGATATAACACAAACAAAACATATCTTGTTTCCAAGAAGGGACCATTTACTATCAGAGCCAGCACCTTTATTTTTCCTGGAAGAGATAAATTAATAATAACATTTATGAACAAAAGGCTCACACCAAATTAAAGAAGAAAAAAAAAATGAAATTGGGAAATCATCTAATGCAATGCTCAATAGTATTTAACCTCTTGTAGACCCTCGTACGGTAAATTTGGATTGCCTTCCTTGCATATATAGCTGTAAACGGTGGTGGTTTCCACTGAATTAGTAGCCATGCTCGTAGCTTGGATTGCCTGTAAAATGAATGCATATTGTAGAATTCTTGTATGACTCTGACATTCCAATTCAAATTTATTCAATTTAGTTTGCTACTACTTACAAGAATTGATAGCAGTGATATTGGATCTTCTGGTCAGTAATTTAAAGTGAGAACAACTGTCCTGAAAGGAAAAGAAATTTCCACTTTCGTCGAATTGGTTCACTTCACTTCTTGACCCTGTAGAATAAGCTCGTGGATCCACAACAGTTGACATATGCTTCTTTTATATTACTTAAATTATTCTTAATATTATTTTACAATTGTTGTATTGAGCTTGTTATTTTGTGTGTATCTCTTAATTTTGAATACACTTTTCTATCATTTTTAACCAGAAAAATCAGTTCTTTGGAAAAACTGTAAAAGATATAATTCCAAGATCACCTTGAAAATTCCTCAACAGAAATTGAGTAACCCTCAATTTTCCATTTAACAAAGCAACAGGCAAAATTAGTGTAAACCTCTAAGGCGAAACGCCATTTGCTGGCTGACTACGAAAGACTCAAAACTCCTACTAAACTAAGAAGAGGAGAGCTCTTACAGCATGCACATCATATGGCAAAGCCGTAACAAATGACCTGCCTCTTCGGTCTTTTGCAGAGAAAACTGCAAACCACCTCAGAAATCAGAATGACCATGTTCCAAATTATTGCATTCACATAAACAATGCCAGACAAAACATTTCGAATGGTATATTCCTCACAATACAAAAGTTTGAATCTGGCGCAGATCGTGTAAACCTCCAAGGCGAAACAACATCTGCCATATGACGACCAATAACCTAAACTCCTACTACACCAACTGGCAAATCTCAAAATAACAATTTATAGTAGTAAATGTTATTTCTGGTATTATTATACCAGAAGCCATGTAATTCAAGTGCAGTCCTTCAGCAAATAGGCCTTGTTACTAACTCCCATCAACATACCCCGGAAGCAGCATGATTATTCTCGGACCCGTCAATCATGAACCGTGGCGAACTTATTCCCCAATACAGCAGAGAAAAATCTATACCTCTTTGGTTGCAAGAGTATCTAGATTTCAACTTTTAGTGTTTTGACCCCTTTGTTTTACCTAGTCAAGTTCACCTATTTTATTTATATTCTTTTCTTAGTTATATTGTATAATTGAAAGACTTTGTTCTCAAGACAATACTTTTCTGACGTGTCCCATATCATGTAAATGATCTTATGGACAATAAAGCTACTAATACTACTATTGTTATTATTATTATAATCTCTCGATTATGAGCCAGTTTTACAACCACCAGCGCACAAGGCTCTGCCTTATGGGCGCACTTGTAACAGTGTTCGACAACAAGAAATATAAAATAAGTAAAAACTTCAGTTGTTCAGAAAAAGACTGCTGGTACTTACCAATTTCTTCTGAGCTTCCTCTATTTTCCTTTGGTTTTCCTCCAAGATCTTTTCAACCATCTCCTGCTTTTTCCTCTCTTCTTCCTATAAAACATTTAAAACAATTAATGACTCTTCTTGATCAAATTGCGTCCTTTGCCAGCTATCTTTCAGGTCATGAAACCTTTACAAAAACAAAGGATAAGAGCAACTCTCGATACGAGACGAATCAAATGAAAGCTCTTAAACTCTTCAATGCAAAGGTTAACAAACATTCTCATAGGTGAATTTATGGAAGATTAGGTCTAGATATTGTGAATTAGATTCACTGTAAATAAATAAAATTATACTGCTTCAACTGTTATGAAAATAGTTAATATATAATGTTATTGTGATAACAGAACCAACTATTACTCTGGAATATTTCAACCAGTATGATTATTGTTTCAAGATATTTGGTTGACAAAAACAATAAATAGAATTGAGTTATTCCCTGATAGGCACTGACAAAAGAGAATCCAAAGTAAATCAAGAAGCATTCAAAATATCATTAGTGTTTGGAACTTAAACCCAATCTTCCCAAGTACCTTCATGAAATTACTCAACACCAGTAGAAAAAAAGATTGAAACAATTAAAGTGAAAGACTTTTTGAAAAATTTTTAAAGTGTTGAGAAACTCCCAAATGAGAAATGAGATTAAACAGTTTCACAGCTAGGCATGGACCAAAAATTATTATAAGACAAATACAATTCTTGAGTGGCAGGTCTCGAAAAATAAAAACTACACATCTCAACATTTACAAGAGATACCACCTAATAATTTTAAAGGCATAAACCCAGCAATTTCAATTGTAAACATGAATCACTGACAATACAGTGTGTGAAGTCAAAGTAACAAAAGAATTTAAAAAATTTGGCCCCTCATTTCTATTTTAATTGAGTGTGATGTCCCAGTTTTTTGCTGTATAAAACTTGTGTGCTTACTTTTATTTCCAGCTTATTTTACACAATCACACATATGATCTTCATATGCCTATGAATTGATTTAGTTGATTACGATTGATTTTTTATCCCTGTTATAAACTTTGTAGTTTCTTGGGATTAATAAAGATTATTATTATATTTCAATTCAGGATGTTGAGAACATTTTCAGGGTTCCAATCAATTCAAAAGAGGCCATTATAAGCAAATTTGTAGGAGTTCCAGCTTGAGTAGTTGTAGAAAATACCGAGTGACACCTCCGATAAACATTGAGATGCATATAAAAAATTGTTTGATAATACCTGTGCCGCGAAGAGTGGATCCGCTGCGAACTCCTTCGAAATCATCGCCCTGCTTCACGTTCACACTCATGTAGACCCTTAGCTTACATGCTATTGGCATATTAATTACATAACATTTCAAGAGACAATGTAGACTGAAGGGCTGATCTACATTCTACCTATTTTCAGTTGGGGGAGGGCCTCTCCAAATTTCGGATTCTTTATTAAGTACTCTATTTGTGACGGGTCTGGTTGTGACTCTGGAGGTTTGCCATTTGTAAAGACTGATTAGGAAACTGGTCAAGCAAAATTGAAAATATTCGTTCTGAACAGATTTTTGAACATGCAAAGCAAGTTTTTTCCCATTTTGAAACCAAAATACAGACCAGCTGCGATATTGTGTTTGTTGCATTTTTGGTTGGCAGAGAACCAAATAAAACTTAGTCAACATTGTTAAAGGAAATTGAATTATGTATGATACAAAATGAACAAATTCTAATTATAATTTTGTTCAACATGCAACTGTAGAATTTACTGTTTTTCTTCATTACAAAAGTTTCCAGTACAGCCTATACAAATGTCTCAAAACCAATGATGAAAAAAGTGTTTCAAGTTATCTATATTACTGCTGTCAAATAATTAAACAGACAATAATAAAATGGAACAGAGGACACACTGTTTCATCCCAATAATGAAAGAACAAATCAGTTTGATATTGAGAAATAAGATAAAATACGCACAGTTCGAAATGTGTACTGATCATTGCATAATTTGAACTAAACCATTGAAAGCTTACTATTGAAAGATCTACTAATTAAACCCCATATATGAAAGACAATAAAGAGCTTCGATAATGAAAGTATAAGAAATCTGACTGCTTTAAACACTCTTTTCATCAAAATCCAAGCCTCTTGAACCATGACACCCACACATTGCTGAAAAAGGGGTGTTGGGATGAGGTTCTGTCCCTGCGAGCCTAGAGCTCACAGAGACACTGATCAAACAAATACGAAACTTTAGATAAAATAAATGAATCTATTCAATAAAAATATTGACAAATAGGTATCCATGATGTAGTTCAAATAGGCAAGAGACAGTAACCAAAATTTAATTCTTACCTCTCGCCGTTTCTCTTCTTCTTTCAACTGTTCTCGCCGCCTTTCTAGGTCTTCCATCATTTTTTTCTCCATTATTTGTTTAGCCTCCTCCACTCTTCTGTTCACTTCTCTCTCGATCTCGTCTTTCCTTTTCTCCAGCTCTTCCTCGACTCGTTTATTTACAAGTTCTTCTATTCTTTTGGCTGTTTCCTCTTCTATTTGGCGTTGTTCTGCCTCTCTTTGTCTTCTCTGCCTCTCCATTTCAGCAAGGCGTTCCACCTCATCCATTTTGCGAATCTTGTGCTTTTTACTGGAATACCTTTCAGATTTGCTGAAGTCTACAGAAGCTTCGCTGCTTGAAGTGGATGATACGGAATGTGACCTCTTTTTACTGCAAAATAAATAGAAAATCACATAAATGGAAAACATCCAGCAGATAACACAAATTGTAAGTGGAAAAATACCATACCTGGATTTGATGCTTTTATCCTTAATTTTTTCTACCCTCTCTGTTCTATCACTATTTTTGTAAGCACTGGAGCTCTTATCCCTGGATTTGCTCCGTTTATGATGTTTGCTTTTGTGATGTTTTCTTGGAGACCGACTAGGAGATCTGGACCTACCCATTTCTCTTTATAAAATATATATCAGGTACAATGAAGAATGCACGTAATTATTCACTACGTATCAAAATGCTCACTCTGGAAAATTGACGAACAATTATCTTTCACAATAATTATACATGCCTATCTGCATATCCTCAATTAGTAGATAATCGACAACTTTGATCGACCAAATACAAAATGACGGCTATAGTGATGCGTGTGAAGAAAAATTTGACACTTCTGACGAATTACTATCATAGAACACCAACCGATTTGACTTCTGACCTGACAAAAAGGCACCACAGAGTACAGAGTTTGTTGTATACTGTATTGCAGCGTCGGCTGTAAATTATTTTTAACTAGGTGGATGTAATAGGATAGTGGACGTCGGACTAGATAACTTTTAATGTTTAATGACTAATCAGCTATGGGATGAGCAGAAATCATTCTGAATGGTGAGATAGCATATATTGAGATAGTCATCAAATTTTATTCAAATGTGTTCTTTAGTTATTGACAAATATATTTATGAAAAAACCTCTGAAAAGTAATTTTTGTTATTTTGTAATAATTTTTTTGAGAGTTAGATGGGTTCGAATATATAAGGCCTAAGCTGACAATAATCACTTTTAATGGAACTTTCAACAAATTTTCTAAAAAAAAATACTCTATCGTATGTATCAATAAATACAGCTTGAAGGCACCACCAGAGAGTAATTTCATTTTTTGTTCTTCGATATCAAATACAAGCTAAGTACAGGAACACTATTCGTGAATCAGTAGCAGTCCTTCGAATACGTTATTGCGAAGCTTCAACAGGTCTGAATCAAGTATTGACTTCAGTAAGCATATCTCCTACTACTGAGTGATATCAAGGACGAAACGCTGAAAAATAATCACAAAACACTCCCTCAGTCGGACGAAAGAATCGAATCGCTCAAAGTGAAGTTAATGCGCCATCTTCCCCGTCACCACTTTGGTCTGAACGTATATGCTAGTCATGGACGTGCTATTCTATTGCAGTTCAGCACACATTCCATATCGCTCTAGGTTATTCTGAATGATGTGTTCGACGAACGTATGCTCTCAAGATTTGGCCCCAATGTGCTCAGCTCAAAGTGCTCAGCTGCCATAAAACATTATGAGGGCCGGTATTATAAAACTATTTTGACAGATAACTAGAAGTTAACTTGTGGAGTGACGTAACATGTTACAGTACTTCAAAAGGCATGAGTTAACTTTGTTGGTAGGAATGGGTATCAGTTAAAGTTTATAATACCGGCCCTAATAAGCGTATATGTTTTAGGCTATTGGGGTCCCCGGGAATATAGAATGTTTGTATGCAGAGTTTAGCACCATGGTGTTTGCTTTCTTTCATCAAGTTCAAGTACACGATTCTCAAGACTGTATGTTCAACGAACTTATGGCTTAGAACAAGATCGGGGGTCAATCGGCCAATTATTGAACTACTCGTTTGATGATAGTATACGTTGTTGCTAGGTAGAGACCAATCAGATCTGTCGCAGCTTAAGGCTGAATTCAAACAGATCCGAAATTCGATCGTACGACGATCAGATAGCTTTCTGATTGGTCTAAATTTAAATTCAGACCAACTTAGACCAATCAGAAAGCTATCTGATCGTCGTACGATCGAATTTCGGATCTGTTTGAATCCAGCCTAAGGCGTTTTCTGGCGCTCTTGTATTCAAAAGGTATTTGTTTCTTTATCTCTCTCTGACTAATTGGCTGGCCGTAAGTGACAGAAAAGGAGATAGATGAATACGTTTTAAATACATGAGTGCCAGAAAACGCCTTTAGAAACTGGTATACGCAGAACCGCGAGTGACTTAAGAATAGGGCCCATAAGGTAAAGTAATATGAAAAGCAAATGCCGAACCGCTATAGAAAATACGAGTGGATAAATATCTTCAGCTCTCGAGAATCAGGCCTCGGTTTAGTTAACCACGGCAATCAGCAATCGGTGACATACGAAAATTAAGTCTTCCTGTTCTATAGTTTTAGAGAACTCGCTCTTTTTTCATTATAAACTTATTCGTTGTCAGCACTGTTTCAAGCAAGTAGTTACTCTACTACTCGATTTTGTTTTGTTTTTAGTATCTAATTTTTCACTCTAGCATAAATTGATATCAGAATAATTGTGACAAAACATTAATTTTGTTAAGATCACTTCTACAGTGAAGTATAAAGCCATAGCAGTAAGCCAAATACGATAAGTTCACTCTGTCATGGATTTCTGATATTTGAATAATAGCGCCTCAAAGGTTAATGCCTTTACCTGAGTTTGCGCACATTAGAAAATGTGAACTTAGACGGAAAAGCTTTGCTTGTTGCTTTCTCTCCATTCTCTTTGACGAGATATAAAGCCTCGTTGGAGAATCGGCTAAGTTAATTTCAAAGTGCAATCTGTGTCGTTATGGAGGAGAATAACTCTGTATTTGAGGGTGATTCAAGTCCAGTAAGTACATATTTTATCATATTTTTTCTTTATCTTCCAATCTGACTTCATAAAATACAAGGTTTCCATGAATTACTGTTAGTTTATACGTGATGGGATACAAAGCGAAATTATTCTAAGTCCTAAAATGGCGTCAGAAACTAAGTCCCACGTATTGGTATGAGGTATAGATTGAGGGTGGATATTAATTAAAATTGACAATTTTCAAAGTTTTTTCGTTTTATTTTGGCTTACGAAATTTTCGAGTTTTTTTTAAATAATTTTTTTTTCTGTTATCAACAGAGAAACAAGGCCAAAGAACATAATACCGATGAAAACCATGTGAATGGATTAAACGGTTTTTCCGACAAGCACAAGAGCCATAAGTCTGATCACAAGGATAGGCCTAGAGATAAGGATCGTGATAAGGACAAAGATAGGAGTAAAAGTAAAGACCACAAGAGTTCCAGCCGGGACAAAGATAGGGATAAGGATAGGCACCATTCCAGCTCTAAGGATAAGGACAGAGATCGTCATAGTTCCCATAAATCTTCTAGCAAAGACAAGGATCGTAGTGATAGAGACAAGGACCGTAGTGACAGAGACAAGGATCGTAGTGATCGTGACAAAAATCGTGATAAGGACCGCCACAGAGATGAGAAAAAATCATCCAAAGATAAGGACCGGGAACATAAAAGTTCCCATGATAAGGACCACAAATCCAGTTCAAGAGATAAAGATAGGGACAAGGATAAAGAAAGGCGCGATAAAGATAAGGACCGGGATAAACACAAACACAGTTCCTCAAAGGATAGGGACAAGGATAAGGATAGGCACAGTACTTCCAAAGACAAGCACAGAGATAAGGACAAGGAAAGGGATAAGCACCATTCTAGCTCAAAGGATAAGGAACGAAAGGATAGGGACAGAAAGTCAGAAAAGGAAAAAGAAAAAGGTTGGTTGTGCTTTGAGAAAACATTATGTAATACTGATTGCTGCATACTCATGATTGCAAGTTGAATGTTAAGTCAAAGATTTGTAAAAATCAATTTGATTTTTTATTGTAATGTTTCTCTGTTCACACTGTATTTATATTGAAAATGTAGTGACAAGATGTCAGGTAAGTCACACAGTCTGTTCTGAAATTGAATCAAAATTTGCAGTTTTCATGTAACCTTCCAAAATCCTTTTAGAAATGTTCTGTTTCAATGAAAATTTCACCCTTGTGCACAAATTAGGTATTTATGTGTCTCAAAATCCCATCAGTGAAATAGAAATATCAAAAATCAAATAATCTACAGGAATATTTTCAATTCAATGATTTTTCATTCAGATGATACTCACAAAATGAAGGAAGAACCAGAACCCATCGAAAATCCTATAAAAGATGAGAGTACAGATGATGATGAATACAAGCTAGTCATCAAGGACGAACCAGGCAGCCAAGATGAGGCTGATGATGCAGGGGAAGTGAATGTCTCTGCTGCCAGTAGCTGTGATTATAACTTGTCGCAATTTAAGAAGGACGAATCTCAATTTTCTGATGAAGAAGGGCAGTCCCAGGAGGATGTGAAGATCGAACCAAAAGAAGAACCTGATAGTGATGAGGATATGCCTCTGGTTAGTAAGAGTTTATTGTATGAGACAGGAGTGTTGTGTTTTATTTTTTGTGTCTCCTGTTCATCTCATTTGAACTTGAGTTATTCCTTAGATATACTGGATATCATGGATGTCAATAAATTACATGAACAAATTGAGACCGAAATAAAATTTGAGAATGGAAGTTCTTTGAAAGAGCTCTTCTGTGGTCAATCATTTATAAATCAAGACTGGCTCAATTTTTCCACTCCACTATTGAGAGGCCAGCAAGCAAATTACTTGTCGTCCAATTTTTTTGTCAACAGAATGAGCAAAAATTCAGAATCACTTCATTGTCTGATTTTCACTTCAATGTATACAGGATAGCTACATGTGTTTTACTATACATATACATGAATTAAGTAATCAAAGATGGCTGTATATTATTTTACAAAATTTTTATCTGAGTTGAAACAAAACATGCAATACTCAAAAATATAACAAGCTCTGAACAGAAAAATAAATTCAACAACATGAAAGGTTATTACATGAACACTCCCTTTACCATTTTTCCCAAAGAAATGGTTTCAGTTTACAATTTATGTTAAATATTTTATATCACAGCCACTTTGTAAGCAATATTATCAATTCTTTTGCATTCTGAAAACATCTAGATGGAAGTTCCGCAACATATGTATGATTCATCAAATACCAGGGTTAGGCTGATTAAAATCAAGTGATTAAATTCACGATTAAAATCATGATTTAAATCGCTTGATTTTTAAAATTAAAATCAATTAAATCAATTTTTGTTTTTTTATTCAGAACCAGATAACAACATACTTCATATAAAAGTTTTCTCAAAGATCAGGAGTATCTGCTTTTAGCAAAAACAACAAAAAAGAAGTACATAATTCCAAGTTCTGAACTAAATGTAACACCTAAATTTTATTACTGTATATTTTCAGTCTATTCATTTTCGTTATACAATTCAAGCAAAAACACCAGTTTTCCTCCTTTTTCTATGCCTAATCTGTTTCTAATATCCGAGTGTACAACTAGCGAAATGCGTGAAATTGTTGGGCAACGTCAATTTATAGGTCGAGAAGGAAAACAAGCCTCGACAGGAATATTCTTGCAAAAAGCACAACAAACGCGTTCGTGTTCGTGCCTCACTCGGCACTGTATAGCGAGTGTATAGGACAGAAGGAAAACAAATCGCGACAAGAATTTTCTTGCAAGACGCGCGACAAATGCGTTGTCACAAGTTTTTGAGCCGCAAATTGTATTAAAATTTTTAGACTTATACATTAAAATAATCAGCAATAATTTCAAAGAATCAAAATGTTCAAATTTTATAATCAAATTTAAAAAATCAAAATCAAAAAATTCAAATAAATCGTGATTTAAAAAAAAATCAATGATTTTTGATTTTTTAATAAAAATCAGATTTTGACCCACCCTGTCAAATACCAAGTGAGCACTGATGAATCATTTTTCAAATGATTGTGACGAAATTATATTTTATTAATTGAATCTCGAATTTTAGAAAAAAAGGTATCTATGAATGCATCAATAAAATGAATTCCATAAAACAAAAATCACATTATTCCATGATACATTGCCGTGCTGAAGCAGAATTTAAATATGTATGAGGAAACGAAACTAACTAGAGAATATCAATGATAAAACTCTCAAACACAATGTAATGCTTCCTCTAAGAAGTATGATGTGAATTTGTGTTTGAATTGATTTTGGTGTAGTTATCTGAAGGCCAAAGCAATATTTCCGAATCTTCAACATCTGATCTCCAACATTTTTCTCCATTTGGATATTTAATTTGTGTTTTAATGTTCTGACAAAGTAAGCATGTTTTTTATACTGCCTTATCAATTCTCCATAATTTAATGGAGCAAAGTGAGTTCATTCATATATGTATATATAGGGTAGAGAATATTAAAAATTATGGGTACGACCAGATCCAAAACTTTCTTACCCTATTTCTGCTATTATCAAATTTTTTCAAAATACTATTGTGTATGTTATTACCTTCTTTATTGGAAATAGAAATTATTTTGTAAAGTTCATTAATTCCATACATTTCTTCATTAATAAAATCAATACCCCCAAAAATAACTGTAAGTATTGTTTGATGAATTTCTTTGTTCTTACTATTTCAGACTATCAGGAGAAGTCAGTTGGTAGGTAGTCTACCTTTACTATATTTTGTGACATTATTATTATCACTCTTTATTAGCAAATAATGCTCTTTAGACAATCAGTCACTTATAAAATACCAATCATATATAAATAGATACAAGTCACATTGTAAAAACAAGAAACAAACAAAAATATATAACTAGAAACAAGTCACATTGTAAAAATAAGAATCAAGACACTTTATTGATGACTATCAATTGAAATATATTCAATACATTTTCTTTTGTTTTTTGTTCATACAGCAAAATGTTCAATATTCACAGTCTCAAATATTTCATTTTGAAATCAGTTGAAATATTCTGATAATATGCATGTTTTACAGTCTGTATCAATAATTGATGTATACATTTAATCATATACAAATTGTCTTGTAGAAAAATAGCAATGTTACAGAGAAACGTTGAATGTTATATGATAATGATTTGTTTTTATTGATTTTCAACATAATAATGAAGGTGAAATGAATTTTATATATGATAAACATAGACAGATAATTCTGTTAAACTCCAACTTGTTGAGAGCAATGGGAAAGTATTATTTGTTGATATAAAAAATATGTTATTTTCATAACAGGAAACTACAGTTAAAATAATGAAAACGGGTAGATGAAGAATAAAAAATTACAGATACGCATTTGAAAGCTCTCTAGATTACATGTTTTTCAAGGTGATCTCTTTAATATCATTTTCAAGTAATATGAAACATTTTTAATTGCGTAAAAGGTTCAAATAAAATCAACATGTTAATGAGAACTTGAAAAGAGTCTGGAATTGTGAATGTATGGTAGATGATGTGGTTTATTTTTTTTTATGTTTTGGCATGTTCTTGTTGCGTGTTTTGAGTGACTTTTTGCACTCTCACGATCATGATCGTCGTGAGTCATAGATTTGACTACATGGTGAAACTCATTTCCATTTCTTTCAATCGGCAGTCTGCAAGATTAAGTACGAGCAAAAGGAAAATGGAATCTGACGAAGACGACGATGACGACGTCCCCTTAACAGCGAGGAAAAAACCGAAAACGGAAAAGAAAGAAAAACAGAAAAAGAAAAAGAAGAAGAGGGACTACGACGAGGAAGAAGAGGAAGATTTTAAACCGGAAAAGAAAATAAAGAAGGAAAAGACGAACAAAAAAGTCAAAACGGAAGTGATCGAGAGTCCCAAAAAGGGCGGCAGGAAAAAGAAGGAAGAAGAAGAGCAGGAGGTGTGGAAATGGTAGGTGAATTCATTCCTAATCATTTGTTTGAATTTCTTGAGTGGTATTGATTGATTCAAATTTCTGTTATAAAATATTCTCTATTCCTAGTCGAAAAATCTCTTGAGATGGGAAAATTGGATTGATTTGAGAATAATAAAATCTAGCAAGATATTTATAAAGTGCCCAGTTGATCAAAAAATAAAAATATAAGAATTTGGTTCAATATATTTTATTTTCATAAAAAACAGTAAGACGCCCCAGAGGTCTTCGGCACACAAGATAATTAGCCAACCCTTGCCCGCACAAGGCTCTGCTTTTTTGGGCAAACTCGTTAGAGTATTCAACAAAGAGAAAATATGAATAAATAAAATAAAAAGGAAGCATCTTATTCACAAAGCTTAATAATTTACAAAATGTCTTTTCTGCAACAAATAAAACTAATACTTTAATAAATTGTGTCGGATTTCAAAACTATAACAAGTAAAATGATATAAAATGTTATGTATTAAATTTTGAGTAATTTGAAAAAAAAATTGAAATTTCTTTATTAGAAAAATTAATTTCTGTCAATAGAATAAACAGATTTTCGTGTAAATTTCTGTTTATAAATATTCATTTTTCTGTTTAAATTTTTCGAATAACCGTACTGTATTTTAATTTTCTTGCTATTTCACTATGGTTCCATTAAAAGCGTGACACATTGTATATAAACATGTTTGAATTTGGCGCTATATCTGGGGAATTTCTATTCAGCTTGGTAACTTTTCTGTTTGATTATGTCATCGTGAAATTTTTTTCGGTGATGTGTCTCTGTACCTGTGTTTCCAAGTTTTGTTGTGATATTTGAGGAGTTGTTATGAATAAAACCTTATTTGGCTACCTCAAACATCATGTGAAGTATCATCGTTTCTGTAACATAATACATCGTCCGCGGTTGATGCTGAGCAATGACGTCTATTATAAGGTTAGGTTGGCGGGGGCACATCATCCGAAAAATGTGCTTAAATTCAAGGCAGTTCAAAAAATATATCGCGATGATTATGAGTATGAACCGCCGCCCGATGAAAATAAAAGAGTGCAAAGAGTTTTGAAAAGGTAGAGTTTCTGCATTCAGGTGGGTTAACTGCTTTGTTTCTGGCCGTGGCTATATCCACGATAACGTGAAATATTGTCAATGTTTGATTCACTCGGAAGAGGAATAATAATAGTCAGTGTAATTCTTTTGCATATGCATTGGTTTGGCATTCGGATTTTGTTTATACAGTGTGTGTAAATTTTTGGTAAAAGTCTGTTATCCGGTTACCCGAGCTTTTTTAAAAAATTCTTTTTTCAACTTACGTAATTTGAGCCGCTGAACACGAATCTGAAGTCAAAACGTGGCCCTCGCCCTTCGTTTCGAAGATACGGCCCCCCAAAGACAAGAAATCGGGGTTTTACGCCTATGTTTGTTTCTCAGCCAATTCCGCTCGAAATTCCTCCTTCTTTCTATCAGCACAATATACACATTCTATATATCCTTCTTCATCACTTTCCAACAGAATTATAAGCATTTTCCACTACAAAACTCTAAAAGGTAAATCGTCAAAAGAATTCGAGGTTAGCAAAACAATAGAACGCGCATCGCGAGTTCTATTGTTTTGCTAACCTCGAATTTCTATGACGATTTACCTTTTAGAGTTTTGTAGTGGAAAATGGAAAAATGCTTATAATTCTGTTGGAAAGTGATGAAGAAGGTGGTATAGAATGTGTATATTGTGCTGATAGAAAGAAGGATGAATTTCGAGCGGAATTGGCTGAATAAACAAACATATGCGTCAACCCCGTTTTCTTGTCTTTGGGGGGCCGTATCTTCGAAACGAAGGGCGAGCGCCACCTTTTGACTTCAGATTCGTGTTCAGCGGCTCAAATTACGTAAGTTGAAAAAAGAATTTTTTAAAAAAGCTCGGGTGACCGGATAACAGACTTTTATCAAATTTTTCTCTAGTTTGTCACTATGTGTACCATTTCAATTTTTTTTCCAGGTGGGAGGAAGAGAAAAAAGATGACGGCGTCAAATGGAATTTCCTGGAGCACAAGGGCCCCGTTTTCGCTCCGCCTTACGAACGACTCCCGAAAGACGTCAAATTCTATTACGACGGCAAGGAAGTGGCGCTTTCGCAAGACGCCGAAGAGGTGGCCGGCTTTTACGCCAAGATGCTCGAGCACGACTACACCACCAAAGAAGTGTTCAACAAGAACTTCTTCAAAGACTGGCGCAAAGTGATGACCGACAAAGAAAGGGAACTCATAACCGACCTCAAAAAGTGCAACTTCCGCAAAATGCATGCCTACTTCGTGGACCTGTCCGAGAAGAATAAGAACAAAACGAAGGAGGAGAAGCAGCAGCTGAAAGAGAAAAACGAGGCGCTCCTGAAGGAGTACGGTTTTTGTACGATCGACGGGCACAAAGAAAAAATCGGGAACTTCAGGATAGAACCTCCTGGATTGTTTAGAGGTTTGTAGAATGGTTTTATTTGATTCTTTGTGTGGAAAAAGTTATTCAGTGGACACATTGGGTTTCAAAAGATCAAAGGATGAATGAATGAATGAATGAATGAATGAATATTTATTTAATATAGGATTCCTAATATACATAATAATATAAATGTTACATCATAGTATTAATAACATAACAAAATATTTACAGAGCAGTAATGTGTAATATAACTAGTAATTGAATTACTTTATTTTATATTTTCTTACCTAAAAAAACAAAATGTTGAGAGTAATAATACAAAGTAAACTATGTAAATCAAATGACTCAGCTCTTTTTGGATTTTATGTGGTTCAAAAGTAGATTTTTGAACTGCATAGTGGAGTTGCTACTAATAATATCACGCGGGAGTTTGTTGAATTCAATCAGTCCTCTATGGAATAGAGAGTTCATGGATCTTGAATAGTTAGTTCTTGACACATAAAAATTCATATTACCTCTTGTAGGATAATCGTGAATTTCGTTTTGGTAAACTATGAACTGATTGAAGTAGCTAGGAAGTTGCCCTGATTTTATTTTGAAAATGAAAATCATAGAATGGTAATATAAACTGTCCTTAACAGATATCCAATCAAGTGTCGCCAACATTTGCAATATAGGAGCATGTCGATTACATTTTAAAAGAACTCTCATTCCTCTATTCTGCAGTTTCTGCAAGGATGAGATACAGTTAGCATCAAGAAGGAAGAGTAAGGAAGGACAATAATTGAAGTGTGGTTTGATTATAGAGTTATAGACTGTAAGGGAAGCTTGAAATGTCAAGTGTCTTTTGATGCGTGTGAAGAAGAATATTTTCTTTGAGATTTTATTATAAATATATTTGAAATGTTTTTTCAGGTTTAACACATTATCTATCATAAATCCTAGATATTTAAATTCTTCAACCAGTTCAATTTTTTCCCCATACAATTCAATATTTACCAGATTTTTATCAACTTGGTTATACTTATATTGAGTGGTTATAATCATAGATTTCGTTTTGTTGATATTGAGTTTTAATTTGTTAATATTGAGAAATTCTGAAACTTTGATGAGTGTTCTATTGATTTTGTAGATAGCTCTCGACAGGTCGACATCACTTGTTGTTAAAAGGACATGGAGGTGGCTGCTTTGTATTTAATTTCAGATATTCAACAATGAAGTGATGATGGCCAAAGATGTTGTCTAGTGTCTTTAGATCTTTGCGAATCATTTGACACAGTCAGTCACAAAGTTTTATTTAAAAAAATGATTGACTTTGGCATTAGAGACATGCGTTATTCAGATTTTGGGAACATTCTTAGGATAATGAAAACAATATATTTAATTTATTCTAGAACAATTTACAACAATGAACCAGTAACAAATGGGGTAACCCATAAATAAATATAAATAAATAAATTGTTACCCAGAGCCAAAAGCTATGTGGGCACTTCGAATGACATGTAAACTGTGAAATGAATTAAAGAAAACTGAGAATTATCAAAAGAAATTGTCGAATGTCAAATTTTTACATTTGGTCTTGAATGGCTTCATAATAAGCGTCTTGAGATCTTGAGGAAGTTTATTACAGAGTTTGAGTTCATCATGAAAGTAAGATTATTAGATTATCTTGAAAACATAAATTTTTTCACAAGGAGCAGTATGGTTTCCATAAATCCAGTGATACAGAGTCTGCAGCTTTGGATCTAATAACGAATATCCAACTTTGATTAGATAATGACCAGAAATGTGGACTTTTGTCACTGGATTTATGTAAAGCATTTGATTCTGTGAATCATTCAATTCTTTTAAAAATTATGTATAGCATTGGAATTAGAGGTAACGCTCATACATAAATGGTTTGAAAATTATGTATGCAATAGAAAACAGTTTGTGTATATAGGAGATGAAGTGAGCATGGAAAAAGAAATAATTTCTGGAGTACCACAAGGTTCAGTCATCGGACCAGTCCTTTTTCTCATATATATCAACTCCATATCTAGTCTGAATCTAAATGGTGAAACTAAATTATATGCAGATGATACTACTCTTGTATATTTGTCAAAAAGTATTGATGAAATTAAATCAAAAGTTGAAGATGACCTTAAAAAAAATTCAGTTTGGTTGGAGGCTCATAAATTAATGCTCAATTTTCATAAATGCTCATTCATGTTTATTGACAAAATACTGATATTAACTGAGCAACTAACAAAAATAATGTTTGTAAATTTCAAATTTAATTGGTGTTTATCTATTTGACAGTTCTTTGACTTATCCTTTTCATCATAAAATAATTTTCCTGCGTTGATTTGTATTTTTTTTTCTTTCATTTACTTATTACATTGAAAAAAAGTTTTTGATGATTTGTGAGCAATTTCATACCAGTACAAAAATACTGTTTGATTGTTCATGCTATACCAATGAAGTGATACCAAATATATTGTATTATTGATTGTATGATTTGAAATGTAATGGAATGAAATGAATAAATAAAAATAAAAAATTATGTCAAATCTATCAATTTCTTGGGGTTAAGTATTGATCCAGTTCTCTCATGGGTCACTCACATAACGCAGTTGAGGAATCTAATTTCACCAATCATTGGAATTCTATATAGGATACAAAACCATGTACCCAGAAAATATCTTAGAATCATTTACTTTAGTCTAATATTTTCAAAATTGCAATATTTAATTTCCGTGAGGGAAACAGCAATCAATTCTCTGTTGCGATCTCTGAAAACACTACAAAACATATCAATAAAATGTATTTTCAGGTTAGAGTATTCAGAACCACTATAAATTTGTTCAAGTCGAGAAACTTATTGAATTTGGATTGCGTTCATCAGTTAAAAATTTGCACGTTATACATTTTGCCTTTACAAACAATAGACCCTCTGTATTGAATTTTATTCAAAATTCTAGTATTCATGATCATAGCACAAGACAACCACAATTCAATCAATATTTTGATAAAGTGAAGATTAAAAGTAACTTTGGCAAAAAATCACTCCTTCATAATGGAATACATATTTACAATAATTTACCAGAAAAGTTGAAAAATTCTAAAAATATATTGAAATTTAAACGTGACTTGAAGCAATATTTTATGAACAAATGAATAATTTCCAGTTAATTTTTTTGTTTTCGTTTCGTTATTTCAGTTGTAATTTCAATCTATCTGTATGTGTTCCTTTTTATATATTTTGTATTCTTATACTTACATCCCTCTATAAGCACATGTGTTTCTTGGGATTTAAATAAATAAACAATATATAAGATATTCAATTGTATGAAAAATGGATGGATGAAATGAATCTGACTGTTAATACAGAAAAAACTGTATTCATGACTTTCAAACAAAAAATATGGACCAAATAAAAATAAAAATGAAGAATAAGATTTTAAAACAAGTTGAAGAACACAAATATATTTAGGCCTGATGATTGATGAAAATTTGAATTTTGATTGCCATGTGGATAAAATTAAGAAACAATTATTCCTTCGATTGGAGCAATAAGAAGAATTGATTTTCTAGGTAATCAAATTCAAAATCTCTTTTATAATGCCCATATTGTCTCACATATTAGATATTTAATAAAAGTATGGTCATCTTGTAGTAAAAACCAAAAAGAGATCATTTATCGTTTGGAATAAAATTATTTTTAAAAAAAACGTGGGAAACACCTCCTTTACAATTATATAAATATATCAAAACTTTTACATTAGATAAACTAATAAAATTTGAAAGAGCAAAATTTGCATACTAACTAACAAATTATTCACAAAAAGGTAATAGTCATTTAAAAAAAAATCAAAATAACATAACTACAATATCAAAAATGCCAATAATTTCCACTTAAATAACATTCATTCGAATAAAGGCAAAAACAATCCTATATCTAGTTGTATAGAAACTTACTATAATCTTTCAGACGATATTAAAAATTGAAAATCCATAAATGTTTTCTTGAAGAAACTTAAACTAGAATTGATATCATAATGATGTTCATCAATCAATAAACATGTAAAGTTGTTGTAATTGTTACTTTTCGTTTATTTTGAAATATTTGAACTCAATTATATACAATGTATTATCTTCCTTATACCAGAACTTGTTCTGTTCGGAAGGTTTGATTTGTCAATAAATTAATAAATAATAATAATAATATAATAATAATAACAATTTATTCACAATAAACCTAACCTAACGAACGTTTTCGATTCCCCCTCTTTCCAGGCAGAGGCGAGCACCCGAAGATGGGCAAGCTGAAGAAACGCCTGCACGCCGAAGACATCATCATCAACTGCAGCAAAGACTCGGTGATCCCGAAGCCGCCGGAAGGCCACCGGTGGAAGGAAGTGCGTCACGTGAACACCGTCACGTGGCTCGCCTCGTGGGTCGAAAACGTCCAAAACCAGCCGAAGTACATCATGCTGAACCCGAGCTCGAAGCTGAAGGGCGAAAAGGACTGGCAAAAGTACGAGACGGCGCGACGGCTGCACAAGTCCATCGACAAGATCAGGAGCGAGTACCAGCAGGACTGGAAGTCGAAGGAGATGAAGATCAGGCAGCGGGCGGTCGCGCTCTACTTTATCGACAAGTTGGCGTTGAGGGCGGGCAACGAGAAGGACGAAGATCAGGCGGATACGGTCGGTTGCTGTTCGCTGCGCGTCGAGCACATCGAGCTGCACGAGACGAAGGACGACAAGGATTACGTGGTCGTGTTCGATTTTCCCGGTGAGTTTTTTTTTTCTGTGGATCCGTATCGTTTTTTTTTTTTTTGAAAGATCTAGATGTGATCAATCGCATTGAACAAGTTTACTGCAAGTTTTTTATTTATTTACGGAAAGTCCATTACAGCCTTATACAAGTTAATAATTAATACGGTTGACCATAAGATATTGATAAAAAAATCATTTAATGTTGGAATCAGAGGAAAACTCCTAAAATGGTTTGAAAATTACTTGTCCAAAAGAAAACAATTTATTCAAATTGACAATGAAAAAAGTTCTCTTCAAAATATAACTTGTGGTGTACCTCAAGGGTCTATTCTTGGTCCAATACTTTTTCCTATCTATATCAACTCCCTACCAAATTGACCATTGAATGGAATGATCAAATGATTTGCTGATGATACCACTCTCATATATTCCTCAGATAGTTATGATAAAATTAAAGATAATATTAAAAGTGATCTGGATTGGCTTCATCAACATAAATTAACTCTAAATTTTGATAAATCTTCATATATGTATATTTCCAAACGATCAATCAACATTTCTTCTAATCCCATAGTATTCAAGAATAAATTGATAAAATACACAGAAACAACTAAATTTTTGGGTTTATATATTGATGAGAGATTGTCATGGCATAAACATATTGAAAGAATTAGAAT
The DNA here is from genome assembly GCA_032362365.1 of Zygogramma bicolorata. Taxonomy (NCBI): domain Eukaryota; kingdom Metazoa; phylum Arthropoda; class Insecta; order Coleoptera; family Chrysomelidae; genus Zygogramma; species Zygogramma bicolorata. Next base: position 284,762 of record JAVJAQ010005953.1, read on the forward strand.
GAAAATATCTCCTCTCATTGGAATTTTCTACAAAATCAGAAACTACATATCTCTCACATTATTGAAAAATATATACTTCAGCCTAATCTATTCACAATTGCATTATCTCATCTCCATTTGGGGGACAGCAAGTAAATCTATTATCAAACCTTTGAAAACTTCACAAAACAATTAAATGTGTTTATAAATTACCTTATCTAGAATCAACAATAAATTTATACAAACCGCACAATTTATTGGACTTGGATTCTCTCCTAAACTCAAAATTAGCTGTTTCATCCATTCTATTAAAAATAATAGTAAGAAGTCAGATATTATATTCACTCGAATTGCTGATATCCATAATTACTCCACAAGACAAACAAAATTACTAGCAACAAATAAAACACAATCTGATTTCGGAAAAAAGTCAATTTACCATGATGGCATTATAATATATAACTCAATTCCAGAAACAATTAAAGCATTTCGCTCAACAATGAAATTCAAGCAAAAATTCAAACAATTTTTAATCAGCTAATGTACAATATATTTTGCATGTAGTCAATAGTTATATGTTTTTATTTACCTTCATTGGTATTCATCAGTTTTGAAAGCCATTTCATTTTGACTGCTTGCAAATATTTCATTTCGTTAAATGTATGGATTTTTTTTTCCTTTTATACTTTGGAAAATTTCATTTATTGACTATGTACTTGTGTGTTTTAGTCCCTATTCATAAACATGTAATGTTTCTTGGGATAATAAAATTGAATTGAATATCTCTCGGCGAAAATAAACATTGACCGATCGAATTGCAGGTAAGGATTCCATCCGGTACTACAACGAAGTGCCTGTCGAGAAGCGCGTCTTCAAGAACCTGCAGCTGTTCATGGAAAACAAGAAGGAGGGCGACGACCTCTTCGACAGGCTCAACACGCAAATCCTCAACAAGCACCTGACGGAGCTGATGGACGGCCTGACGGCCAAAGTGTTCCGTACGTACAACGCGTCGTGGACGTTGCAGCAGCAGCTCGATTTGCTGACGAAGGAGGAGGATACGGTGGCGGAGAAGATTTTGGCGTACAACAGGGCGAACAGGGCGGTCGCCATCTTGTGTAACCATCAGCGGTCCGTGCCGAAAAGTGAGTATATAGGTTTGGAAAGAGTAGAGATGAAGAATTTGGTAGGTGTGGAAAGGGTAGAGATGTAGAAGTTGGTCGATGTATAAAGAGTGGAGGTGTAGAAGTTGGTAAGTTTGGAAGAAGTAGAGATGTAGGAGTTAGTCAACGTGTAGAGAGTGACACAGAGTGTGCAGCAATGGAAGTTATTACTAACTTTCGTTCACAATCGATCAACTTTGACAAAATCATTGAAAGAAATGAAGCTTACGGAAGATGTAATAAAATATACTGATTCAATCAAATTTTTGGGACCATAATATATCTTTCGAGGTCGATTCATACCCAAATACTGAGAAAAAGTATATCTCCAGTAATCGGTATTCTATATAATAATAATAACAGCTTTATTCCATGATACTTTACAGTGTGGAACAGGGTATAAATTGAAGAATAAAAAAGAAAAATTAATCATAAAAATCGGAAACGCTATAAAATGTTTTCTCTATCAAATACTCTTTGAATTTCTTCTTGAACTTGTATTCGGAGAGTCTTCTAAATTCTTGAGGAACACTGTTCAAAATTTGATACACAACATTCTTCTGTATTTGGACAAATTTCGTTTGGGGTAATTTCAGTTCCAAAGATCTGGTGCAGTGGAAATGATCCGTTTCGTACTTTTTTAGGAATTCTTTGTAATTAGTCATCGCGAAATATGCACATTCATAAATATAAATACAGGGCAGTGTGAGGATTTTTTGTTGTTTGAATACCTCCCTGCAACTGTCCTTCTTTTTGAGTTTAAAAATATTTCTAATGCAGGTTTTTTGCATTTTGAAAATTCTATTCACTTCAACAGAATTTCCCCAGAATATTATTCCATATTTTAGTCTGGAATATATATAAGCATGCGTTCAAGGCTGCATTATGGTTTACGTGTAATTTTATTGTTCTTATTGCAAAAATGAATGAGCGGAGTTTTTTGGCAAGAAAGTTGATATGTTCCTTCCAGTTAAGTTGTGCATCTACCTCGATACCGAGAAATTTGGAATTTTGTCTTGTTTCAATAGTCTCTTCTCCATGGCTTATCTTCAAGTTTGATTCTTTTCGGAAGCTGAACTTGATAATATTATATTCATAACTATAATACAAGACTGTTGAATGATTTTGATTTGATTAAAATCAGAAGCAATTTTGGTAGAAAATCTCTGCTTCACTCAGGAGTTCTTACTTACAATATCTTGTCAAAAAACTTGAAAGAAATAAAAAATATAAATAAATTCAAATCAAAAAAATATTTCTTGAGACAATAGAATAGAATTTCCCAAGTATATAAAATTCCTTTTTCGTCATTTTGATGTTACGATCTAACGGTTTAATTTATTCTGTGTTTTTATCTTGTTAATGTGTTTCTATATCCTTGTACAAGCATTAGCTTCTTGGGATCAGTTACTCAATAAACAATTGGATGCCAACTAATGACTCTTATCACTCCATTGGAAAAGGGCTTTCGATACTGTTGACCACAATATACTCTTGAAAGTACTATATCACGCGGGGGGGGGGGGTGAGAGGAAAGGTTCGGGATTGGTTTTCAAATTATTTAAGAAACAGAAAACAGTATGTGTATATAGGGGAAGGAATGAGTGGGTATAAAACTGTTATTTGTGGTGTACCACAAGGCTCAGTTTCAAGCCCTATTCTTTTTTCAGTTTATATAAATGCCATGAAAGATTTGGCTCTGAAAGGAAAGTCATTTTTATTTGCAGATGATACTACTCCAGTTTATTCACGATATAACTCTGAAGAAATAAAAAAGATATAGCTGATGATCTGATTCTTTTATCGTTTTGGATGTCTTCTCACAAATTGAGTCTAAATTATGCCAAATCATCGTTTATGTTTATTTCGGGGAGAAACGATACTCAACTCATCGAGAGTTCCAATTAAATTCAAGAAAGAATCAAGTGAACATTCCACAAACGAAATTGGTGGGGTTATATATCGATCAAAATTTATTGTGGTCCAAACACAGAAGTATTGAGAAGGCGAATTTCGCCAATTTTGGGAATTTCATATAGAATCAAGAATAATATTCCAATAGATTATAGAAAAATAATATATTTTTCATTAATTTGTTCAAGAATCCAATATATCATCTCAATTTGGGGAACAGCAAATAAAACAACTATCAAGCCACTTCAAACTCTTTAAAACAAAATTATAAGATGTATATTCAATTTAGAGCAGCAAGAACCAACAATTAATCTTTATAAACCTAAAGGATTATTAGATATTCTTTCTCTTTTCAAATACAAACTTTCAGTATTTATTCATTTGATCAAGAATAATGTAAAAAATTGAAAATTTGAAATTAACCATAAATGCCCATGACTATTCAACAAGAAAAGCAAATTACTTTTCTCTGGCTGAATTTAGAAAAAATTATTGTAAAAATCTATTTTGTATGAAGGCGTCATCTGTTAAAACAACCTGCCGAAAACATTGTAAAATACAAAAAATAATAATTCATTTAAGAAAAATTAAAAAAAATACTTATTATCTTGAACTTCATTCAATTTTTTTCTTTATCATTTTATTATATCTCACCCATGACTATATCGTGTATAAGTGATTTTGTTTTGTTTTGTTAATGAACCACTGATTTTAACTGCTTTAAATCAAGATGTTTCCTATTATAAATACATGTTATTTCTTGGGAGCAATAAACATTGAGTATTTGAGTAAGTGTAGACAGAGGGCATGTATTTGTTGGTAGGTGTGGAATGAGTGGAGATGTAGAAGATAATAGTTCTAGGAACACTGGAGATGAAGTAAGTAGGAGTAGAAAAAGTGAAGATGTTGGTAGGTGAAGAAAGGGTGGAGATTTAGAAATTGGTTGATGTACAAAGAGTGGAGGTGTAGAAAAAGTAGAGATGTAGAAGTTTGTCGATATATAAAGAGTGATGTCTACTAGTAAATCTTACTATGACCTCAGAATAATTAAACTACTATACAGAGGCGAATCCAATGACAAATTCGACAAAAACCACGCCTTTCCAAAGTGCACCAATGAGAGCAAACTAAATAAAATATTCTATTGTCTTGCTTCAGTGAGTCAGATGAAGACAGCTGATCAATTTGACGCATGTCACTTGAATTTTGTCAGTGTAGTTTATTATTGTTATATCAAAAAGAGAGCAATTCGTCTATATGGGGAAAGGAGTCAGTTCATCAAAAACTGTTATATGTTGCGTTCCTCAAGGATCTATTCTTGGACCGGTTCTTTTCCTTATATATGTGAATTCTCTTTCTGATTTGAAATTGAAAGGAAAACTTAAAATGTTTGCAGACGATACGTCTATAATATAGGGGAAATAATAAACAAGAAATAAAAATTAACATGATAATGGATCTTCAGACAATATTATCCTGGTTGAATAGTCACAAATTAACATTGAACTTCAAAAAGTCATCTTTTATCTATATTTGTAAAAAATCAAATTCATTCCTATCAGAAGATCCCATTCAATTAAAAAATGGAATTATTGAATATTCCTCTGCTGTCAAATTTTTAGGACTACATGTGGATGAAAATTTAACGTGGACCAAACATATAGGAATGTTGAGAAAACAAATATCTCCAATGATTGGTATCCTTTTCAAATTGAGAAATTTTATACCTATGAAATATCTGAAACTCATTTATTTTTGTCTAGTATATTCCAAACTCCAGTATTTAATTTCAGTTTGGGGAGCGGCAACAAAAACACTAGTAAAACCTTTGAAAACCCTACAAAATAAATTGATTAAATGTATATATAAACTTGATTATCGGGAACCAACAAAAACTTTATATAAACCTAATAATCTTTTGGATATATCATCATTATATACACTTAAACTTTGTACCTTCATACATTTGGTTAAAAACAAACTAAAACATTCAAATCTTATCTTCAAAATTAATAGTGATCAGCACAGTCATTCAACCAGATCTTCCAAAAATTTATCAACGATGAAATTCAAATCTAATATAGGACGACAGTCAATTTTTCACACAGGAATCATTTTTTATAATAGATTACCAGATGCAATGGAGAAATATGGAAAACTCCGTTTCAAAGCCAACTTGAAAAAACATTTAATGAAATAGATAATTGTCAATTTTTTATTTATTTTTTATTGCCATATTTTTTTTTTCATTTTCCACAATGAAACAGTCTGATTTTATTGCCTTTTTTTAACTTTTAATGTATAATATTCTTAGAGTTAATATTTTTCCCTTCTATAAACTTTGTAGTTTCTTGGGAAATAAAAGTTATCATTATGTAAAAAAAATATTTTGTGGTGTACGTGAGAGTTGGCGATTTCGATGGAAAAAATAGAGAGGAATGGAAAAGTTCAGTAATTCCAATGTAGAGAAGCATGTTGTTTGTTTCGATTGAAGTATTTCAATGACAAATCAGCCAATTCATTCCGAATTATTGTTTCTCAGGCCACGAAAAATCCATGGAGAAGCTCAAAGAGAAAATCGAAGCGAAACGCGAAGCCATCAAAGACGCCGAACGGCAAGTGAAGGACGCGAACCGCGACGCGAAACACGGCAGCGTCAAAGAGAAAATGGTCGCCGACAAAAAGAAGAAGCAGCTGCAGCGGCTGAAGGAGCAACTCGGCAAGCTCGAAATCCAGGAGACGGACCGCGACGAGAACAAAACGATCGCGTTGGGCACGTCGAAACTGAACTACCTCGATCCGAGGATAAGCGTCGCGTGGTGCAAAAAGTACGACGTGCCCCTCGACAAGATCTACAACAAGACGCAGCGCGACAAGTTCCGGTGGGCGATCGACATGGCGGGGCCGGATTATCGGTTTTAGGTTGGGTTTTCGTCGCGGCGCGATCGAAGAGACGTTGTTTGCGTGCGCGCGCGGGTCGAAGCGACGTTTCGGAAGTCGGCGGGCGTTCTTCAGGAGACGGAAAGGTTCGCGGTTGAAAATGGCGTTGATTTCGAGGAAGTGTTTTTTGCGGTTTCGAATGCATGCTGGAGTGTTTTTCAATGGCAGAACTTTGGGAATATTTGTCTACTTAGAATCGATTTACATGGTTATAAGAGTTAATGACAGGTCGGTTATTATTTTGATTGAACGTGGATGAAGCTTTCCCAAAAATTTACATTATTATCATACTTTTTGGATTCCTTACGTTAGAAGTTGGAATATAAGGGCTCAAGACTTTGTAACTCGTCTTTGTTGTAGGCTAGTATTATTATTTTCTACAGGAAACGATTATCAAGATGGGTCATCTAGTTACAAAGTTGGCTATGGGAATCATCTGAAACTAACGAATTTTTGCTCATTCAAAACGGAGACTTAAACTGAACTTTTCAAAGTATTAGAGAGTGCATAGACTGGAAAATAGCCCTGCAAAGCGTGAATGGATGATAATTTGTTGCTAGTTTCTTTTTTCAGCAGTTGACGAGATTCAATCGAGAATATTGAATATTGAAAAAAAATGACGTCAGTCTAAAAATAACTAAACGAAATGATGGATATCCAATGTCTAGTTGTTCAACAATTCAAGTCTACAGGCTTGTAGAACACCATGAATTTCACAGCGCCACATTTCAGTACAGTTCTATGAGTTTATGACATAAAATAAATTTGATCATCTTCTAAAATTTTCAAAACCATACGATATAATACAAAAAAAAACGGAATCATACCCAAAACTCAAAACCCAAAACTCAACTCGTATCTTTTTTCAGTACTTTACTATATTTCGTCCCAGTTGGTTTGCAAGCAGTCCAATTTCCTAATCCAGAGGGTCTGCCCCACGTTGGGCGCCACAGAATTCATTCATATCTTTCAATCTTGTTTACAATAGGGTCCAAACTAAATGGGGTCGCCATTTAAACTTTTTGTTCGTTGATAGAAAGTTCGAGTTGAAAATCCTCGTTTTATCGAACTTTTTTGCTCTACCGAGAATTCATGAAACTGTAGACGGATAATTTTCTGAAATATAGCATTGAGAATTTCGTGTTTTGCTACAGGCTGCAGATGAGCGGAAAGTTTTCCGTGGAAATCGATTTTTTTTTTTTTAATTATAACATCTAAATATTTTGTTATAAGCCACCTGAGCGTTGCGATTATTGACACAATTTTTTCTTGAATTCTCCCACTATAGTAACGTTCGACTTATGTTCTTGGGAGATCCTGAAAATCAAAAATATTTCAGGGCTGCCCCACGTTGGGCGCCAAAGAATTCATTCATATCTTTCAATCTTGTTTACAATGGGATCCAAACTAAATGGTGTCGCCATTTAAACTTTTTGCTCGTTGAAAGAAAGCTCAAGTTGAAAATCCTCGTTTTATCGAACTTTTTTGCTCTACCAAGAATTCATGAAGCTGTAGACGGATAATTTTCTGAAATATAGCATTGAGGATTTCGTGTTCTGCTACAGGCTGCAGATGAGTGGAAAGTTTTCCATGAAAATCGATTTTTTATTATAACATCTAAATATTTTGTTATAAGCCCCCTGAGCGTTGCGATTATTGACACAATTTTTTTTTGAATTTTCCCACTATAGTAACGTTTGACTCATGTTCTTGGGAGATCCTGAAAATCAAAAATGATTCGACTCTTGTGATTTTAAAATTTTCCTCTTATTGTATTTGGCCCGTTTATTTTAATCAGACGCATGACTTTATTGTTTATATGGTTTGTTTCGCGTTTTGGTTCTTGAATCATTTTTGTTTTTGAATAGTTGTATCAGGATCCGACATGATATTTTTGACCAAGTTCTGCCATTTCCAAACGCTAATTTTTCAACGATTTGTAGAATAACGCCTTTTAAATAATTTTTGATGCGATTAGACAACACATACCCGTCTACTTCCTCGAAAACCAAGTCCAGTGTCGCGAACGGACGGACTAGATCCTTTATATTTTTAAGATTAAATTATTGATAGTGATGTTTTAAAGTTTTATTCAAGTGAATGACAATTCCCATATTGTGAACGTGCGCAAGATATGAAATATCTCTGTACAAATGAATAGTATCAATTGAGTAAATTCCTGATTACGATTGAATTGTTATAATTTGTATTTCTACTTACAAAAGTGCGAGTTGGGGGGGCGTAGACTATTATTTTATGTGTAATGACCAATTTTTAGTTTGCTGTTGTCGAGACAGAGTTGTAGAATTCAATCTGTATATTACAGATTTTATTAAATTAAAAAGTATCCATGTACGGCGTTTTCTTTATTACAAAAACCACGACTAAGAAATATCTGATTTTCGAATAACTCAACTCCTATCTTTGTTCAGTTATTTACCATATTTCGTCCCAGTTGGTTTGCAAGCAGTCCAATTCGTGCAGTGCTAATCCGGAGGGGGCTGCCCCACGTTGGGCGCCAAAGAATTCATTCATATCTTACAATCTTGTTTACAATAGGATCCAAACTAAATGGTGTCGCTATTCAAACTTTTTGTTCGCTGATGAAAGGCTCAAGTTAAAAATCCTCGTTTTATAGATTTTTTTTGCTCTACCAAGAATTCATGAAACTAGATGGATAATTTTCTGAAATATAGCGTTGAGAAGTTCTTGTTTTGCTGCAGACTGCAGATGAGCGTAAAGTTTTCCGTGGAAATCGATTTTTTTTTATTATAACATGTAAATATTTTGCTATAAGCCCCCTGAGCGTTGTGATTATTGACATTATTAATTTTTCTTGAATTTTCCCACTAAAGTAACGTTCGACTTATGTTCTCAGGAGATCCTGATAATCAAAAATGATTTGACTCCTGTATTTTTAAAATTTTCCTCTTATTGTATTTGGGCCCGTTTATTTTATTGAGACGCATGACTTATTCGTTTATATGGTTTGTTTCGCGTTTTGGTTCTTGAATCATTTTGGTTTTTGAATAGTTGTTTCAGGATCCGACATGATATTTATGACCAAGTTCTGCCATTTCCAAACGCTAATTTTTCAACGATTTCTAGAATAACGCCTTTTAAATAATTTTTGATTGCTGTTGTCGAGACAGTTGTAGAATTCAATCTGTATATTACAGATTTTATTAAATTAAAAAGTATCCATGGACGGCGTTTTCTTTATGACAAAAACCACGACTGAGTAGTTATCTGATTTTCAAACAGGTGAGAGTCCATTTAGAAAAAACTACTCTGATTATGTTCCTAGCAGTGAGTTTCCTGAAAATGACTTTGTTTCACAATTTAACTGCAAGGGCATTAGTTGTTACAGTTTATTTTTTCATATAAAATATTTGCAATGATATATTCTCAATTGTTGATATTCAACGTGTTTTATGGCAGGATTAACAACTTATTCTATACACACCAGATTTGGGGAGAAATCAATTTTTCATGAGGGAACAAACCTCTACAATAAACTACCAAATTCAGTTGAAACTATTGAAAATATCAAAAAGTTGAAACAGTCTCAAAAAAAATATTTAATCAAAATGATATATTTTAGAATTTAATTATATACATCATTCAACATGTCAACAGTCTTTTTTATGTATTCAATATCCCTATTTATAAATTAATGTGTTTCTTGGGATGAAAAAAGTAAATATTATTATTAATAGGACACATTTCTCAAGGATTATTGTTTCCAGAAAATACAATAAATACTTGTATGCATAAGCATGAGTTACAAAGAAAGTTATATCCGTTATACAGGGTATCCAATGTCGAAAAGAATATTTCAAAATAGAACACCCAACTTCAAAACCTATCTATATTTGATTAGAATATAAAAAACTGATTATTATTCGGGTATAAACATGGAGTCTATTACTTGAACTGTTTTCCATACGGTTTTTATATAAACGTCAAAGCAAGTCAACTATAAAGTGATTCGAATGTGGATACATACGAAAAATTTCACAAAAATGTATATTAATGAAATAAATTATGATTTTACTATGGAAATACCAAACAAGGAATTCTGAATTACTCAACTTTGTCGCCCTCTAGCGACTCTCCTAATCATATGATCCTCTCATAACTTGCCAAAATTGGGTAGGGTCTTGAACCAAAAAAAAATCAAAATATAAAAATTTGCTGGAAGCCAATTTCATAGGGTTTTGTGACATGTCCTTCGTACTGAATTCTAGTTGTCACATCACAATAATGATTTTTAACTTTCTAAGCAGACATTAGCATGTGACGATTACTTCATGTATGTATAAATATGATTATAGAGAACCGACAAAAAATTTTTACAAACCCAATCAACTGTCAGATGTATCTTCAATACACACACTAAAACTCTGCACGTTCATTCATTTGGTTAAAAATAAATTGAAACATTCTAATCTCATCTTCAAAATTAATAGTGACCAACATGACCATTCAATCAGATGTTCAAAAAATTTATCATCAATGAAATTCAGATCAAACATAGGACAACAATCAATTTATTAGAACGGAACAGTGTTATATAATTAGATTACCTGACGCAATAAAAATATTTGGAAAATTCAATTTTGAAGTTAACTTGGAAAAACATTTATAGCGATAGGTGAAGGGCAATTTTATTTTATTTTCATTATTATTAATTTTTTATTTCTGTGAAAAGTCTGATTTCATTATCTTACTTTATTTTTTTCTCTATTGATTCATTATTCATTTGTTCCTAATTTTCTCTTTTATAAACTTGTAAGTTTCTTGGGAAATAAACATCGTTCAATCCAAAAAAAAATGGCAAAAAATTTGCTCACACTTTTTTCCTCATGAAAAAGCGTTCACACTTTAATTCAAATCATCTTTGGAAAAATTCGTTTAGGCTGGTCGCTTTTATGTACTCAGTAGGTTGATGGACTAGAGGCAGATTCAAGCAAGCCAACTTATTTAATAGATAACTTTTGAACCTGGAAAATCAAATCATCAGGATTCAATAAGGGCATTAAGAAAGTTCTTGATTGGAGAGTTCCCAACTTTTTACATTAGCTCAAGTGTTGAATTATTTATGAGACAGTCTGCAGTGACTGTTGGGAAATTGTATTAGAGAAATTTGATTGTGATTTAATATAATTATATTGGCTGATACTTCTTCTAGAGGCCTTGAGCAGTGGAAATTTTTATAGGAAAAGTGAACAGAGGGTAGTTGAGAGTTTAATGGAGCCGAAAAAAAATGGTTGTATATTTTATTTTCTAAAATGAAGTAAGGAAATACTTCCAAGCTACCCCTATATTTAAGATGTATGTCTTGAACAAATATCTCAACAAACTAGTATAACAAAGGTATTCAACTAATTCTACATATTTCATACAAAATTACACTATTCACAGGAATTTTTCATCAGTGAGAATGGGTGGCAAAAGGTTGATGATTCCACAAATAATTGTGAAAATGTGATCAATTTTGGGAACAAGTGACCAAGGAAGTTCCCCACTGATAATTTTGAAACCTTTCAATCTTTTATTTGACCTATCAATATGTTTCCTTGCCGCAGCAATTTTTTTGTTTATGTGAGCTTCTTTTTTGGTGAGTTTTTTATCTCTTGAAGATAGTGGCCTTATCAATTCAATTTTGTGTATGGCACATATATCATCAATCAAGAAACTTTCATCCACCATAACTGAATCCACGTCAGTGGTTAACTTGCTAATGAGGTTGCTGTCCTCAAGAATTATTTGGTTAGATGCTTGCCCCCCATAAGACTTACTGATGAAAGTAATCAATCCTGCAGGAGAAACTCCAGTAATGAATTTGACAGTTGTTGTTTGTTTACAGGGTGAATAAAATTTTATACGGCAACATATACAACTTGGCTTCTCGGTGAGAATTTCTGTACAGTCCAAAATCACTCTGCAGCTCTGAAAGCTTTCAAAACATTTAGGCATATTATTGTAAGTTTCTTCATCTGATGGAAAATGAATACAACTTTCAAGCACCTTGCTTAAGATAGGCAAAAACTCGTGAAAATATGTTTCACACAACTCACTGGATACATTGAATAGTGCACCTAGGACATCATAGCTCAAATCCAGTTTAATTTTAGTCATGGTTAAAACAACTCTTTCAGCTAGGTTAAGTCTATGTGATCCTGTATCTTGACAAACTTCCTTCACTATTTCAACTAGACAATCAAGCATTTGAAAATTATTCAAGCCTGTGAAGGTTTTCAAAGCACTGTCTGTTTTAAGCAAATCAATCAGAGAGAGCACTTTATCCATGTTCACTTGCACTTGAGAATCATGTGTCTGCAGTTTATTCTGAACTATATTGTTTACTTCTTGCTCACTGATGTCTTTTTTCATATTGAGTGATACATCCAAACTATCTGCAGCTTGAATATCTGTATAGTTTGCCTCCACAACTTCGAGAGGATCACAATCTGTTTCAAAAAATGTTTTCTTTTCACGACTTTCTGAATGCTTCAACCCTCTTGGAACTGATTTTTTTGATGGCACACTTGGAACTAGGTTTTCTGAAGGCACAGCGGTTTTTTTCAAAACACGACCTCTTTTTGTATATTCTCCTGTAAGGTTTAGCTGTGCATTATTTAAAAATTGACTTCGAAATTTGAATATTTACCTTTATTGAAATAATCTTCTTGTTTGAAATGAAGAGAACAAACTTTCATATGTTTTGAAAGTGGCTTCCCAAGGCCTACTTTTATTATCCAGGCTTTCCTCCGATCTATCAATTCTCTTCCCCCTTGAATTTCGAAATAAACCCTTTCTGAATTTTCTTTAGGGAAGGTATGGAAACTGATTTCGTTGTCTGTGTCCCTCTTAGCCCATGAACGGCACTGAGGTACACAACAGTAGTTGTTGTTATACGCCATGCCATGTATTTATTTAACAATAAATATTATAATAGTAGCATGTAGGTAGATGTAGATGGTTCGGTTCTTGTAGGTAAACAAAAACCGTTAACTGACTTCTTCTTCTTTTCGATTTAATGGCCTCAGCAACTAAGGCTATCCGGCCAGTTGGTAACGAACGGTGATGTTAGCGCCAAATGTGGCCCAACTGAAATGGACCTGGGGCGGGCCCTTCCAGTGACTTGTCATTTGTCAATGACAGACGATAGACGAAAAAAAATCACAGAAACTAGCGACGAATGCCGAATTTGGCAACCATAAAAAATCAAAATTAGATGCCAGCGCCATGGTGTTAGAAATGCGAACCTTAGACAAGTACTTTGAGACACAGCCCAATAGGTGCCGATTCAAGTAATATCATCATTATTATCACTTGAGCCGGTTTAAACCCTAACGTAGGCTTATTAAATATACGGTGCATATGGTCATAATGTCGTTTTTCCAAATTTCGAAATGACTCATTTCTAATTATTCTCGATTTCACAGAATAGAAACGTGATTTGTTGTCCTGTTGTGTGAGTGATTATTGAACTGATTCAAAATGTATTGTCGGCTGTAAATAACGCATAAAGTATTATTTTATTCAATTTCAGATTATTTTTTTAGCCCATGTGAGTATTTGAAAATATGTCCTTTCTGTAGTTCGTCTCAAGTCCATTTTTCATTCTCTCCCACAATTAATGGCATCAGCATAACAAGTTACATGTTCTGAAGGAAAGGGCCTTGAATTTAACCCTGCGGAACACCCTTGGTTATATTCATAATAATGGTGTACTACAACTTTGATTGACATTAACAATTTGATATCGACCCTTATCGAGATACAGGAAAAATCATTCTAGAGGAGGTCCCCGAAAACCAAACCTTGCGAGAATTTTATTAATAACAATTAAGAGCTTATATCGTCGTCGAGAGTCAAAAGCGATATCTTACTCATTGCACGTTTTTTAAAGTCGACAGCAGAATGAGTCATCTCAAATAACTCATTCTCCCCTGCCTATATAGCTGTTTGGAAAACTGTGAGAGTTCATTGGAAAACATTGTTTGTGGAGTCCCACAAGGATCCATACTAGGACCTCTACTGTTTCTAATATATATTAATTCAGAATTGAACATCACTGGAAAGTTGGTATTATTTGCTGATGATACAACTTTAGTATATTTCAATAAAGATTTGCAAGTGATCCAATGTCAAATGGAAAATGATTTGAAACAAATATTTATTTGGCTTAATGCTCATAAACTTACTTTAAATTTCGAAAAATCATCTTTCTTGTTCATTGATAAAAAAACCTATTTTATCAATCGAAATTTTAATTGCTAGGACAACAAAAAATTAACAGGTCGCATGTAATATAAAATTTTTAGATCTGAATATTGATGAAAATATTTCGTGGGATATTCATATGATCTGATCCGAAAAAAATATCACCAGCCATTGGAATTTTGTACAAGATAAGAAGCTATATACTTTTGAAATATCTAAAATTAATTTATTTTTGACTAATTTATTCGAAATTACAATATTTAATCAGCATATGGGGTACTGCGTCGAATATCATTCTGAAACCACTGAAGTCTTTAAAGAATAAAGCAATTAAATGCATTTTTCATTTACCTTATTTGGAACCAACAAGGAATACTTAAACCAAATCGTCTCCTCGACATCAATTCTATTTATGAACTGAAAATATGTATTATTTTGCATTCTATTGTGACTAATAAGAAACATTCTATTAAGAAATTTTTTAAATATAACAGTGTACACAACCACAAAACAAAGCAGTTAAATAATTTGTTAACAAAAAATCTCAAGACGAATTTTGCAGAAAATATATTTTTTATAAAGATGTCATCACATATAATGGATTACCCTGTAACTTTCGAAGAGATATTGCGCAGTAATAAATCGCTTGAAAGTTTTTTACTTTATTTTTTCAAATCAATTTTTTTTTGACAATGACGTCAACAACTTTTTATTTTTTTATACATAGTGATAAAAACAAAATCAATGAAACAAAACATGAATATTTAACATTCTCCACCGCGTGAAGAGATCTCCTCTTCACCCATAATCATTCCCCAGATGTTGGTAAAACGCAAATCTTCGTAACAGGTCTGGTATAAACACCTCGATTTGTTCTGATCTCGACGACTCGAATCACATTATCTTTCCCAGGATATACTTGTTCTACTCTCCCGAGCTGCCATACATTTCTTGGTGCTTTCTCGTCCACGATCAAAACAACATCATCGATTTTGACCCTATTTCCTTTAGAATACCATTTTGAGCGCTGAATCAAAGTGGGTCTGTACTCTAGAATCCACCGTTTCCAAAATGAATCAGCCAAAGATTGAGCAATTCTCCATTGCTTCCTCGAGACTTTTTCGTTAATTACACAGGAAGATACTCCTCCGGGACGCAGCAACAGAAAATGATTGGGTGTGATCGCTTCTCTCTCCACAGGATCGATAGAAATATGAGTGAGTGGTCTCGAGTTCATGATATATTCAATTTCCAGCAACAATGTATGCAGAACCTCCTCTCTGGGATTTATCGACTTCAAAGATATATTGAGAGCAACTTTCACTGTCCGTATCATCCGCTCCCATACTCCTCCCATATGCGAAGCTCGAGGGGGGTTTAACTTCCATTTTATCTCTTTGCAACTCAAGAAATTCGCTATTTCTTCTTGGTCAAGAGATTCCATCCATTCTCTGAGTTCTCTTTCAGCTCCGACAAAGTTGGTTCCATTGCCAGAAATGAATTCCTTTGGTTGACCTCGACGACACATAAACCTTCTTATAGCTGAGATGGTTGAAGAAGTATCCAAAGATGCTGATATCTCGATATGAACTGCTCGCACTGTCAGACACGTGAACAGAACTCCGTATCTCTTCTCAACCCTTCTTCCAATTGCTACCTTCATGGGACCAAAGAAATCCACTCCAACATAAGTAAAAGGGTAAATGTAACTTTCTACCCGTTCTTTTGGCAAATTACCCATCTCCGGATAGGTCGGCTTACAGGTTTTTATTCTGCACACCTGACAAAGTCGAAAACATTTCTTGACTGCTTGTCGAACTTTGATAATCCAGAATTTTGTTCTTAAATTGTTTACCACTGTTTCTAGGCCAATATGGCCTGCTATTTCATGATGATGCTTGATTAGGAGTTCGGTGAATCTATGTTTATAGTCCAGGAGAATTGGGTTCCTTGAATCATTTGCGATTTCAACATCTTCTGGTATTCTTCCACATACTCGCAGGATACTATCTTCATCAAGATATAATGACATTTTGAATAGACGACTAGACTTTGGTAGACATTTCTTGAGTTTCAGCAATTTGAACTCTTCCTCAAAACATTCCATTTGACTCAATCGAATCCAAATCTTCGTTACTTCAGATATCGTGTCCGAATTCAACATCAAGCTAGTTGGCCTGTCTTTCCTCTTCATCCGTAAAATTTTGGTGAAATAGATTACCCAGGCTGTGGATCTGATGAGTCTGTTCCAGTTAGAGAATCGTTGGATGTCTGGCAAACTTTGTTTGACATCTACTGAAGAAGTTGCTACTAAAATATTTTCTTTTTCCTTGCAACGATTGGTTGGTTCTTTTGGCCAATTTTCCTCACCCTGTTTCAAAAAATCCGGCCCATTCAGCCATACACCGTCCGATGTGAACTTCTTAGTTTTCATTACCTTAGTTGCAAGATCTGCCACATTTAGAGCTGAAGGTACCCAATGCCACTGCTTCGAAGTTGAGAATTCATGAATTTCTTCCAAACGACATGCAACAAAAATAGGGAAACATCTTGATTCCGACCTTATTTGGCTGAGTACAACCATTGAGTCGCTCCAGTAGTGAGTTTCCTGAATGTTGTATTCAAGCTCAGAGGATATCGATTTTGCCAATCTTATTCCCAAAACAGCAGCTTGCAGTTCCAACTTCGGGATAGTTTGTTGTTTCAAAGGGGCAACTTTGAACTTGCAACTGACCAAAGAAGTATGTAAAGTTTCATTTTCCTTCAAACACAAGATGGCAATTGCAGCGTATGATTTGTCACTTGCATCGCAGAAGATGTGGAGATCCACATGGTGTACCAGAGAAGAAGACTTGGGAAAATAGTATCTGGGAATGCTAAATGGTACAAGATTCTGCAATTCCTCAATCCACATCTTCCACATATTGAAAAGTTTTTCTGTGATCTCTGCATCCCAACCAATTTGACACCTCCAAATATTTTGCATAAGAATCCGTGCTTTTATCATGATTGGTGCTAAGAATCCCAAAGGGTCGAAAACTGACATAGTCACCCTCAAAACTTCTCTCTTTGTAGGAATCTTTTGGCATTTCCAAATTTGAGGATCTATTTTCTTCAAATTGAAAGTGAAAACAAAGTTATCTGCCTTTTGAGACCAGAAGAGACCCAAGACTCGTTCATACTTCTCGGTATCGATCTTCAAATTTTCGGAACTAATAGCTCTCAAATTCGGGGGTATAGAAGACATAACTTTCTCTGAATTACTTGTCCACTTTGTCATCTCGAAACCAGCTTGTAGATGGACTGTTATTACGTTTTTTACCTGCTCCACTGCTTCCTCCTCGGTATGAAATGAATCCAGATAGTCATCGACATAATGTTGTTTCTTCATGATTCTTTCTATACCTGGGAATTGGGTTTCTGAACTTTCAGCATTCGTATTCTTTACATATTGGGCAACAGCAGGTGAAGATACCGCTCCAAAAATCATGACATTCATCTGATAGATATCTGGAGGTCGAACACGATCCATTTCGCGCCAGAAGAAGCGTTGCGCACATCTATCTTCCTCTCTGATTAGAATTTGATGAAACATATCCTTTATATCACCATTCACTGCTACTTTGCCTTGTCGGAAACGCCATAACACTCCAATCAATGGAGGAACCAAATTTGGGCCTTGCAGAAGGAAATCGTTCAAACTGTAATTGTAACTTTTAGCGGCTGCATCAAAAACAAGTCGAATTTTGCCTGGCTTGTTCACATTCCAAACTGCGAAGTGTGGTAAGTACCACGTTTTTGAATTTTCTGCAACTTCATCATCATTGAGTCTCTTGGCATAACCTTTATCAAGATACTCTCTTATTTTGTTGCAATACTGTTCAGCGAACCGTTGATCTCTATCCATTTTTCTTTCCATGCAATAAAGACGTTTCACAGCATTATATCGACTATCAGGTAAAGTTTCTTGCTCATTTCTCCATAGGTGCCCAATAGAATAGTGGTTACCAATCTTCTGCATAGTGTTTTTCATGATATCTAGTGCTCTTTTATCTTCAGAAGATTTGATTACATTGTCTTTCTGCTTTAGGCCAAAATCTTCCAGGCGAAAACTGTCTTTGACCAATAGGTGAAGTTCATCATCGTTCATGGAGTGGTTGCAACAAAGACTGACGTGCTCCATAGTATTTATACCATCCCTCTTCAGTGGTCCATGAATTGTCCATCCTAGCTTTGACTTCGACATTATAGGTTGACTCAATCTTGGTTGAATGACTTGCCTTGGAACTATTAATCCACAATTGTCCTGGCCTATTAATAGTTTTGGTTTGACAAATTTGATGGCTTCCAAAATTTGACAATCAAGGTACGGAAACTTCTTCATGACATCGCCCACGTTAATATTTTGCAGCGGAAGATCTAAATTGTTCACAGTACGAACTTCTTTCATCGTGTAGAATACAGGGGTCGATGTAACAGCCGCAATTTCAACAGTTACCACTCTGGAATCATCTTCATAATGGTTTATTCCATTTGTCCATTGGAAACATAAAGGAAAGGTAGGTCCATTCAAATGAAGTTCATTAGCTAGTTCAGTTTCAATCATAGTACAAGTGGATCCTTCATCGAAAAGAGCGAAAACTTGAAACTCTCCAGCTGGGCCGCGTATTTTTACTGGTGCAATCCTGAGTAATACAGATTGCCCTACAGACATGTTCTGATTGGCGCAGAATTCTTCAGCCCGAGTTTCCTTTGTAACTGTTGATGGTGGAGGTCGTTCTGTGTTAGATCTTTCAAGGTGCAAAAGTTTGTTGTGTCTACCCTTACACCCTTTCTCGTTGCATTTGATCTTCTGATTGAAACATCTTGTGGCTAAATGGCCGAATTTCAGGCAAATAAAACAAAGTTTCCGTTCTAAAACAGCAGCTCTTCTTTCGGTGATTGTTTTCTCAAGAAAATCTCCGCATTCAGTAATGGCATGATTCGAACTATTGCAGTATGAACATCCATTTGCAAACTGTTCATTTTTGAAAGGCGTCTTTTTGGAAACCAACACATGATCATTTCTGTGGATGGGTTTTTGGGTATTTCTTTGAAAAGGATTCGAAATTGAAGCTACAGAATTTACTTCCTCTTCGAACCACTCAACAAAATCTTCGAGTGAAGTATAACGTTGCTCTTTTTCGTTTTCGAGTTGATGTTTGACTCTTGCCCAACTGTACTTCTGAATCTGTGGCAATTTTTCAACTAACGAAGATAATATCTCTGGATTGAGCAAATAATTATTGTATAATTATTGTATTGTATTGTGTGTAATATTCTTGATCGTTGTTACCAAATTTGAAATGGCATTCAAAAAGAAAATACTAGTTTCTAGCTTATCTTCTCTTATTGGATTGAGTTTCTTCACCTTATCTATGAGCGAGAAAATAATCCATTCCGGGCGGCCAAAGTTCATTCGAAGCATTTTGATTATTCTTGGGACATTAACAGAGGACGTGAGTAAAGCCTTAACAGTTTCTCTTGCTCTTCCTCTCAAAGCTCTGTCCAATCGAAGGAGATTTTCGTCGTCACTCAATTGATAGCAGTTTGTTGTGCGTTCGTACTCACTGATGAATATTGGCCATTCACTCAGTTCACCAGAAAACGTGTTCAGGTCTCGGAGTTTGTTACGCAACAGCAATTTATTAGTAGTAACAGAATTTTCAGCACACTGTTTAGCAATATTTGCAAGAATATCATTAGTCCTGCTGCTGCTGCCCATCGAATAGGAGTTGTCAATAACTTGAGAAGGGTTATCTGAATGGAAAGTACTCCCCTCCGGTTGTAGATCTGCAGTTGCACATTTTCTTGCATTTCTGATCCAAGTATCAAGATCATTGGAATTCTTGTATAATTTATCATCATCAGAATATTCAGATACTCCATCCTGTATTACTGATCCAGTATTGATGATTTCCTTTCTTATCTCCATCTTTCTCCTTAAATTTTCTCGTTTTTTCTCGATCGTTCTCAATCTTTCTTCAGCTTCCTCTTGATCTAACTTTTCTTGTTCTTCTATAATTTCTAGTTCAAGATTCAATTTCGAGGCTTTCGAAATTCTAGAGATAACAGACTTTTCTTGAGAATGCTGACTTCTTCCATTGAAATTTTCACATCTATCCGAATGATGAAGTTCTGTTGTAGATTTTACTAGCGGTACATTGAATGAAGAACCATGCACTGCTGGAACGGAATTCACAAATGAACCAGGAAAGGCTTCAGGCACTGTTGAAACCATATTTGTGATATCACTTCTAGCATATCTTCTAGGTGGTACTCCTTTTGTGCACCTCGTACTCCGACGTAACATCTTAGCTCCATCATCATCAGATTTTGCAGTACTTCTGATATCCATAACGTGTTCAGAAATAGCTCGAAGGACCATGTAACTTTCGAAGAGATATTGCGCAGTAATAAATCGCTTGAAAGTTTTTTACTTTATTTTTTCAAATCAATTTTTTTTTGACAATGACGTCAACAACTTTTTATTTTTTTATACATAGTGATAAAAACAAAATCAATGAAACAAAACATGAATATTTAACAACCCACTGGAATAAAATGTTTTTCTCAAATGACCAAATTCAAATTTGCTATGAAGCGTTATTTGTTAGAATAATTTTTTTTTGAAAAATTATTTTATTTTTTTCTATTTTCGAGTAATAAACAATTCTGATTGAGCTTTTTAATAAATATATTATATAAATATTCCCTATTTATAAACTGTAGTTTCTTGGGAATAAATAACTGTTATTATTATAGTGTTATGTTATGTCATAAATGTTAGAAAATAATTTTATTGATATTAAGCAAATAAAAAAAATATATAAGTCTGGCAATTCATTTTATATTTCCTATATACAATTTATGACCCTAAATCAATTTATTGCCAATTTTGGTAATAAAACAAAGAGAATAAACAAAAAAAGATCACAGCAGTTTGTGAAAACTTCACAGAACAATCTCTTTTCTCATGTGAAACTGTTTCTGTAGAAAATCCGCACTTGGGAAACCATCTTGAACATTTCAATCCATTCATTTAAAAAAATTCACATCTCTTAACTCAGGTGGCATGAAAATGAAATCTTCTCCATTCTGCAACTTTCCATATCCTGAAAATCAATGAGTTGGCAAATAAATTTCCGATATATTTGAAAATTTGACTAGTTTCTAGTCAGAGAAGTTTATTGAAAAATTGCAAGACACAATTAATAATAAATCAAATGTACTTTCAATCTTCACTGACATTTAATAATAATAACAATGTTTATTAAACAATTCAAAAACAGGTATACAATATTATAAATCAAACTATTAATAAATTAAATGCATAATCCCACGAAGTAAAACTTTTGTGGGATATTCGTATTACTCATGTAAGAAATACAAAAAAAATTATTAGGATCGAAACAGGTATAATTAGTTTGTTTTCAATATATTATGAAATAGTTTTCTATTAGAAATAAGTATCCATTCTTTCAGATTTTTTTTGTGATATAAATAATTTTGTGTTTTTGATTTCCTCTGGTACAATGTCATATAGATATGAACAAGTGAATGCATAATTTTTTTGGCCAATTGTTTTATGTACTTTTGTTTTCAGTTATTTCATCTTTATGTCTGGTTTCGTAGTGATGCACATTGTATTTGATTTCATTTCTATTTTTGAAGAGATTAATCATTATATTAAAACAAAATAGTTGCCTGATATCCATCTTATTACTCTTTTTATAGAGTAGGTCAAAAGAATATCTAATATTTTTTCCATATATAATTTTTAGAAAATATTTTTGAAGAATTTCTAATGGTTTCAAATGAGTATCATTTACACCTCCCCAACTAAGAATTCCGTAATTCATCTGAGACTGGATGAGAGAGTAATATAGTATTTCTAAATAGGGAATTTTGAGAAATTTTTTCGAGAAATTTAATTTTAGGAAGCAAACTTCTCAGTTTTTCAGTTAGGAAGATTAATTGTTTATTCCACTTGAGATGTTGGTCAATAATTATACCTAAATATTAAATACTATTCACTTTTGAAATAATGTTGTCTTTAACAATTTCGATTGATCCCAAGTTTTCATTTGAATTTTTATTACTAGTAAAGGCAATATATTTAGTTTTTTCGAAATTTATTGTGAATAAATTGGAATCAAACCCACTTTTCAAATGTTTTAAATCGTTTTCAGCCTTTTTTTTGATATGGTTCCAATTTTCCGCATAGCTGTGAATGTTTCCAGCTGTATTCATATAAAAAAGGTCATTAATATATATATTAAAAAGTTATGGTCTCAATACTGTTCCTTGAGGAATGCCAAATTAAAATATTTTTGGTTTACTCAGAATTTTATCAATTTCAACATACTGTGTTCTATTTTTGAGATAATTTTCAAGTAATTTTGTTATTTGTCCTCGAAATCCATAATCATGTAATTTTTTAAGTAGCAATTTATGTGAAACTGAATCAAAAGCCTTTGATAAATCAAGAAATACAGCAATGGTTGGTATATTTATATTTCAATAATACCTAATTGCTCCATCAGTTTGGTTGGAGCATTTCTTATATGCATAGGGACAGGGGGTTGAATGCCTTTGCAACTTGTTATCAGGGTCTTCGCCTTCGCTAGTGCTCTATCAGCCTCCCTTGATTTCGGAGCCCTGGCTAAATATATAGCACACTGTGCTAGTAAAACATCTGCTTCTGGCATTCCTAATAATTGGCATCCCTGCATCGTTGTCACAGCCAACTGAAGAGCATTGGGATCAGCATTTCCTAGAAAAAAAACATCACAAAACAATTATTTTGCAACACGATAAACTATGTTTTCACATACCGATATCTTCACTAGCTGCTCTCACTAATCTACGCGCTATAAATCTTGGATCTTCACCGCTCACAATCATTCTGGTGGTCCAATACAAGGCCGCGTTTGGATCTGATCCTCTGATGGATTTGTGCATGGCGGATATTAGATTGTAGTGTTCTTCCCCTTGGCGATCGTACAACATATGCGATTTCTAGAAAAGGCATTAACAGTAATCTTTCCATTAGCGAACAATAACATATGTGATCATGAGAAAGCAAATGACATTTCTCACTATTTTTACTCATAACTTTAGAGTTACCGAAGAAAGTGAAAGTGTGTCTGACAGACTCAGACTTTTGTCCTACTATAATAATAATAAAGTTTATTCAAAATTCATAAAAAAGAGCATATACATCAATTTGTAGAAAGGTGAATAAACAGTTCAATTATACCTGCAAAGTTAAAAACTTGTTGCGAGAGATACGAAGATACTAATGACTTGATCATTTTTATATGATTCGGAATCAAATCATAGTAGAATGGCAATAAATATTTAAAATTTTTCTGAGACATTGCTGTTTTGACTCTATTTTTCAATGTGATATTATTTTTATCCCTTGTATTATAAATATGATTATTGAAATTTATATTCAATTTGTGTTTATGGATATAAATCATGATGTTATATCCGAATAATTGTCTTATGTCCATTTTATGTGTTTCTATGTACAGATTTTCACTTGGATACAAATAAGACTTATTATATATTATTTTCAAAAACCGTTTCTGAAGAACTTCAAGATTTCTAATGTGGGATTTAATGACCCCTCCCCAAGCCAGAATCCCATAATTCAATTGGGACTGTATTAATGAAAAATAAAGAATGTTAAGGGTTTTTATGCTCATAAATGTTTTGGGATACTTGAATTTTGGTAATAAACTTCGTAATTTCTTCAAAAGGAACGCTATGTGTTTGTCCCATTTCATATGTTTGTCAATTATAACTCCTAAGTACTTGATACTATCAGTTTTTTCAATGCTAGTATTATCATGAAGTATTAAGTAGTGGTCCTAAGGCCGGTAGGGAAATATTATAAAATGAGAATGGGACATATTTTGTTTTCTCAAAATTTACTGTAAGTTATAATCAAACCAATTTTTAATCTTTTCAAAATCTAATGTAGTTTTGGTTTGTAATTCATTTCACCGAAGTGAAAGATTTTCTCTTCACTTTTAGCTTCATCAATTTCAACATATTGATTCTATTTTCTGAATAATTTTTGAGGAGCTTATGAACCTTGCCACGAAATCCAATATTTGCCAATTTTACTAATAGTCGGTTATGCTCAACCGTATCGAAAGCTTTAGCTAGGTCCAAAAAAATAGCCAAAACTGAATATTGATTATCAAGATGTTGATATATATTATTAGTTAAATGACAAATGGCATCCTGCATAGAATTTTTTTTTTCTGAATCCAAATTGTTTTTCTGAAATCAGATGATTCTTTTCCAAAAAAAGTTCCATTCTATATTTAAAAATTTTCTCAAAAACTTTAGCTAAACTTGATATTAATGAAATAGGCCTGTAATATATATGTGTGCAGATCAAACAAAAATTGAAGATTCCCAGATAATCATCAGCCTGAAATAGCCAGGTTGAATCTATCCATTTTTATTTGGAAAAATGATCACCTATACCGGTCATGATATTAATAATTACCTTCAGTTGTTCCTTAATGTCTTCAACTTTTATCAATTTTCCTTTTTCTGAGTGCTGCAGAATGAGCTGTAGATTATTTAAAGCTATCCTGGCATCCCCATCACTTATATCTGCTAACCATTGGAGGGCAGAACTTTGTATCGACAAGCTGTAAGAAAGATGCACTATAACTCATGATTCTGTTGTGCCTAATATAATGTTTGACGTTGATATTTTTTATGACTTAGTTCATAAAAACTCTATGTATATATAAATCCTTTATAATAGTCATTGACTAGTTTACCATAGATAATTCTCAATAATATTCATTGTGACAAAAATTTGTACAGCCTAATCGATTCAACTTGGCACAGAAATTCGTCCCACAGCAGGTTCCACATTGAACTTCATGTAAGTTTCGAATAACTGCTTGTCCCATACTGCACACAATGTGCCAAGATGAAATAGATAAGGTGTAGGCAAGTATTTTCACATTAATTTCATTTTTTAAACGTAGCCAAAAATAATTTATTCTCCAGCAACAGTATTTAAAAATAATTCAACAAAATTCTTTTAAGATCAACTTTTCAGCTGGATTTGTTATCTTTGAACCAATCAAAGAAAAAGGTGACTGATAATGATCTACTGAGGATAAAGGTTTACCATAAACTATCTTCGTTAGTTGTATTGTTGTCCATTATTTGAATATTATAAGTCAGAGTAGCCTTTTTTAAAATTGAGAAAAGAATGTCTGGATCCAGTTTATCCATAACAACTACTCTGCATCTGCTTAGTAAGGCAGAATTGATGGAAAATGACGGGTTTTCAGTTGTAGCACCAACTAAAGTTATCTCACCCTTTTCCACACTGAGCAACATAGTATCTTGCTGTTTTTTATTGAATGCATGGATTTCATCCATAAAGAGAATTGTTTTCCGACCATATCTCAATTCATTCTTGGAGATAGTAATGAGATTTTGTACATCTTTCACTCCACAACTAGCAGCACACAGAGATGAGAATTTGTATTTGGTGGGGTTTTTCTTGCACATTTCGCTCAATATTCCTGATAGAGATGTCTTTCCACAGCCAGGTGGTCCCCACAGAATCATATTAGGTATCTCTCCTTTCTCTAGAAGTGATCGTAGAACAGTGGTTTTGCCCAACACTTTGTTCTGGCCAAAAAAATCCTCGAACGTCTTAGGCTGGACTTGTTTAGCTAAAGGAATAGCGAAAGACAAATCTGGTCGTTTTTCATCAGCCATTTTAGAGGTTCCACTACAACCAGGTTGATTCCTAGAGGTACTGGTAATTTTTTTATCTTCATGATCTCCAGAATAATCGGATTCCTCCCTGGTATTACTCCTAGGTGATTTTTGAAAAACTGACGTCTTCAGTTGACCAACGTGAATGTGCGGTGAGGGCGAACGTTTCCTTTTATGTTGTTCATCTTCAGGACAATTCAAAAATATGCATCTGTTAACATGTTGCTCGATTTCAGAATAGGGAAAAGTCTTATTGCAAATTGGACAAGAGCTTTCTTTATTATTGTCGTTCATTTCTGTTCTCAATTGGAGTTGTGTGATATCATCACCAAATAAAATATTTTTTCTTCCAGTTAGTTCTGTTCTGTAACTTCTGTATCAGTTAGTTCAGTATGTACCGTACCGACCATGTACCGACCGGTGCCGAAGCAAAGAGCAAAGAAACAAAAAAAATAGTAAACAGTAAACAAACAAGCGCTACGCCCTCTGGTGTTTGTCGCCATAATATAGCTATAAGCCATTAGCTGCGTCTAACGGAGTGTATTCCATATATTGTTTTGGTTAACCAGAGTGGTTCCATATCTCTCTCTTGAGTGGAGTCGACCCATATCACAGAGTGAGAGAAAGCACCGCTCTGGTTAACCAAATAATATTCGGAACATATCCAGTATACAACGGTTAAAGCCACTTCACAAAATTTGACATTTCACCTTTCACCATGGAAAACTGCCAAATTTTGTGAACCGACTTTAAGCGCTGTGAGCTGGCTGTTATTGATATCAAAGATTGATATCATCGTTCGTCGTCCAGTGTAGTATTTGTGTTCCCCAAAGCTGAAAAATCAATTAATGTCGTCAACAAGCTCGTAGAGAAAATTTACTAAGCAGAATTGGTTGTTCTCACTCCCAATATTTTATTCCCAATCGAGGTAAGTATTTATGATTAGGAACTTAGGTATTTTTGTGGAGATTGAAATTTGACGAATAATTTTTTGGCTTTTTTCTTCTCTGTATCAAAAAGTAGAAATAACAACTTCTATGAAAGAGTAAAATTAAAAAATCAGAGGGTTTGTAATTTTTTTTTATTTCTTACATAGTACTACTGTGATAGTAGTTGCAATTTCTATATTAGATTCGGAGAAGAAGAAAGATAAAAAATAATTTATCAGTATTTATGATACCTAATTGAAAATACCTAGCTTCAACATTATATGAACTATCAAATTCACCTCATTTAAACAGAACGAACGTTGGCGCTGCAGTCTCGAGCCGAGAAGTTGATATATAGCGAAAACTTCTTTTCATGAGAACCTGAGAACTCAATTTTGACAAATGAAAGACTCGAATGACAGATGACGTGAAAGTTTAGTAGACGACCGACGCAGTCTATCCACGACATTCTGATTCTGAACCAACTCATAACTGTAAAGTATATCAATCAGTTTAAAAAAAAATGTCACCCCTTTTTTTCCTAGTCTAAGAAAAAAACAACCTTTTCGAAATACTTTGATTTATTTTTCCCTAC
Source organism: Zygogramma bicolorata (assembly GCA_032362365.1). Lineage (NCBI taxonomy): Eukaryota > Metazoa > Arthropoda > Insecta > Coleoptera > Chrysomelidae > Zygogramma > Zygogramma bicolorata. The sequence continues at coordinate 312,331 of JAVJAQ010005953.1, forward strand.
CACTACGGTAATAAGGTATTATAACACCAACGCAATAGAAAATCAGCATTGTTCTGGGTACACATAAACTAGGAGTACGGCGATGGCGTGGTTCAGAAACGGTGTGGGCGTTGGCTGCAAATTCTCCATTCCCTGCGTGGTACCGTAAAATTGGGTGACGTCTTGGGTAGACAGCGGGGAGACCACTCCAATTTCTCATCGAGAGGAAATCGGCGTTTTGGCTACCTCTCAGGTAGAAGACTTCAGCTGAGGGGAGAAGCTATTTCGAGTATCACATCAACGTCGTTGTACTCGATGTCCCCCGAAGAATACGGGATGCCATGAATATACTTTACCAGGTACCATACCGATTTCTTGTTAGTCAACACAACAAAGGGCATTGGCGGTTTAAATAGGAAATTCTGGCGATGAGGACCAATATGGTTGGTCAGTTCTTTGGGGTTGAACTCCACCTTGACTACGAAACATTGTATAATATCAGCGTTCGAGATTCTCAATAATTCTCACTATCATGATCAGTGCTGTTCCTGCCCGATAAAAAATAGTACCGGATTTCATTTCGAAAAAGTACTAGAATTGAGAATTTAGTACTGGATTTTATTTTTCTTCAAATTTTCAGTAATCCAGTTAGATACTGGGTATTGGCAAAGAGGCAGAGGTAGTTTTTTATTAAAAAAAAATCACCAAGATAGAAAACTTAACATTACAATTTGAAATTTCCCAAAAATAATATTTGAGTAATTACAAAATGAACGAGAAAACCAAATTCACAGAAAAGTTGATCAAAATACAAAATTTGCGATAATAAAGTGAAAACTTCATTTGTAATAATAAGTACATTTCCAAGATTTCTTGGGATAGTAATCTGAAAGTTGTCAAGTCAAACCACAACTTTCAACAGTTTTAACTTTTGACAAAGCAGTCACAGAAAAACAGAATAGTTAGAACAAGACCATGTGACTTCGACACCTTAGACCCTCTTCTTCTCAATATTCTTTCTCTTCTATATCTATTTAGTAGACTTGATTTGTCTCTTTCTTTAGTCTCTACACCGATTTGGAGATTTTGTGACGGAAACATTGAACCCAATCTCAAAACTGAAATAGTACTAGTTTTCATCAAAAAGTACTTTGGTATTGAATACCTTCAAATAGTACTAAATCTAGTACTAAAGTACTGACTGGAACAGCCCTGATCATGATGCTTCTCGTCTCGTAAACTCGTAATATCTCTAGCAATTTGTGTCTTTGTGTATCTAGAACCTAGACTAGAACTAGCGACTGAATGACGCAGGCGCATGACGCAATGACGACGAGAGCATGTTTCCCCACTACCACCATCACCGCAGCGGTGGCGCCTTCTATGAGGTATTACTCATGACTTCGTTGGGGGAAAGTACTTCAATAGGGTGCGCTGCGTTGCAGCCACATTTCGTGGGATTTGGAATCAAGTTGCCAGCGCCCATGGATAATAGAGTATACGGTCGTTCAATGCCACGTCATTGACTTGTACATCTCACAGGGTAACCAATCAGAAAACATGATTGTCAGCCGGTGTCATTTTTAAACTTCAGCCCTGCTCAAATCATGTTTTCTGATTGGTTACCCAGTGACATGTACAAGTCAATGACGTGGCATTGAACGACCGCGTGGCCAGCGCCATAGTTGTCCATTCAAAGTCACTCGTTGTTTGTCTGCGTTGCCATGAAGGTTGAGGTTAAAAGGACGAAGATGAAGTATCGTTTATTGAGTGATGAGGAAAGAGAAAACTATATTTCATTTTTATTCGCAATTTTGATCAGAATAATTTCATTTCAGTATATTCAGAGGTAAAGAGCCGTTGGTATATTATATATTACGTCAATGTTTGATCATGACAGACAAAGTGTCAACTGTCAATAGACAACTTTACTTCGTCAACTGCCACCTGCCACCAGATAGCGTATCGCTTAGCTTGAAATCACAATCCAATAGCCACATTTCGATACATCTACATTAGGTTATCCCCACATTTCGTAACACCCGTAGTATCCGAGCATACCCGAATGATACCTGTTGCAAAATTCACCGAATATTCTGCAATTGTTTATTCACCCAACCCAATAGATTCATCAAGGGTCTACCAACAAAAAGAATTTTTTCACAGACCTTGGAAACAGAGCATAATTCGAGTATGGAGTATGTCCGGAGAGTCTGGGTTTTACGACATGTGGGTGCAACGAGATGCTCCCCTCCAACAAATAAACGTATAATAGGGTTTTCTTCTTAATATCGACGTCTGGACGGACGGCCCCGTCGAGGATTTCGTCTTTTCTTGTTTCGAGCAGTCTATGAAAAACAGCGCGTTGAAGAAAAAGTAATTTTCGTTCATTACATGAGTCAAAGAGACACGAGATACAGAGGGCCACAGCAAAATGGGTAAGAAGGTTGTACTCATGAGGTTGAATGCTATGAAACAGAAAATCTCTATGAAGCATGTGGTTCAAGAGCCTCCCAAAGTCAATTTTTGACAGAACTTGTGTATCTTTATTCTTCATGATGTAGAGTGTTGAAAAAAGAGAGTATATCACTGAATTTGCAACAGTTTCGTCAAAAGAATTCGCTTTAACATATATAAGTCTATAAACAATGCATATATTGTTATCAGCGTTCGTATATATTAACGAACATACTAGACACAGAATACCTTACCTACACCGAAGTGCAACTTGAAAAGATTCCTTTGATCTTTTGAGGTGAGTTTTTCTTAACCTTGATATAAAACTTGGCTTGAAAAATGTCATTTCTGGTCGATGAATTTAAACTGTCGGTTAATGTACATACAGCTTGTCCATTTCATCTTGACAGGGAAATGAAGGGAAATAATGTTGTTTCGCGAAGTGCAGGACAAGCCGACATTTTAAATCTAGTGATATTTCAGTCACGGTAAGTTCAGTGTTCAACCGATTCGTGCATTGTGTCATGAGCTTTAGTTCTATGATTTCCATTGTCATTTTTCATCACTTGTCTGTTTTGTATTTTGATTTGAACTGTCGAAAGTAAAAAATTTTCCAAATTCTTCTGTTAGGATCTGGAACCGAAATAACAACGAGTTGCACTTACCAATATTAATATTGTAAGTTCAAGTGAGTACAATGCCATTACTATTTCAGATTATCAGAACAGTTTACACGGTTTGAAATGAACCATTTCAAACCGTGGCTATTCTGGTATTCTGGACTATTAGACGGCCAGTCTATTGGTTATAAAATTTCAGTAACATAGAGTCGATTATGAAAACCATTGTATTTGCTTCTTGGCAGCGCCAACGTGGTGAATTTTTGGCGAATTCTCAGCATGTTAAACCATGCCTCCCTTATAACTACGAGTTTATTTTCAACATTGATTGATTTTTCAGTTTTTGGCAACACACTGAAACAATAATAATAGTACATTGCTCAATAATACCAATAGCCCATAGCTATGTTATAGCGATAGTCACCAGTCACCCAGAGGGCTTATAGAAATCAATACTTGATACTTGTCAAATGTAAACAAACTTGACCTTGAAATTAGATCCGAAATCCGAAGTGTCTATACTCCCGGTGGGAAAACACGTGGTACAGATTATGACAACTTATGCATAACAAACCTAGGAATAATCTCATTTCGCGAAGATATTCAATGAATTTTTGAATAGGAATATCCCTGGGTTGTTTATTAATCAACCATTGCGAGTTGAGAGTAATAAAATATATCATACCTCAAGAATCTCTAGCCTATGAAAAATAATTTAGGATGACTATTTTTGAAATGATATTTGGCCTTTTCTCCCCCAATGAAGGCAAAAAGGATATAAATCTCATTAAAAAATCTCATTTGGAAAAATTCTTAAACATTTACAGTTAATGGAAGGTTTCATTGCTTTTTATTTCTAACAGTGCATCATTACAAAAAAATGAACAAGTTGAATTTATTTATTGAAACATATCTCAATAAGAGATGAAAATGTGATACATTTGCTTTCATTCAATATTACAGAGATTTTATAAAATTTATTTCTAGAATTTTCTGATGTTGTTCTGCACTTGGTGTTTCACATTAGAGGAGAATCGACAAACTTCTTAACTAACTTGGCAACATAGGAATCATTTTAACTGGGTGAATGTCCTCAAACAAGCAGATAGTGAGTCTAGCAAAACTATTTTCTTGAAAATGAAAATTGACAATTTCAAATCGTTCTGGAATGGAATAAACAATGTTTTATGGTGAAGTTGAGATAATTTTCAATAGAAATAAACTGAATCAGTGACAAGACTGAAATAAACTCTTGCCTAAATTTCGTTCATCTGCAGTTTTTCCAAGAAAATGGAAAATTTGATTGTTATGAAAATTTTCAACATTGAAATTTTGCTTCCGTTAAAATGAAGTACTTAATTTTGAAATGGTTGTAGTTATTCTGATTCTCAAATCCCAAAACGCATTTGTATTTTTCATCAAATACCAATTATTAAAAATTATCGGGTTGATGTTCTTAACGCCAATTTTGCTTAGAATATTTGGATACATTCCAATGAGCAGGGTATCATTGGGAAGATAATTTGTACCTCTTCACATGATATATCACTTGTTTCCACTTTCCTTGAAATTTAAGGGTTGTGTTAGCTTCTCGCTAGAGGTTCGAAGGCAGAGGTGTAATATGTGCAAAATGTGTCCCTTCTGAAGCAAAATTCACGTGTCCGAGCTTTCTTGCTTCAAATTCCATATAAAGGAAAAATCTAGATGCATACGTTTCATTGGACCACTCTGTATGTTCTTTACATTCTAAATAAATCTTTTTATAACTGGCTAACGGAATAGCTATTACTATTAGCATATTACACATTTTTTTGACAGAGGAAAAAGTATGAGTCGACTTAAGTTTTTCTCAATCATTTCCAGCAATGGGCAGAACGCAAAGAAAGAGGTCGAAGAGAGACACAAATGGTTTTTCATCAACCCCAAACATCGACCATTCGATAATACGTCTACAAACTTGGCTAGCAATAAACGGCTGGAAAAATGAAACGAAATTGGTACTAAAATCTTTTCCCCAAACCGGCAGAGGGTTGTGCTCGAAACTACCAATTAAAAACAACGATATTTTAATAACTATTCCTCACGATCTTATGGTGACGTATGCCACATTGAAAATTAATTCCGAGAAACTCCTAATGTCCATCAACGGAAAATTAACAATGCACGAACTGCTTGCCCTCTTTCTAGTCCACGAGAAAGAACAAAAAGGAGACTCTTTCTGGCGGACTTACATCAATAGTTTACCCGAAGCGACCCCTCCTCTCCCTTGGCAGGCGACCGTTGAAGAAAATAAATTATTTCCCACAGATTTGCGGATGATTAGCGAGGCGATGCATGAAAACTTCCAGAAAAGCTTTCATAGGGTCAAGAAATCGATAAAGAAACCTTCGGATCGCGTGCTTGATGAAAATGTATTCAAATGGGCGTATATAATGGTAAATACCAGGGCGGTGTATGTTGACCCTAACCTCGCTTGTGATGACTCATTTGCAGATTTATTGCTGGATGAGCCTTCGATAGCCCTTTGCCCTTTTCTCGACATGTTCAATCACCACTATCTTGCTAATACTGAGGCTTCGCTGAAACTGGACGGAGATGCTGCGGTTTATCAGCTGAAAACCTTGACGAGATGTAGAAAGTACGAGCAAGTTTTCATCAGTTATGGACCTCACGACAATATCAAACTGCTCACGGAGTATGGCTTTTTTATCCCTGGAAATATTCATGACACTGTTAAGTTTCAACCAGAAGAAATACTCAAATTGCTAGGAACAGATTTCCACCAGACGGAATACAAGTTTCTGAAAGAACACGGATTCTTCAAAAACTTGTACATTGGCTTGGAGGGCTTGTCTTATAACCTCAAAGCTGTGCTCTATGTCGCTTCCACTGAAAAGCATACAAACTATGGTGCCGTTATATTTTCGGACGCTTATTCTGAGGATTTCAACAAAAGCTTGGTGGACAAGTATCAAATTCTTTTAGACTACAAACGCAGCGTTTTTGAGAAAGATTACGCACGTTTTAGACTTTGTGAATCTAAAAATGAGGTTGTTGAGCTCGTGGCTAGTTTAATCGACTATAGGCTGGTCTATGTTGATGAGTTGATAAGGAAATTTTGTGGGGAAAAACTAACTTGATATGCATTTTGAAGCATATGGATGCTGAGCATTTGTTTAACTGGATGAGGTCAAAGCAAGTTCGGATTGGGAGTTGCAGCAGAGATGTGAAATACACCGTATAATTTGGAAGACCTTCGGACATGGCGAGATTTTTTGAGACCTAATATAGATGTTTAGGTCAGATATGATGCATATGCGTTGTATTATGTGAACTTTCACGATCATGTTTTTGGTGCAGAATATATTATTGAATTGGAATTTAGAATGGAGCTAAATAAATATGATGTTGCAATAAAACGAGTTTTATTCTAACCCATACTTTTCTACTTGACTATTCAGCTTATAGTTTTACAATTGAACTTCACAATCTAAAAACTGAACTGGTATATTTTGAGACAGAAAAGTAATTGATTCAAATAGTGTCAGAGATTCAAGATATAGTGTCCAAACAGGAGCATATTTGCTGTCTTCTGCGTTCTTGCTGAAAAAACTGTGTCGAAACATATTCAATGCAGAAACTGGTTCTTTCTCGCATAACCACAGTGACATTGAGGGATTCAAGAATCTAAAAAAATACTTGATCAAACCTGTCGTCACTTCAATTCAAGGAACACGATAATAAAATGTTGCATCTGAAAACGAAATAAATGTTTGGAAGTGATTTCCACAATATCCAGAGCTCTGTTATTTCGTCATGAAATGACCCTGTTCTTGCCTGAGTAATTTACGACTGCCATGTTGACAACTGAGTCACACTGGGAGGCAAATTTTATTTAATATAACCCGTGAACAGTTTTGTATTACTAGAGGCTGATAATACCATCTGGATCATCTGTCAGTTGAGTGGTTTCCACATATTCCGGATTTCGTGAGTGAGATAAATTGAAACTCGTCTCAACTAAATAAAACTTTAATGATGGTGCTGATTTTCAGTTATGTTAGTGAAACTCTAAACCTAAAGATTCTCAGCACCGATGAAAACTATAAAGTACTACATTCATTATATTATATATTTTATATACCTGAAAGTAATAAAGGATACAATTAGACGGAAGAAATATTTGGACGGCTTAATATTCCTTCGATATGCATCGTATTTTGTTTTACCATGGCTATATGTTAGATAGGATAGATATCAAGAGATAAGTTACAATAGAAATCAACCCCCAACACTTTTCGAAGAAATTTTGTAAAGAGTAGCCTTCACGCTTGCTGAATCTGTTAATGAAAAATGAATTTAAATAAACCACATATAATTGGGAACGAATGAGAATTTTCGTATTAAAAAAAAACGATATTCAACCCAACTTTGGAACTCCTTCCTGAGGTTTACGAACTTCACAAATTTAAAGTTAATACCAATTCGTATCTCCTTTTCCTTGTTTCACGCTATGTTCTTTGAACATTACAGGGCTTCCGTTTTGTGTGAATCTGTATATGTATAAAAAAATACTAGCCACTGCTTTATTTTCCCAGACTGGCCTGATGTTAGACTCTAAATTGCAGAAATGATTTTTCATTTCGGGTATGAATCGTGTGTACTCCAAAAGGTCAAAGAGCTTTTATAAAATACGATGGCATTCTATTAATTCCAATGCTCAGTACAAAACTCCTTATAGACGCTAGTGTTGCATTAAATATCTTACACGATCACGTTATAAATGTATTATCCTGTATAAATAGAAGGAATTTCATACTTTCATACTATTCTCTTCATCTACATGGTAGATATAGGATGTCATAATCTAAACCAAATCATAAGAAATATAGTTCAATATTGACAGAAATGTGAGCCAGTGATGTGTTTGATAATTTTGACTGAAACTTACGTAGAATGTTCAACAAAATAACTCCTCAATTAAGTTCCTTTGAACTGAAATATTTTGTTTATCATTCACTTTTCATAACCCACTAATCGGTTTCTTTCGACCCTCCATCAAAACCATTAAAAAATAATGCACATAAGGATGGTAAAATAGTGTGAGGTTAACTTGAACTGGTAAGAAAGTAGTTCGGGATTTTCATTCTTATGCAGTGGTAATCAGTTTGGTCCCATCATGTTCGGCAAGTTCCTGCAGTAACCTCTTCTCTTTCTCCAATCGCAACTTTTCTGCCGTCTCTGCAGACATGAACTCCAGGTATTTCCTCTGTTGTTCCTTGAGCGAAGCCAGCTCTTCTTCTTCTAGAACTTCGATCAGCGCCTTTTCGATTGTTTTACCTACGAGGACCTCAATGACAGGCTGGACTTCTTTGTCGAAGTCAAAAAGCTGAAAAAGTACGATAGTGTTTTGTTTGTCACCACAATAGGCCCTCTTTTTTTCTATATTTTCTTTTCAAACTTGAATTTTCTGAACTAAAAGGATCATTCTTCAACATTTTCTTAACTACAGGTCTCCCTTTTGAAGAGGATGTATGACCCTGTTGGATATCAACATATTAGAAATCTTTGTTCCAGGAAGGAAGAAAGATAAGTTTAACCAGAAAAATGTATTATTCCAAAGTAATTTTTTCTTTGATCAAACTTCCATCACTATTCTCGATCCTATTGTTTTCGAACAAGAACTTACATCTCCAGGGTAAATCTGAGTCTGAACGTCACTGCTACGTACGTCATGGTCGCCAACCACAGGACTTGTTGCTTCTTCAGTTTGAGTGCACGCGTCACTTAGCTGTTTATTCGTGAATAACTCCTGCAGTTTCAGAATCTGCTCATCGTCCTTTCCTTGAAACAATTGGGAAAGGGCTGTAGTCAGCTGAGAGGCTCTTATCTGTTGGTTCTTAGCTTTCTTCCTAGCTAGTGCTCTTCTTCTTGCTTCAGCTACCCTGGATGCCGATGGTTCTTCTTTTATCTGTGATAGAAAAAAAATCGATTAAGTGCAAGATATAACCCATTAAAGAAAAGTCTTGATAGAATTTGCTTTGGAAGGAATATTTTTGGACAAAGTGGACGGAACGTACCTCACCATGTTATATATACCGCTATTCACTTAGCTATTAAAAAAAAACAAATTGACTAATGTTTGAGAAACAATTAACAATACCTAAAATTCACACGTAATACTCGGAAAAAATAATCGAAATGTCGAATGATGTTTTTCAACTGAAATGTCCTATTACTAGAGGATAAACTTAATATTTTTAAATAGACAATCCATCTATAATTTTTTCCTATGTGGTGAGTTATGCTCCGATTCATTATCTCTGTCCACTTTGCCAAAGGAATGTCCTGAAAAACAGTGCAAGGTGAGCTGATAATAGCATGCTGTGATTGAGGAAAGTGGAATTGGAATATACGAATCGGCACTTTTTTTGTTAAATGTAATGATAATTTTAATTGACGCAGTTAGTCCTGAAATCCATTTGTTGGGTTTTCTCCCCCTTGGAAATAAAAAAAAATGCTTTAAATTCTCATAATATCTGTTTTCAGGAAAAATTGGTATATTTGTCCCAATACGTAATTGCAGTATTATAAAGAAGCAAAATTGACTACTTAGTGAGTTGAGTATCGTATTTTTTTGAATTTAGAAATTGATTTGAAAAAATATATCGATCAGTGCTTATATTTCACCTGTGATGACGTTTCGGAAGCTAGTCTGCCTACTTTTTCGAATCTTTTTGAAAATTTGTTATGGATTAGAATTTTCAAAAAGGCTTGAAACGGGAGGCAAACTTTTTTCGGATACGTCGCCATTAGGATGAAGTATAGGAGTTTTTTAAATGTATATTTCCAAATTAATCTTCGAATTCATGAAAAATATGATATGTAAGACGTAAGACGTAGTCGGTCAATAACCGAACGAAGCATATCTTGTTATCACTTGGATTTTGTCCATTACAAAGGAATATTTCACTAAATCATAATCCTTTTTCTGGGGGAAAAGGTTTGATAGCTTTATATCTACTATGATATGGTTTCGGTGCTGTGCAGAACTTCGATCCAGTTTAGGTCAAAACCATTTTTTTTTACATATTTTTGTATTATCGCACTGAAAGTTATCGAAAGCCAACCCATCAGATCAGAATATTCAAAGCTGGATGGTGTTCCTCAGGAATCTGTTCTAGGTCCATTGCTCTTCCTCATATATATAAATTTCCTGTCTAATTTGAAGTTAAATGGTAAAATCAAAATATTTGTTGATGATACTACTTATCTCAAGAAAATCAACCTCCATCCATTCGAAAGATCCTATCAGATTTCATAATGAAAATATTATGTATTCTCCTGTAGTGAAATTTTTAGGAATTTTAATTGATGAACATTTAGTTTATAACAAACATATTGAGTTATTAGGAAAAGACGACAGTCGTAGTAAACTCACATAGAGGAGTTCAACTAAGACCACGCCGCTGAAGATGTAGCCGAAAGCACCGGAAGTCAAAATTCCAGCACACGGCCCTCAAGCCCGAAAAACCGAAGATGTAGTCCCAATAAAGTTTAACATTGCATTGGAAATGCTGATGTTATTCAGAACCATAGCCTCCCGCCACTGAATTGGATTTTCAATTGATTTTCAATCGGTGTCATAATGGATCTCATTATGAAACAGATTATGGGCATATAAGTGTGTCATTATAGTACGGATATGTAGAAAAACATAATGATATTGTTACGAAATCTTCTGGTACCGGTCCTGTCGCTCGTAAACGCAAAATAATATGAGGGGTCGAAGAGAGAGCGTCATTTTCCAAGAACATATAATCGAGATCTCTCTGGAAGATTCTCCATAGGCGTACGCAAGTCTAAAAGGGAAGACACGTCCTCGCGAAAGAGAGATTATTAGAGTTTCTAGTAGCTAGAGCTTTGGTACTGCTAAGTGCAGAAGTCGAAGTGTAGAGAATTTTAGTACAGAGCGTTGGATAGTTTATCTGAGCAATTTAAGTGATTGTATTGTATTATGTTGTGATAAAGAGTTGTGATAAAAGTAGTTTAGTTTTGTTTGTATTTTTAATAAACGAATCCAAGGAAATATCGTAGCAATATCATTTGCCAATAAAGAATGTATCCTTCACAGAATTTCTCTTTCCAATGTATTCCGCATTGACTTAAATGCATGTTGAATGGGAAAATATCGTGACAGCCAGTCGAGATATTTTCTGAGTCTATGGAAAATGTATACCGTTTTGTTTTAGCAGTCTTTAACAGAAACCATCACGCACACTGTATAGTAGTTTTCACAATAAATGGTATTGACTGAAGGATTATAATGAAACCAATTAGACCCTTAAGTTGTAAAATCCGAGATGCATATCATAAATGTAAAAGGACCGGATTCAGGTGATTTTGTTTGTCAGAGAGGGATTGTAGAGGATTACAGTTTACACTCCTTGTTCATTTTAGTCTTTGCACCATCAAATAAAGGGAAGAGAATCACAATATTACACGCAGGATCAGAAAATGGTTGGATCCCAAACGTTATGTGGCTTTCTGCCAAAAATATTGAGGACTCTTGTGTTGATTATCACGAAGATACGACAGCAGAGCTTTTTGAAGATTGGTTTAAAAATTATCTGTTACCCAACATTCCGCCAAACAGCGTTATAGTAATGGACAACGCAAGCTATCATAGTCGACAATTGCAAAAAATTCCTGGCTCAAAGAATACGAAATTGGAGATTCAAAACTTCATGGCTGCAAATGACATATATTTTGAGGAAAATTATACAAAAAAAGAACTTTTACAAGTGCTGCAGTAATTTTCTTTAAAAAAAAACGTATGTTTGTGATAGAATTGCAGAAGAATTGGGACATACAGTGTTACGACTACCTCCCTACTACTGCGTGTTCAATCCCATAGAGCTTATGTGGCACCAACTTAAATCGAGCGTGCGCGGAAAAAATACTTCTCCGACTTTAAGTGGTAGTGTGGTAGAATCAATTAGGAACTGTATGAATGACATTTCTACCGAGAGTTGGAAAAGTTCTGTTAGTCATGTTATAAATGTTGAAAACTCGTACCTTTCTGTAAAATCAATTGCGCCAATTATAATTAATTTAGATGTGGATAGCGATAGCGACACTGAACTAAATATGGAATAGAATTGTAACATTTAAATAAATTACTTGTATATCTCCTTCATTATGCAAAATTCAAATTTCGATTTCCTAAGTTCGACCCTGTAGCACATTTGCATCTTTTACCAGATGATTTTCTACACAATGGGATTAAATCGGGTAGTTTATTGCAGTTAATAAGCCAATACCATTTACTGTGAAAAATACTATAATCTAGAGTGGTGTCTGGTTTCTAACGGGATTTATGTACGGGCCAATCTGCGTATTCGACAATGATTGTGATATTTCTAGGAAAAATTGAAAAGTGCGATAGAGCACGAAAACAAGAATAGACTCAACTTCCTTGTTTACCCGTAATTTTCTGTATAATGCTCCAAAACTAGTGAGTACAGACATTATACTATTTCCAACTTCGAAAAGAAACTGAAAAATGTATTACTCAGTAACTGACTGTCCTCTGGTAACTTGAGTTCATATTTTGTACGTGATGTATCTTTATATGGTGGAATGGTATTATTATGTATGATGGGAATTCTTCATTTGGGGCCGTTCATAAAATACGTCACACTAAAATCAGCTTTTTTTGACCCCCCCCCCACTGTCACGCTGTGTCACACTTTTTGTGACCCTCCTAGAAATATTTCGTCACAAAAACTAAGACCCCCCCTTACCAAAATCTACTGAAGATTTCTTTCATTCCAAATTTTTTCAATTTTCGTCAGGAATCTATACTGATAAAGTAGATTTCTACCAAAAGTGGTCACGCTGGCTAGCGCTCATGTCAAAAAATAATAAACAGCGAACGTCACGTTGCCGTATACCCCCCGTTCCCCCTTGTCACATCTTGTCACACTCAGCCAGACCCCTCCCCCCCCCCTTGTATGCGAACGTATTTTATGAACGGCCCCTTTTCATTGTTTTAATTTTTTATTTGAGTTATTTCTTTATTTTTTCTTTACAATTATCCACTCATGCATAATGTTTGTCGTTTAGGGTTGGGTTGAAAAACAGCATCTGCTGACATCCCGCCTTTTTTCAGTAGAATAAATACCATTTAATACTATTATTATTATTATTCATAAACACTGAATACAGATTTGGGATCTTCCAAGAATACATAATAAAATTAGAAGAAATGATTGACATTTTGGTTTAATACTTTCTGCACGGGACAAGTGTTGCGTCCAAGAAGAAAGTCCATATTGTTTTTGCATTAATGCAGTGGTATAAAGTAAGGCATATCGGGCACCTGAAGAAGCATGGAATGGCTGTATTGATTTTAGAATTTTTGACAATTTTTTTTGAGATATTTTAAAAAGTCGAAAAATTGGCGGAGTTCCCGGGAAGAGTTTCTTATTTCGATCTAACAGAGAGAAATAATTTTCAGCCACACTGAAATCATGTTTCTACGGAATAATATTTGTTAATACTCAGAATGAATATTGTTATCTGTATCCATATTTAAAGTAAGATAAAAAATGATTCAATATCAGTACTCATTATGGGTTATTGGGTTCCTATGGTTGGTCAGGGCTATTTCGTTCTGAAAACTATTCCGAATGGGAGAAAATAATCTGAATTATAACATCTAAAAGAACTACCTTCCTCTATAATTCTCCACCATGTTTCCAAACTCTCAAGAGCGCACCAAAATATTCAGAAGTAACAAAATTGATTTATATTCTGATACAATTGCTTAGCTTAGGGGTTCCAAAAATCATATACAAATGAGCGCCAAAAATATATTTTTTTTTACTAGACTCAACTGTTCATTGACTTGTGCACAGATTATCGAACCAATTTCACTAATCCTTTTGAATATTGCCTGCTATTGATCTGAAGTTTTCAAATCTGAGTTCAAAGTGTTATTGAAATGTTGCCTAAATGTAAACCATCGAAACAACCTCGTTTATCGCTTGTTTTCCCGTACTTCTGAGCCTTTTTCAATTGCATCTCTTGTACAGAATTTTATGAAGAAACTTACAAATTGATAATATTTTCCTGAATTACATATACCTTAATGAATGCTCGGAAAAAATATGCATTTTTTCGCAGTTTCCGACTTCTCCTGGAAATAGCAGTAAGATTTTTTTTACTTTAGGTTGCAGCAATAATACTTGAATGGTTTTGGTCTTGATCATCTAGGAATCAAATACTGATTTCTTTTGTAGAAGCTCTATAACAGCTTGAAGTATTTGCAGCTTTAATATTCCAAATGGAAATAACAAGCATATATTTCCCACTTCCCTGCTTGTGTCGTAATCACGAAATACATGTTCCACTCTCAGTTCAATATCAAGTTTCACTTCCGCTGAATTTATATTTTACAACTGAAAAACTATATAGTTGGGATTGAAGATCATGATTAGTTTTTGAAGCAAAGCATGTATGAATGGATGAGTAGATGAAAAATAATGAAACTTTGTCAAAAGCTAGAGTACGTACCACATCTCGTGATAGGAGTTTGGCATGGGCAAAATGTGGATTCCATTTAGGCTGCCAAATAAGGTATCGATAGAGTTAGATATCTAAATACATCATTGAATTCATCGCAAATAATTTGAACTCAATTTAGAAATAAAAAATGAGCCGATTCGTTTGTTTATAACTCAGGTGGATAAACTAAGGAGAGGTTAGATTGGATACAGGACACCCATGAAGTCAATCCATGTCCGTATACAATATCAGAAATGTTTTTTGAGCAGGTTAATACAAGTGAATTGAAGTTCATTGAATCAGGAATTTATCATGACTCCGGTGTGGTTAAAACAAAAATAGTTGAACTTGAAATTCACATGTACACAAGAAATATTCTGTGATTTATTTCAGCAGAAAATAGACTTACCTGTTCAAAGTGTGAGGTAAAATCTGTTGACCTCTTCTCTATGTTATGCACATGTAGATGCCTGCAAAAAGTAATGTAAATATTTACTATTAGTAACTATACTGTTGTTGGGACGCAAAAGAAAACATTCTAAGAAGTTCGCGAATCCAACCTTCTAGAATAAGAAATCAATGAGATATATTTCTTCATAATATTCTCTTGTGGAACAAAATTTTGAACATTTCAATTCTTATTTGTATCGAACAGAAGACGGGTACAAACAGAAACATTCTAATTTCGAGCCGGCCTAGTCCGGGAAGTACGCACTACGCACGTAGTTCCCAGGTATATTATTTTTATACTAAGGCCGTAACATGCTTCTCCACGTTCCTATAAAGAGATTATCGCCGAGGCCGTTCCGACCGAGGCAAGATAATCTCGAGGTCGCGAAACCATATCGCGGCCATAGTATTCATAATAATTTTCTCACAACCGTGAATATGATATAATTCCAATGAACATTAAGTCGTTTGCGAAATACTTGCTTAGCGTTCGGTTTTACGAAAATAGTTATTTGTTTTACTAGGCAGGAAAGTAGCCGAGTTGAACATATAATTTTTTCTCCGACTGTCTATAATGATATATGTAGGGTATTGTTTTTGCAAATTACAATTCTCAAAATCTTTTTATTTTTTCTGTAGTAATAAAAGAAAAAAGAATTGATAGAAATCGCAGATGTTGGAATGGTTGGATATTTTAGATTCAGAACCAATTTTTTTCGAAAATGAGTACTTTCAACTGGTCAAACACTCAGAACGTATTATAAGAACATAAATGAAGTGAATTGAACGATTTTTTTCAAATGAGTTGAAGAGTGGGTGAGATTTCCACAATTTTTTTCCCAACGCAAAAATAGAAATCGACATTATTCTCTTCATACCTCGCTTGATGCTAGGACCTTTTATTGAGAACGAACATAAAGGTTCTTCAAAGACTTTAAAAAAGGTTTTCTCCGAAAAATGCATTGGTTTTTGTTTATTGTACGTAGAAACTTTTCATTTTGGGTCTACATACATGATAAATACAAAACTTCCTTCGTTTTTCTATAAGCTATGGCTATTGGTTTGCTATATACAGCTTTTTCGATTAAATGCATATTTTTCCAGTTATCCGCGAAAAAGAATCTGAAAAATTTTTTTGCCTGAAAACCGACAATTTCACTGGCGAATAAGTCGAAAAATATTGCCAATCAGGAAAAACTTCATGGAACAAACGTTTCTTAGAATTAGTCAAATAATTGATTTCCGCGCTCATTTTCAATGAGCAATTTTCCACACCCAATATGGGGTGGCACCCACCCCCAGGGAAAAAGCAACCCCGGCACAGGATAGACTTTGAAATAGATGGTAAGTAGAACCCAAATAATTTATTTTTAAATCCGTGCTTCATCGGATAAAAACACAGTAAACATTTTTTTTACCGTCATCGACTGTGCTGCTAAAATGAGACTCGCTTTCAAACATATTTCGATCAAATGAATGTTTTCACGGACACTGGAATGTAGAAAATAGTCCTTTGGGGGATCAATCCTTGTGCAAAATGTTGAACTGTTTGACGTTTCGACTCCCATGCTGGAGTCATCATCAGAAACTTATAGACATATCTCTATCAATAACGCATCTATTCTATTTCGTAGGGGGTTTGAGTTTAAATTTGTTACACATCGCATCATTCGAAAAAAAAACAGAAGCTGCCGCCAAAATTTCGAAAAACACGTGTATTCTGAATGAGCCATTACCTAATAGTTGTCGAATACTAAATGAACGTTTCGAGATGGTGAGAGTAGAAAAATCTACTATTCTGTATCGAAGAAAAGATCGAATTTGTACATTCCCAAATAAATGAATTGTTTTTCTAGACTATCGGTTTCACAATCATCAATACAAAAACTTGTTTCTGACAACCAATGGATGAATATTCATCCCAAGGAAAATAACCAGCTAAGTGCAATTTATTATGAAAAACATCGGCTCATTTACGTTTCTAATTCATGAATCAAAAGTACCTGTTTGTTTTTTCTGATGTATTGGTCGCGTGCTGATTCTAATCAAATATTGTTATTCCATGTCATATTGACCTTGGTCGCGGTGGATAGTCACATCAAGCCCTTGCTGTTTTTCCACGAACCACGCAGTCAGCTTTAGAGCTGCTGCATCATGCAATTCAGTATAGAGGGTATGTCCTTTCAAGCATTTTTTGTTTCCTCCTTGGAAGCTATCTGATTATGGCCTTTTACTCACTGCTGCCTATATTGGGCTCCTGCGTATTACTCCAATGTATTTGATGACAAGCAACTTTTTCATTTTTTTTCTTCTGTTTTTGAGAAGAATAAATAAAAATTACTTTAATGCATGTCCCTGAAGCAAAAAAACTGAAATTGTTCTTCACAGAATGTTAATATGAAAAATACCAAAGAACAAGAAGATGAAAAATGAATAATATGACGTTGAAACCTGCTGACAGTTTTCAATGAATACATATGAATCTTAAAGCTTAAAAAGTGTCTCATTTAAACGTTGTGTGTTATCGAAAATAGTTAATTCGAAAATTCGAGAGATGACTTTCGTGTTATGTTATTTGATCATTTATGAATGAAAAGCTCGTATCTACTCGTAAGTACACCCCGGTTGTTTTTGGTTAGTTAGTTGAATTTTGTTGTACCAAGGACATGCAATAAAGCATTTTTTATTTATTCGTCTTGAAAACAGCAAATTTCAAAGAAAAGATCTAGATAAAAAAGTTGAAGTTCCAGTTGCTCAATGTGAAACAAAATACCAAAATTGCAAAAAATCAGTGGTGCACTTTTTTTTCGGTAGAAAATATTGAGTACCCTCCGGGACGTCAGTGGACATGATGATTTTAATCTAGTGATAGCCAAATCAGCCCCTCAATACCTCAAAAACCACCGGCTGAAGGATTAATGACATATTAAGGAAAAAACTTTTTTAATCACTTAAATAACATTCTGTATAGTATAATCCAATTCAAGATCCAGTGCACTGAAACAGTAATCAGAGCGTGATAGCATCGTGACTTGCTTGAATCTGCAATGGTACTGATTAAACGATCAAAAATTGCTTTACACATTTCAATAATATTTTGTCCTCATTGCGGCCCTGGTAAAAAACATATTCGCCAGCTTGTGTGTGCATTTATTGAATCTTGGATCGAAATATACATATATATATATATATATATATATATATATATATATATATATATATATATATATATTGTATATATATATATATATAATATTAGTTGCCAGGTTCTGAGTATGATTAACAGGATTCTAACAGTAACTTCAAAAATTCAAATATTCATAGTTTCCTCAAAAATATACGATAAGCTTGCCTACTACTGGGAGCAAGTTTTCATTTTGCATTATGCAATTATTATCATATTTATAATGTTGTTCTGTATAATAGCAATTCATCAGAATAACATCATGAACTAGCAATTGCTTGAACAAATGCCGGTAGCACTTT
>JAVJAQ010005953.1:335667-677301 GCA_032362365.1 Zygogramma bicolorata
TTGTATTTATAAGGCTCACCAGTTCCTGTTATCAGTCAATATCGGTTCCCACTATTGAATTGAAAATATGTTCTATAATTATACTCAATACAATAACTCATATTCTCATGTGGGTCAATTCAAAACTAGGAAGTTCACATTGAACAACTCCAATTACTCAACCAAATGATACGTAATTGAAAATCGATTTTTCTGGCACGTAGTAAACTAGTTTCGCGAGTTGTTGAAATGTTCGACGTTTCGACTATCATGCTCAGTGCCGTGGTTAGAATTCTGATTTGGGGGGAGGGAAGCATAGGTAAATAAAAAATATTGCCAAAAATTTATTCGTGTTTCACCTCGCCAAAATAAAAAAGAACGGAAAATGAAGCGAAACAACAGAATGGCTAGTCTTTTTAATGTTTTTTACTCAATCATCTGACCCTGACCATTTTTTGAGGTTCATTCGTCTAGGTTTACTTGCAGCAAATCTATTTAATAAATTTTCGATATCAATATCAACTTCTTTATGAATGTTGAGTAAAGTTAAACCATTCGAACGCTCTTCTGCCATGGTTAACCTCAAATGGGTTTTCAGACGATTAAAAGTCCAAAAGCTTCTTTCCGCTGTTGCCGTTGATACTGGTAGAGTCGCAAATATCTGCACAAAATTTTTATTGTAGGAAACAAACTCGTCCCAAAACAGGGTGCTTCTACACGATTCATGGTTCATCGGCAGCCACGTGACATTATCACCGATTACCTATTACCGATCACAAACGAACATGTTGAGATGAATATTTCCCTCATATATATAAAATGTCCCATAAGAGCAATGCAATTATCGAAAACTTACAGCGGTAATTGCATTGTATCAAGTCACCATAACAACACATTTGAAACCGTATCGCTAGACGTCAGTAAACAACACAAATAAATGTCCGATAGACTTCAAAAATAGAAAAACATTTCGCGTTTTGGTGAGTGCTCCATACAATCTATGGAGGGAAGTAAAATGAACAAAAAATAACATTTCCTTGAGAATTTCTTTATTCGTGAAATATTCCAATGAATTACATTCATGCATAAAAATGACCAGATAATTTTGCATTCAAGCGTGATATGTTATACAAATTGCACTCGGTTATTTTCAAATTTTGTAAAAGAGCCCTCGTCCTTCGGACTCGGGCACTTTCGCTAAAATATGAAAATAAACCCTTGCAATTTTTAGATATCACGCTTTCTTGCAAAAATATCGGTAATTTTTATGCACTCGTGCAATTATAACCGAAAATACGACCAATAATATGCTTTTCCACTGGTCATGTATCCGCCGCAAATATGTCTAACGGTCCCAATCAACGGGTTTCCCATCAAATTATATATTCATACATAATATACATACGTGTAGGGAGAAAAAATGATCGTATATTAATTAAATATCAATAGATTTTATCAAGCATCAATTCAGAGTGGACACGAGCTGCTTTAAGGGGTAGGGCGGGCCCCTCTGCTAAGACTCCAGCATGAGCAGTGGCGTGTCTAAAGGGGGGCCTTTAGACACGCCACTGCTCATGCTGGAGTCTTTATCAAGAACTTCAATACATATCTCTATCTAGCTAAATTGCTA
This sequence comes from Zygogramma bicolorata, assembly GCA_032362365.1. Lineage (NCBI taxonomy): Eukaryota > Metazoa > Arthropoda > Insecta > Coleoptera > Chrysomelidae > Zygogramma > Zygogramma bicolorata. Next base: position 337,277 of record JAVJAQ010005953.1, read on the forward strand.
TCTTGATGGAGACATGTTTTCAAGTTTTTGATAGAGTTCTTGATAGAGAGTCGAAACGTCGTACATTTCAACAACTCGCAAACGGATTAATACCCGAAAGGATTATTTTCAATATTCCAGCGTCCGTGAAAACATTCATCTTTAGTACCACACCTTGACGGGAAGGAAGGAAAGAGGAGACAAAGCTGATCAACCAATTCTGTTTAACCCATGGAATCGTAATTGATTTATCGATAGTTGGACCGGATTTTGAGAGAAGTATGTTTAAAAACCAGTTACTCAAACGCAGGGCTTACTGTCAAAGTTGATATTGTAGTTTTCCTAGTCTAGTCATAAGGGGGTAGATTAGCAAAATTGCTGCATTGATGGATATTATTTATTCAACAACTCGCACACGGATTAAGGTAAAATTCCGTCAATCGGGCTCCGCCTCGAAAATGAAAAATTTTTGGTGGAACTTACGTATTTTGACCTCCTGAACAAAAAACCTAAATGAAATTTTTGGGGCTCGCAACTAGTTTCGGAGATATAGCCCTCCAAAGACAGGACATCGGGGTTTTACGCTTATGTTTGTTTCTCAGCCAATTCCGCTCGAAATTCCTCCTTCTTTCTATCAGCACAATATACAAATTATATTCCACCTTCTTCATCACCTCATAACCGAATTATAAGCATTTTTCACAACAAAACTCTGAAATGTAAATCGTCATAGGAATTCGAGGTTAGCAAAACAGTAGAACGCGCGATGCGATGTTGTGAAAATGGAAAAATGTGTATAATTCGGTTGGAAAGTGATGAAGAAGGTGATATATAATGTGTATATTGTGCTAATAGAATAAAGGAGGAATTTCGAGAGGAATTTGCTGAGAAACAAACATAGGCGTAAAACCCCGATTTCCTGTCTTTGGAAGGCCGTATCTCCGAAACTAGTTGCGAGCCCCAAAAATGTCATTTAGGTTTCTTGTTCAGCGAGTCAAAATACGTAAGTTCCAGCACAAATTTTTCATTTTCGAGGCGGAGCCCGATTAACGGACTTTTACCCGGATTAATACCTGAAAGGACTATTTTCAATATTCGAGCGTCAGTGAAAACATTCATCTCTTGAATATTTATTCTTCAACATGTACCTACACTGCAGTCACACACTTGAATTACATGTGCGAGCATCAATTCATACACTATCTACAGTATTCATGATATTGTTCCCTATTGACCTGTTTTTTTTAATAGATAAAACATACCTGGCTCTGTTCACTGTTTCTTCCGTTTCATTCCTCAGTCCAACAACAGATCCAATAATCTTGGCTTGAATTTTTGCTGCAGCATCACATCTGAGGAATTTAAAGAAAAGTATGGAATCATTTGAAGAAAATGAACACACCTCTTTGCCGGAAAAATTTTGACAGTTTCAAGTTACTGTTTCATTCAGTAAAACTTTTGAGGGCGATATTTCAAAAATGTGACAAGTCTGTCATCAATTTTTATTGACATTTCGGTGACATCCATTCTCGTGACTACCAAACCAGCCATCGTTTTAATTCAAGAACTTGGGAATTTTTGTAGAGGAACTATTTTTTTGTGCTTTTTGTATATTTTTTTAATTTTACTCATTTCATAGAGGTTGTAACTTCTAGTTTTTTTCATTCAGAGAAGAAAAAATCCAAAAAATAGTAGCTTCAACCGATATCAGACAGTATATGACAAACAATTGTCTTAATGGTGAGCAAATTTGAACGAATAGTTTGGATCGTGCAAAATTCACCAAAAGCGCCGCTGTTGTTACAATCTATTGCCTGGTTCATAGACCACACTTTTACATTTTGATGAAAATGTTGATGAATTTACTTTCTGAAGATTGAATCTTGTGGAAAAAAGCATCAAGCTAAATATATAAATATATAAAACACAGACGACATCATTTATAAACACATATACAACACATACAGGTTCCATATACAAACACTTTTTATAGTGTATATATATATATATATATATATATATATATATATATATATATATATATATATATATACAATATAAAATATTTCTGGTAGGTTTGGTGATGCAGAATTGAATTCTTCGATGGTGGTATTGGTGGGATTGAAATTAATTTGATTAGAGAAAAACTATTGGTTTTTTGCCAACGTTTCGAATTTTAATGAATTCATCATCAGGGCACTATTACAATGAGTTTCGTGTTAAAAAGGTAGGACATAAAGAAAATAAGAGAATGCCAACAAACTATTGGAACTCTTATCAGCATCCATAAGAACTACAGCCATCCTATGAATTTTATTTCAGTATCCGTTTGTCTCGTGCTCAATGTGGAATTGTTTGTACTTAGAGTATGTATCTAAAATGTCTGTTTTTTACATGATTGTAATATTTTTACTCGGAAAAACTGATTTTTGGTGAGTATTTTTCAAAAAAAAAATTCTTCAATAATCAACATCTTGAACCCCTGAAAATGTTCCAATAGTTTGTTGGCATTCTCTTATTTCATTTATATCCTACCTTTTTAAGACGAAATTCATTGTTATAGAGCCCTGATGATAAATTTATTAAAATTCGAAACGTTGGCAAAGAAACAATAGTTTTTCTCTAATCAAATTGATCCCAATCCTACCAATACCACCATTGAAGAAAAAAATATTTCAGTTCAGAAGCGATTCATCCAAATGGGGTTCTGCTCATCAATAAATAATTTATGTTTTTTCTGAAGTAGTCAATATTCTGATTGATTTCCTTAATATTCTCTGGAAAGTGATTGTACATTTTCAACCTATTACAAAAAAATGAATACTTCAGAGGAGGACACAGGTAATTTCAAACTATTTTTTTGCTTGTTTGAATGTTGAAATGAGAAGGGCTGTTCTCAATTCTTAGTATATGTTTCTTCACAAGATTAACAGTTTCTAAGATGAAAAGAGCTATAACTGTCAATATTTTCTTATCTCTGGATACCTGCTTGTATGAGTCACGTGGTTTCATCTTACACATATATCTGATGAATCTTTTCTGTAATTTCAAAACTGACTAATAAACTAGAGCTACATCCCCTCCCAAAAGGTATGCCATACCTCAAGTGTGACTCTAAGAGAGCATGGCATGCAGTTTCAAGTTCTCTGAAAATGATATGCATAACTTTTCATTTAGTTTCACTTGACATTCGAAATTTTTTTGTTGCTATCGATGGTTAAAACACCTTTCAAATGTTAAAGCAGAAGTGCCGTGTATGACCGCTTACAACGAATAGTGTCACGAATCTCCTAGCGCCGGCCCTGACGATAGTAAACGCAGGTGAGTGGTCGAAGAGCGAACGTCATTTTTACAGGAACTCGTAATTCGTGTGGAGAATTCGATACACACCATCGAGGCCTCTCTCGAAGATTCTCCATAGGCGTACGCAGGTATAAAAGGAGATACTTCATCGCGCGAGAGACAGTTATTCAACAGTTATTCAGAGAGAGAGAGAGAGTTTAGCACAGTTCATTCGCAGAGCAGAGTTATTCAGAGAGAGAGTTTATCAGCAGAGTTATTCAGATCATTCAGAGCTGAGTGGAGAGAGTTTAGCAGATAGTAAATCAGAGTTTCTGGCTTATTGGAGCTTAGTGGAGAGAGCTTCGTTATTGCTAAGTGCAGATGAAGTCGAAGTGTAGTATTTCTATTATACAGAGTTTTAGTACCTACCGAGCGTTGGGAAGTTAGCGGAGCAATTTGAGTGATTGTGTTGTATTGTGATAAAGAGTTGTAATCAAATTGGTTTAGTGCTGTTTGGAGTTTCAATAAGTGAACCCAAGGAAATATCATAACAATAGCATTGTGACAACTTCCTTGAAGTAAAAGTCAAAGATGAATTTAAAGTAAGTTTGGTCTATGAACCTGGCATATTCCTTTCATGAAACAAGTTGCACTCACCTAGCCTGGTGCACGCCTTTAGGCGGGGTCCTACTGAGGACTCTGGGTCGACTAGCGAAGGCGTACAGTTGTTTCGTCTCTTTCGGCTTCTTCCTGAACGTTTGTTCGTCCACTTTGATGCCGATGAGCGTCGCAATTTCTGGGGGCGGCTCCAAGAACTGCCCCTTCTTGACTGTCGTGACGAACGGTTTTCTTAGCGCAGTGGTATCGTTGGGTGCTTTCTTGTTTTGCTTGTTCTCCTCCTTTTGCAGTCTTTTCAGTTTCCAGTCTGGATATATTGTCAAATATGAAAAGTTGTCATTAATTTATTCAAATCCATTCAAACAAATACATGAATTGAGAGATGTTTCAACCTCAACTTCAATATTCTAAAACAGAAACACTCAGTATTTACGATTCTATATTTTGATGCTTGCTCCAAGTTCAAAGACATCAAATTGATACGATTACAGGATATACGAATATACAACAATCTCCAAATTCGCAAACTTGCACGGATGCGTGCTAAGCATTTCATCTTAGTACGGCGACCGGAGCAAACTTGCAATCTCAGCATATGAATCTTTATAAATATCAAGGGAGGTCAAGATTCGGTATTCAGTATTCAGTTAATCAGTCAGTATTCATTGATCGCTCTTGAGAAACGGTTCCAGAACATATTTGAGAATGCAGCACATCCCCTTCTCGACAATCCTGCTGGTTAGTAATACACTGTAACTGATTCTTGGGTGTTTACCATAGTCGTAGGCGAAACGTCAGGAATAAAAACCTGTGGACCACGGCCATCAAACCCGGAAAACACCCAAGAATCAGTTACCTCCGGCCGTGAATGTTTACGTTCTTTGATCAATACACTGTAAGATTTTGTTTTTTTTGTATTTCTCGTTAGCTATTCAATGGCAGTCCATTTTCGAGTATATTTTCTCATTTTTTTCTATAATAAATATTTAATAAAGTTTTCAAATGAGTTCTTTCATTATTTGGACGAATGAAAGTTGTGTGAAACAGCAAAAAGCGAGTACCGAGTTGGGACAATATAAAGTCTCTATTCAATTTCGGTCAACTCTGATTCTTTTTTCACAACTTTCAAAAAAAGTTGAAATATTTAGTTGCACCTTTTTTTTACAAAAATAAAATAGTTAGTCGTTTTACTAGGCAGCTAAGTAGTAGATTGATTGCCGCGTCTGATAGTTCATAGCCAAGAAGAGAGGCAAGGGACTCAGCTCAGGCAGTCAGTCTACTTTGCCATCGAGATGAAGATATCATTTTTCCTCCGATTTCTTAGAATGTATTTGCGAATTATTACAATTCTCAGAATAATTTTATTATTCCTGTTGTGATGAATTAAAACAAAATTTGATAAAAATCGCAAGTGTTGGAATGCTTGGTTGCTATTGAAACGTATATTTCATAGTAATTATAGTTTGACAACTCATGAAATTTCTGACAGTTCTATGCAAAATATCGGTATATTTATATTATGAACAGTGATAGCGACTCAGAAGCACTTACTCCTCCAGAAATGAGGGAGATTGCAAGAAAAATTGAGTTCAATTTTTTGCCGGAGAAGTATAGATTCCCATTGAAAATAATCACTTTGTTGCCTGAACAGAAAAGTCCCTACATTGCTGCCTACGCAGGGAAAGTAAAACTTTGCTGATTGATATGTGTCAGCAAAATTATTATTTGCTGTGAATCGGAGGACAAATATTCCATCACTTATTTTTCTCACTGCTAGAAAAATATCGCCGCCAATCAATGTTTTCCTTTATATTTAGATTGCTTCTGAACATAGAATAATGGCTTCACAATGTAGGGCATTTAAACACCTTGTATTTCTCTTCTAAGTAACAGAGCAGAGCATTTTCTGTTGCGGATTTTACCTTCTTTTGTACGGCATCATTCTCTTAACTGTGTGAACACTTTTTCGTACACAAGATTCTTTTTTGCTTGACAAAAGATTTGCCAATGCTGCGTTCGCTGCATCTTTTACTTTTTCTCCATTCCTTGCAAGAAATCACAAACAATATTCGTTGACAATTTCGCGTCTTGGACAGTGGGAGTTTGAGACTTTGGTCGTCACCCAGCAGATGGCATTGCCACTTGGAGGTTTACACCATCTGCACCAGTTTCAGATATTTACTTCGTTAGAAGTAGATAGTTCGAAATGTTTGTGTTCACAGTCCAGCCAAGTGTCACTGATGAGACCTGGTGGGTTGAAAGAGCTATCTGGCCAGATAGCTCTTTCACTATCTGGTATTGGATTTTGAACATAGAAATTCTAAATTAATTCGATCCATGATTCTTGAAATCGAATCTAGGTTTATCAAAATATTTCAATGTGTTATTTCCGTTAGATATTTTGAATATTGAGTTTACCCATTTTCGTGTAAGAAATCTGTAAGCTATTTGTGATGTCTAGACAACCATTGAAATCAATTACCGAAATAAATTAACGATTGCATTTACTCACCTAAAGTTTTCGTGAACTTATTCACATCCGTATCTCCACTCACATCCTCAATCTTCAGTTTGGCAGCACTGTTGTTATGGTACAGATTCCCGTACGAAGAACTGATATTCTTCCTGTTATTCTTCTCATTTCCATTCAAATGGCCGCTAGACCGGGCGAACGGTCTCTGCTTGTTCTCCTCTAGGTTCGTCGGAATCCTCCTCGTAGGAAGAACGATGACGTTAGGCTTGAGCTTCTGGCTGTCCTTGTCGAAGGGCTTGAGGATGGGCTCGCCCACTACCGTCATGGGAAGGTTGTCCTGGTTCAAGACCTTGAAAGCCGAGTCTTCGTCTGGGTCTCTGGATGAGACCGAGGGAGCCCGGGGCATTTCTATGTTGGTCATCTGGACGTGGATTCTAAAGTTGACCATGTGGAGATGGAGGTAAGAGGTGCGCGAGGTTCCTCATGGGGATCGGTAGTTTTGGCTTGCCCTGTATGAGTTGTAATTAGGTATAAATTGAAAATAATGATATGAAGGTTTGTTTGGGTTGAGGGACCTTTTGTTTTTAGATTGATTTTAGATAGATTGAGAGAATTGTGTATATTTCTCTACTCTTCTTCGGTTAAATCACTGTTCATTGTTAATTATATAAACTGGGGCATGGCCCAGCTCTTCAGGTTGACTGACAGTCATTCGACATCTGAAGTTAAGCAACGCCGAGCGCGGTTATTACTTGGATGGGTGACCATGCAGGGAAATACCGTGTCGAAATCTCATACAGCTGCAGCAAAATAGCATATCATAGCTTGCAGACATTATATCTACGAGCACAAGATATATTGAGGATATGCCGTCCTTCGGAGGGGACGTAAAGCCGTCGGTCCCGAGTCCATGGATGTTGGGCTCGTTGAAGATCCCTACCATTGGTTGGAATACCAGAGGGTTCGGCAAAATTTCCGGTTGGGGGAAGTGTGCTCACCGGCGTCGGTGATTGGCCTTGGTAGCGGAAATAGGCCGACGTTAAATAAAAAAATTATATAAACTGATCCTGTTTTTTCTTTGTGTATTATCATTTGTTTTTTACAACCCATCAATTCCTATTGTACTCATTTCAGTACAACCGTTGCAATGTTACGCTAGTAACCTCTGTTGACGAATGGCGAAATTATTGAACGTGCATGCTCTTGATGAGAAGTATATCGTTAGCATTACCTATATTTTTGAATTTTTGGGAGGTAATAATGATACAAGAAATGTACCCACTTGGGTACGGTGGGTTCATACAATATTGTAAAGAATTGTGTCGTTCGATCATCTATTTCGCATATTTTGTTGCGGATGAATCCTGATGACTTTCAAGCTTTCAAGTAAACACTTTTATGGGAAACGATACGAATCATTCTCTTCAGAACAAATAGATGATCCCCAGACAGACGACGAGGATGTAGATGACAATACTATTCAAGAGATGCAATCGGAAATGCCAAGAGATGTTGCAGGTGAAGTAGAACTATTTTGGCAATAATGAGGAGAAATCGGAAGACGAGCATGGAAAATGGAATATTCGATTTTCACATCGGCGCCGAATGATTTTGAGTGGAGCCATTGGGAAAAGTGAGGAAGTGGTCTACCACCGAAAAACAAAAAAATTGTTCCACGAAGGTTTTCGTGACAAAACTATAAACTATAATGTCTCAATGACCTTCTAAAGTTTCAAAGAGAAATTAATCGTACCTATCTAACATGCTATGAGAGCTCTTGTCACAATAAAAGGGCACCGACTGGTAGAATTCCCTCAATCATCAGAAAACACGAAGGGCGAAATTTCCCTGTAAATCTTGACAAATAATCAATATGCGTTTTTTGTCATCAGGTAGCTAGATGGTACTGTTGCAAATGCAGTTACTCTTCGCTTGTAAAAAGAATATTTCCGTATATATTACTTATGATATAATGTTCACTATAGATTACTATTTGAACCTTTCCTCATATAATTACATTGTACTCATTTGAGTACATATGAATATCTAATTTTTTTTTGATCACATATGTCAAAGGGATTTCAATAAAATTTCCAAGAAAATTAAGGACCTTTACTTTCTTTATTGAAAAAAAATCTTAGGATTCAATTTAAATCAAATCATTTATTCAGTGTGTCGAACAAAAAATTCTTTTCACACGTCAAAAGCAACCCAAATATGTTGAAAACGCATATATTAGGTCAAGATCACATAAATTCACAATTAACAATGAAATAAACAACCTGTACATTTCTCAATGAAAAATATCAAAAGACACAATAAATATCCTATGGACTAATAAGTTAACAGTTTGAGGTAAAAGCTATTGTGGGTATAATAATAATAAAAACAAATCAAAGTGGAGACAATCCACTATTGTTTGAAGCGAAACAATTTAAGAATTGCATTTAATGACGATGGCAGGCAGATGCATGGAAGAAAGTTTCTCTAGAAATGACTGCAAAGTATTAATCAATGGAATATACTGTGATTGGGCAAACATTGTTTGAGCAGTTGTTTGAACTTTTTTGAATTCAGCGTTTTGAAATATTTTGGGAGATCATTGTATAGGTCCAGTGAATTTTTTGTGAAGTTGCAAGACGAAATTTGGGAGCCGTCAACATTTTACTATGTCGTGTGTTATATTTATTAATAGCCCGATGTTTGATATAAGAGTCTAGATTGTTATTTATTTTTTTCAGAGAATGGAATATGTAAAGGGTTCATAAAGTCAATATACCAAGTTTGATCAAAATACTCCTGCATGAATCTGAAACCTGCACTTACAATAATTTTGACAGCCTTTTTTGCAAGATAAAGATCATTTCTGCATGCGGCAAACCACCCATAAAGTGTTGACCTATACCAAGTGCGAATGAAAAAGGGGATAATAGGGATATATGAGAGTCTTATGATCCATATTTCTTTAGATTACGTGGTGAAAGAAGACTATTATTTTGTACCACTGTCCAGTGTTATACCTAACAATTTGAAAGTTATTTTCATGACAATTGGACTTAGTAACAACAGAATTAGTAGTGAAGAGAATTTTTTGAAATTTGTCTCGGTTACCTACTATTTTGTTTGATATTAGCCATTCCTTGGCTTCACACAGGGTGATTTCGTCCCTCTCAAGTAGTTTAGTAATTTTCTTATCTGAGCAGTAGAAACTTAAATCATCTGCGAAGAGAATGCAATGTGAAGGCAAGAGAGCCTGGAATATATCATCTACATAGACGATGAATAATAATGGACCCAGGACTAATCCTTGAGGAACACCCATTTCTCGAATATTGTAATTATCAGACTAGTTTTGAATATATTAGGGCTTATTCCCTCAATGAAACATGTATTGTATATATTTGAGAGAGGTGGTGCAATTAAAATTTTGATGCGTTTGATGATTGAGCTATTTATACCGCGTATATCAAAACAATTTGTATTTTTTAGTGGGGTGATTACATCTATAACTTTTTCTGTTACTGTTGTTATAAAAAAAAATTCATACAGTCGAATATCAGTTGATAATTTAGATTTGGAAGGAATATTGTCGAATGGAATTCTATCTGCTATGATTTGAATGTTATTTTTTGTGTCGGATGAATTCTTAGTTTCGTAGTTTTTTGTTTTGAACCTACCAAAATTTGATAATATGAAGAATTAATACGGAATCGAGACAATTGTAAAAGGCAGACCTCGTATCCTGCCGAATAAGAACTACGTCCTATTGGTCAGCAATTTCTAGTGTAACCCAAAATTCCCTTCCAAAAACTGTCTATATAATATATGAATAATTATCTTATTGACGTTTCAGGAGAACAAATCTGTTTCCCTTGTCAAAACTGCAACTCTAATCAGAATTTGTCCAGTTATTCCTGTGCCAATAACTTTGGGTCGCTGAAGAAGTGAAAAGGAATGAGGACAGGTGGACGTTGCATATAGGGACGCCCTGTCTTGCTATTCGATTATTATAGAAATATAAATTTTAAAATTGTTCGGGTTGCGTTGAGCTAGCAGAGAAGGCTAAGTAGGTGCTGTTGTGTCGTAAGCCCTATTTAAAAAATTACTCACCTATTATATTACATGCGATTTGCGATTGTCTTTATAAACAAGGTTGGGAAAAACTTAAAGACACCCAATTGTTCCTTCATGATATGATGTGGACAAGTAGTCATAACCCAATATTTGCCTGGGGCGTTGCAAAATATGTGCTGCTCAAATCGCGAAAATTCCCAATCAGGGAATTTTCGGGATTTAAGACTTGTCATGATGTTTTCAATTTTGATTCAATTTTTGGTATTGAATATGAAATAGAATATTGTTTAACGAACAAGGAATGAATTCCCCATGCGAATGCAAATAATACTAGTGGAAAATTATCATTTCACGCGAGTTATACACTTCACTTTATCTATGACTGTATCAGATAATAGCGAAAAGATTTAACAAATACCATGAACTTCAAATCTAATGTCATTCAACATTTCCATTAAAGTACAATTGAATAGAGACCTGATTTATTGTGTAATATTAACTACGACTGTAAGATGAATTGAACCACTGTTTCATCAAGTAATGAAATGAAATTGAAGACGTAATACAACCGTGACACAATAGAGTCATTGTGTTCTCAGAAACGGAAATGAAATTGACATGGAATGTACCTTACTGTTCTATCAAGAACAATTAAGATAGGGTAGTTTTGTGTTATAGCCGTAGAAAATCAGATTTGTTCTTCCGGAACGTCTACAAAAAGTATCCTTATCTGTTTATCTATTGCTTGGTAGCCGAATTCCAGAAAAACGACAATTTTTGACATATTTGCTTATCTTTGTTAGGAGAAACATTTTCCCGAACTTTTCATAACCGTTCAGCAACTTTTCAGAATGCGGTAGCTCAAAATACCAGAAAAACAAGAATCCCCAATGAAAAATAAACTAACCATCATCAATGATGTATATTTTTTATTGCTGAAACATAAAAACCAACTCTCCAGCCAATGACCCTGTTTGACCCACCCGCATATCCCACCTCAGCTAATGGAAATTAGTAGAACACGCTGTCTCATTAATTTTTCAGGAGTACTTTCACCCTTCACTCAGACCAGCTAAGCGTGACGACATTGTAGAGAAATTCAAGGACATATCACGAGTGAATTTTAAATTTTCCAACGTGTTTCGCATCCATACCTGATTTCTACATCGAATTGTTGAAAGACAATGAATTTTCACGCGGTGGAGACGGGAAAAAGTTGAATACCGACGGATTCCTTAGCGTCCCGACGCTATGGATCGAATTTTTCAACTGACCGCTGTCCACTACGTGGTGGAAAGGCCATTTTAGCGCATGTCCTTCCAGTGCGAGAGACGGCTATTTCCATTTTCTCAGGGATATCGATTATTTTTGTAACCGCATAGTCACCATTCTTGCAATACCGAAAGAAATTTCAATAGTCACACCAACCCGAACACTGTGGATGAGATTGTTTTCCGCAAATCGCTAGTGAGTTAAGAAGTCAAGATTTCTTCAAGGGAAATGAGTCAAATTTTCATAACTTCAAAACATTTATTAATCTTATTGAATATTTCCCTCATATATAAAATGTCCCATAAGAGCAATGCAATTATCGAAAACTTAATTGCGGTAATTGCATTGTATCAAGTCTCCATAACAACACATTTGAAACCGTATCGCTAGACGTCAGTAAACAACACAAATAAATGTAAGATTGACTTCAAAAATAGAAAAACATTTCGCGTTTTGGTGAGTGCTCCATACAATCTATAGAGGAAAGTATAAATGAACAAAAAATAACATTTCCTTGAGAATTTTTTTATTCGTGAAATATTCCAATGAATTACATTCGTGCATAAAAGTGACCAGATAATTTTGCATTCAAGCGTGATATCTTATACAAATTGCATTCGGTTATTTTCATATTTTGTAAAAGAGCCCTCGTCTTTCGGACTCGGGCACTTTCGCCAAAATATGAAAATAAACTTGCAATTTTTAGATATCACTCTTTCTTGCAAAATTATCGGTAATTTTTATGCACTCGTGCAAATATAACCGAAAATACACCACAGGAATAAATAAGAACTATAACTGAGAACACCTAGTCACAAATGCTCATAATTTCAATTTGTTGAATCTTTTTGAAATATTGGGCAAATTCTGTGACACTCAAGCTGAGTATGACTCAGCTTCAATGTTTTCATCCAAAAACTTTATCGTGCGGTTTTATTATGGAATCTGACCTGATTTACTCATTGTATTGAATGAATAGATATCATTATTATTATTACCATGATTTTTGGTAACGAGCTTCCCAAAATGACGATTAGGGTTTTCAACAGACGAAAACAAACAATTCAGGTATAATGTCAGTAAGTTCATTTCCATTTCCTATAGCCGATATACAGGGTGTTCCGTGATAATATACGAATATTCAAAGATCTAAATCTACATGGAACAATAATGATAGGTTTCTATATATACTGAGGTCCAAACATGTTTCGTTACGAAAATACGAGGTTTTGAAGTTTCAAGGAAAAATGGATGCGTTATTCAATATTGCCGAAAACATTTGGGATATTTCAAATGATATTTGTCTTGCAGTTACATTTGATATAATTTTAATTCTCCGATAAAATATTTATTTTCATTTCTAACAGTGGCGCGGGAACGGGAATCAACTTCGACATTTTTGAAAAAAATATACATCTATTTTTCTCAAACAATTTTTTTTGAACATCTCGTTCAATTTGGGGTAAAAAATCTTTCAAAGATTTCATTCAAAATACGTTGTTCAAGACATTTTATTGTTTTGAATTGGATCTCACTTAAGTTTTTGAATAACTAAGCAGTGTCACATGAAGCTGCATATGTTTTGATACAAATAAAGAATTAATTCTCCAATTCAACATGGCATGCGTTCCATTATCAACTTCCATAATTTCGACCATTTTTTTCTCGAAACTTCAACACCTCGTGTTTCATATCGAATCATAGTATATATATATATATATATATATATATATATATATATATATATATATACAGTGTGTCCCTAGACCAGTGGGACAGTTGAATATCTCTTGAACCAATAGGAATTTTCAAAATATTATAAGTTCACATTATATTGCATTATGAGAGCTAACTTTAGGAATAACTATTTTTTATACGAGGGGCGCAAGAAAGGCTCACAAAATCGAACATCAATTTTTTCAAATGGAACACCCCATATATTTCAATATATCTGAACTCTCATTCCTTTAGGCTTATTATTGGTTTTTTATTTTTGAAAATCCGACAAGGCGTTGCCAAGTTATACCAGTTAATCATGAAATGCAGACATTTTCTCAGACTAACCCATTATTTAATACTACGGAAGAATTTCTGGAATCATTCAAGACTGTTAGTAGTCGGTAGCATATTCTATCATATGGAATACTCATCTTTTTCGAAAGTTATACAGGGTGGTCAGAAATATTATATGATTTTCACGAAAATCAAACTTTCTTCACATCAATTTTTCAAATAGTGCACCCTACAATATGAATTATTTTATAGCCCATTGGTGTTTTGATTGCTTATGGCCAATGGTTGTGAAAGAGACATATGAATTTCATCATCAGCAAATGCAAATAAAATAATGCAGTGAACTATTTATTCATTCAACTGTCCTAAACAAAGTCTCAACAAAAAATAACTGTGTTGACAAATAATTAGGGACGATAATATTAATATAAATGTTCGAATTGTCTTCCGTTTGCTGCAAGGCACATTTCGAAATTTTTCATTACATGATTTCTTGTGACGTTCTTCAACATTTGCGGTGTTATACGTAGTTTGATGATTTTTTTTTGCATTTTCTGATGATGAAATTCACATGTCTCTTTCACAACCATTGACCATAAGCAATCAAATCACCAATGGGCTAGAAAATAATTCATATTGTAGGGTGGACTATTTGAAAAATTGATGTGAAGAAAGTTTAAATTTCGTGAAAATCATATAATATTTCTGACCACCCTGTATAGCTCTCGAAGAAGATGAGTATTCCATATTATAGAATATGCTACCGACTACCAACAGTCTTGAATGATTCCAGAAATTCTTCGAAGGATGAATAATGGGTTTGTCTAAAAAAATGTCTACATTTCATGAACCACTGGTATAACTTGGCAACGCCTTGTCGGATTTTCAAAAATAAAAAACCAATAATAAGCCTAAAGGAATGAGAGTTCAGATATATTGAAATATATGGGGTGTTCCATTTGAAAAAATTGATGTTCGATTTTGTGAGCCTTTCTTGCGCCCCTCGTATAAAAAATAGTTATTCCTAAAGTTAGCTCTCATAATGCAATATAATGTGAACTTATAATATTTTGAAAATTCCTATTGGTTCAAGAGATATTCAACTGTCCCACTGGTCTAGGGACACACTGTATATATATATATATATATATATATATATATATATATATATATATATATATATATATATTTATTATTATTTTTTCATGTAGGTTGATACCCCCAAATATTCGCAAATCATTTAGAAACACCCTGTATACTATAGAACATACACGTATTCACCGTGACAATGTACGTTGACCTTTTCCCCTTCAATACCACACTCATCATCATCATTTTTGACCACCACGGTCTTCATCCCGTAATGGTTTCTAAATAACAGGGCTTTACTCATATTTTTTTCTGTAAAAGTCAATGAAAGTATAACAACTTCTGGACTGAACTCCTCCCTCACATGGAGAAGGAACGAGATCCTCATGATTATTAAACAATGTCATTCATAATGTATCGAACGATAGCCTACTTCCTATAGTTCATCTAATGGACGCAGGTTAACTAAATAATGGCCTGAATATGTAATCAGGTAGGTAATAAGTGTCGCCACTAAAAATAGGAATGCTCCAGGAATCGATAAGTCGATAGAATTTGTAATAGGTCATGATCTGAATGATTATAGTCGTTTTAAAAAGTATTCCTTACCATAAAATATGTCAATAGACACGTGGAGCCTTGGGGGTTCAATCTCGTTGATTGCTGAATGAAAGTGGCCGTCACTTGACAAAAATCCATAGTAAACAAAAAATGATATACAGTTGCCTGTAAGATTTTCGCATATTAAAGTTTACTAATCCGCGACACGTGTTTCGCTATACAATAGCTTCCTCAAGCAGGAACTTTGAACTAACTCTAACCCTGTTACATTTCGAATTTACACAACAATATATCAGACGGTCAATAAAAATATAGTCCGTAGTAGTAACTAATTAATAAGATTCATGGTCCGACGTCACATCCTTACTAGTACAATTTCCTGGGTAGAACATATTCAACAGAGGCGAATTTTTCAACTCCGACTGATCATTCATCAGGAACTGTGAAAGTTTACACTTATTACTCTCCAAGAGTTTGAGTTTCAAACCCTTCCCTTGGAAACGAAGGATTTCAAATTCGTGGTTGAACTACATGTCCCTCTGTAATGAGGTGAGATGCATACGTTGAATTTGTCTTACCATTTTAGAAACTACCTCTGTGTTCTTTTACGCGTGTATCAAATGTTCTTCCCGTTTGACCGACATAAAAAATTGGACATGAACCACACAATAATCTATAAACCCCTGATCTATCTCTTATTGAACTTCTATCTTTGTTGTTCTTGATATAAGAGCTCAAATTATTCTTTGTTTTATATGCAACCTTCTAATCTTTCGGTTTCAAGAAATTAGAAATTTTCTTACTCGATTGACCTAAATAGGTAAACGTTCTTTAATTTTCATCATAATTCGTTGTAACTGGGTAGATTTCTTTCAGGACTTGATTATACAGCTTTTTGGACAATAAAGTGTCTACTAAATCACTATTATAACCGTTGTTAATGGCGATTTGTTTTATAAAATTCAGTTCTTTTTCGAAATATGTATCTGATAAGGGCACATTTACCAGTCTGTGAATCATACTGTTAAATTCTGCCGCTTTATGTTGGTCAGGATGGGTAGATGAATTGTGAATTACAATATCTGTATGCGAAGGTTTTCTAAAAATTGAAAAAACATGTTTGTCGTTAATTTTTGAAATAGTCAAATCCAGAAAATTAAATTCTTTTCTTCCATCTCCATGTTGAATTTGATGGAAGGGTAAATGGAATTGATAAAATCAAAGAACTTATCTACTTGCCTCTTTGTTCCTGTGAAACATGCTATAATGTCGTCCACGTACTTATACCAATACACGAAATTACCGACCAGTGGAACGTTGATTGCGTTCATTTTATAGTCTTAAACTACAGAATCTGAAAAATTGAAAAGTTATTATGAAAAATTTGATCTAACACACACTACTGATTCGATGAATTATTTTTTTGTCTTTTTTTCTTCTCCGAATTGAAAAATAGAAATTACAAATTCTATAAACAACGTAAAATTAAAAAAAAACACTTTCTTTTGATAGGTGCATGTTTATCATTCAATGCCGTTTGATTCATTCCAAAGAAGAAAAAGTCCATTTAAAACAGCTATTCCTCTGCCTATATGGCGACGACTACTGATTTCTTGACAGTCAAATATGAAAAAAAAACAGGCTTCTGACTACTCTAGTGTTCATTCCAATCAAGAGGATTTTTTTTATTAGCGCTGAGTCTGTTCTTCTGCACTCGTATAAATTTCATATTTACTCTTTGTTTATTCAAATTGGGGCAGGTTACAGACCCAAAAAACTTAAAAAATAACAAATCAACTGCCACCAAACCACAATCAAACCGTAAATTGAGGTCTATAGTTATTCCATTTCGGTTTTCGACAAGTTTGTATATAGGGTTTGAAATCCAGCAGCATTTTCAATCCAGCTGGATTTTTGCAAGATTGTCCTGAAAACAGCTGGATCCAGCAGAATATAGAATCGAAATAAATACATGACTGCATTGAAATTTTTCGTTTATTTATTCAATTGAGATTTTAAATAGAAACTTTTTATTTATTTTCTTAGCTTTCACTTCTTCGATAGATTGAGAAGAAAAAACCATGAACAATAACTCAAAACTAGAGTTAACTTGGAGACCAGCAAGGAAAGATCAAACGAACTCTAATCACTATTCGAAAAGCGGTCTCTCGCAATACATAGTAAATTCATAGGCAGAAGTGCTCGACCAAAGGAAGAAAACGAAAAATATCTGGGAAAGGTATTGATAAGTTTCTTTCATCGTCAGTAGAATCTTCAATTCAGTATCATTTTCTTTCCTTGAAAGGCTTCACTGACCAACAAAAATTTGATGAATTTGGTAACATTTTGGCTAGAAACTCAGGTTTGGAATCATTCGGAATACACACCAAAATATGAAGCCTATCGATAGTCACATTCCAGAATTATCTTTCATCTACGTACTACTTTTTTGTTAGATTATTTCAACAAGGTATTTGGTATACATATATAACGAATATACCAAAATTTTTCTGTAGTTTCTTATCAGTATTTTTCTCAACACTCAGGTATGTTCGGTCGGTGGTCTAGCGGTCTACGGCGGTATCGTATATTTGATAAAGCCTTTTCACTGCTGGTTCAATCCGTGGTCGAGGCAGAATTTTTCTAACTGGCTCAGTGTGATAAGAGATTTTTGGTTGACTAGGTAGCAATTCTAGTAGGTGAGGTATCTTGATCGAAACACCAACCGACCAGGTCGTACTGTGGGTTTTTCTGGATTTCCCTACTGTTGAAATACCAAATGCGCTACCATAAATGAAAAATATTAGTACCCAAGATAATTATCCGTCCTTTGCCAGCACCAAGCTCAGCCTTTTGAGCTCACTCCTGTGTTCAACGCAGGAAATTTATTGATAAATATAAAATTGCGTAGTTTCAATGAGCAAGCCTTTCTCATACTCCTTTCTTTTCTTTCAAGTGTGTGTAAATTTATAAATAAACCTTACCTGTATTTTTATTCAAAAAATAGTGAGTGATATAACCCCTGGCATTAAGCTACAAGACATTTGGGAATTGAACAAAAACGTGGGGAAGTAGGTCCCCCTTTTACCCCTTAATAAAACTAAAAATTGTTCTAGAAATTGTTGTAGGACCAATAGTTGGCATTCTTCCATCATGAAACATTGCGATTTCTTCAGTCTAGTAGAGAGACGAAGTTGTGTGAAGTTCAATTTTTAGTTTTAAGAAGTCTAAGTGTTTTGTTAGCGAATTATAAGTCAGTGCGGTAGTTGAATTTCTAAAGTGGAGGTGTTAAAAATAGTTGAGTGTTGCTCTTAGTATTATTTTGAAAAACGAACGCAGAAATATCGTAACAATATGATATAGTTCGTATAATCTCAATTCTCAAAATTTTCACACAGCTAATGTCACTTCCATTACCCATCGTATTTCTGCTCGCTCTGCAAATGAATTCCTTATATCAACCTCCCACCCAAGTTTGAATTTGCTCCCTCATATATTCTATGGGAGTGAACGAACTCAAAAAACCTCGAGTCCCTCAAAATCTGTCCTTGGTGGCGAACTAACTATACATTTATTCATGATTCGTGATAAGTATAGGGCAGAAATCTAATGAATTCTTATTAAGAAAATGCGAATATGTCAGAGATGGCTATCGACGAACGTCTCTGACCTTGAGTTTCTTGAAATTGCTTTTATTTTAGGTGGATTTTCTCATTGGACTGATGAATATGCTAATGAGCGGTACATAAATGTTGGTATATAGCGAGTATAATATAAGAGATTGTATATCTTTGAAAAATCGATTGAAACGGGCATGTAACGTATACCAGATGTCTCTCAACTCCTACATGGATATTTTCGTACGCTATCTTCATTTTAGTTCAGGAAACTTCAAGAATTTGAATTGGTCTAGAAGCGGCTGTAATTTTGACCACGACGTGAGTTGTTTGCAATTCGCAGTATCTGCCATAAACATGGTTATGTTCATGAGCTATTTACGTGTGTGAAATTTGAGTGTTTATTGAAAGGTGTCGTTTAAGTTATTATTATGCTGACAAAGTGAAAGGTGAATGACTAATTAGGTACCATTTAATTCGTGATAATTAATATTTTAAGATTGTACCTATATAAGTCAGTTCAATGGAATCGACGCAGTAAACCTTATAGTTTTGACAGTTCAAAGGTAAAAATTTTTTTATCAAGGACCTGGCAGTTTTATCGGTATAAAACCGAATGATTGGATAACCCGCTACTATTGGTTGGAACCCAAAAAACGACACATTCTAACAAGTGAAAAAATAATCAGATCAAAGTGGACAGATAAAGATACACATCGACGATTATTATAAAATTTATGATGGTCGACAAGACTGCACCCAAGCATTTTGTATGCTCGAGTTATGCTTGTCTGCTACCCATCAGAAACATTGTAAGTGTACAGAAATTTGTTGATGGTGAATGCGTAACTGTTCAGTATATTTTCGAATGAAGTGAAAATGAGACCTTATTGTTTTACTGTTTCGCCACTAGAATATGTTTTTGCATTGAAAAAGATAATTTTTGGGTCTTAACGTTTGCTTGAGACCTTATTGTTTTACTGTTTCGCCAGTAGAATATGTTTTTGCATTGAAAAAGATAATTTTTGGGTCTTAACGTTTGCTTGAATTTGGTTGTGGTAGGGTCTTTTCTCTGTTCAACTTCAGTATATTACCACTGAACCATTTCTCAGTATAGTTTCTCGATTTTCACGTTGAGGGTGTCATAATTTTTATCAGGCAAAGTAGAGGACCTGAAACAGAACCTTCTGTACCCACTCAAAAACATTTAAACAATTTTCGAAAGAATTTGAATTTAAGCGAGTTTTCGATTGATATTCTGTTCTTGATGAGTTGAGCATATCTTATGAATTTTTTCGCTTCATCATATAAAATGCAGTACTTTCAGTTTTGTTTTCCTTCCCAATATATTTTTTACGAAATTTCGAGTGAATTAAAAACAACTTCAGTTCAGCCCTTTATTTCTCACAAGCTCTTCGCCTTCTCGATAATATTCCTGGAAATGATGAGCCTCTGGATCTGCGCAGTGCCCTCGTAGATCTGGAAGATCTTCGCGTCCCTCATCAGCTTTTCCACGGGGTACTCGCTGTTGAAGCCGTTGCCTCCGAAGACCTGGACGGCATCAGTGGCGCACCTGTTGGCCACGTCAGCGGCGTAGCACTTGGCGATGGAGGCGGCCAGCGTGTTCCTCACCCCCTGGTCGTACTGCCATGCGGCCTTCATCCACGCTAGGCGGGAAGTGTCCACGCCGATGGCCATGTCGGCCAAGATGAAGGCCACCGCTTGGTGGTTGGCGATGGGGACGCCGAAGGTCTTGCGCTCGATGGAGTACTTGGAGGCCTCGTCCAGGCAGCGCTGGGCGACGCCCACTGCGCCTGCGGCAACCTTGAAGGGGTATTTATAATTAATAATAATAATAGATGTCTTTATTCATTTGAAGGGTGAAGAGAAAGCTTATTACGTAATCAGAATCGGGTGAGGTTCAGTTCGTGGGTCAACATTCACATATTGACCCACGTCTGCTCTTCCACCTAACCTTAATCATATTTGTTTTTTTTTTTTTTGAAAAATATGATAACTTTATTCTGTCATGAAATACAAATTATGAAAAAAAAAACAAAAATTAATTGGTTTTCCTGGGCGACTTGATTGATTCCAGTGGCGCATTTGTTTTTCCAGCTACAGAAAAAACCGCAGCATCACATCATCTGAAGATCTTGATCTGCCAATGTCCTCTTTTTCATTGAATAAAATGTAAGGTGTCTTCTGAGGCTTCAATAAATTCAAGATATCGCCAGAATATTTAGTGACACAACTATCGTCAAACTCAAACCAGTCCGTTTCGTCTATGACCAACAAGTATTAATTACCAGATTCAACACCAGAACCACAGTGAATAATGACTGCATGAAGATTATAATAGTGGTCTGCTAGATTGAAGTGTTCATCAATTTCGAATCTTAAGAGTTTGGTGCTTCCGCCAGAGGTTGAGTCATGTTTGAAGAACATCAGTGTTATTATTAGATTGACTGGTGCCTCAGTTATTCTTGTTGTCTTATAATAGTCAGTTAGTTTGGTACATATTTGGCAATAAAGTTGATCATCGCCCCTTGAGAGTTCTATTTTCAGATGATTCAATGGAGAGCTTGCCATGGAATGGTTATCACTCATATCAGGGAACGCTATTTGAAGTTCCAGAAAGTCACAAACGTTTTTACTACCTCTTGGACATGTACCACAACGTAAACAAGTGGGGATTTTTCCACCAAAACATCTAAAAACACAAGACGAGATATACTGTACGGAATCAATCAATTCGAGAACGGTCAGGAGTATTGATTCTGCTATTTTCCTGCCCACGAAGAGTATTCAACAAGAACCCCAAAAATTAGGAACAATCCTCATGTGGTCTTAACGAGTATCTAGTGGACTTCAAAGATTTCAGAAAATCGGTTGGTGGGGAAGATGATACCTTCTTACGAAACTGCAGCTGCGAGAAGAGGTCTTTGAATTCATGAATTGGAGTCGTTTTTTGACCTCAGTAGATTTATTTAGCTGGGGGATGGTTGAGGTTAGGTCGAATGACTGAAAAGCCGACGATTCGACTTTTATAAAGTCGTCCTCGAGGCGAGGCGATTTCGAAATCAATGGATTATTTTTTCCACGTGGAGAATGCAGCTATAAAACCAGTGAGAAACACGTTTACACCTTCAGTCTATTTTCTCCAACTGACCAATTAGGCAAGCGCCGTTTGAACTAATATAATGGAGGGGACAGTGGTCCTATTGTAGTAGTGGATATGTGTCGTCCATTCTTCCCTAAACTTTACAAGGAACATAATACCATTACCAGGGTTATTAGTCATCTCACATTATATACCCACCGGCGTTCTCGTTATATCAAGAGTTTCCATGGCAATCTTGAATCCCTCTCCTTCACATCTCAGGACATTTTCTTTGGGTATGCGGACGTCTTCGAAAGTTATGCCTCTAGTGTCTGCTGCTCTCTGACCCATGTTAATTTCCTAAAAAATAATTGGGTGGTCTATGGTATAACAACAACATAAAATTTGAATTATGATGAAAAACTATACTATTATTACTGTTCCATTTATTGCAGTATTATCAGCAGCAGCATTTCTTAAGGTGGTGGTAAGGGGTCATATTTTTCTCATATCCCGATGGAATATATTTATTTATTCATGCTGTTTGACCAATAGAAATGTTCGAAACATTGTATCTATATCAATATATCAATTGAAATCTGAATGTACTTGGCCAAAGAATATTACCATAAAGCCCAGGGTTTTATCTAGGAATATGACAAAGTTATAAGCGTTTTAGCACGTCCTGGAATATTTTGGCTGATAGTTCAGCTATCAATCACTATGAATATTAAACTACGCTAGAATAGTACAATAAAGGCAACACGATACTCTAATAGTCACTAAACGATACCAAACGTGAATTGGTTCGATGCGACAAGAATGAACGAGTTCCCACAATGTAATTGAAGCAGAACACTTGCATAACCACATCGAACAATTCAGGCATCACATAATGTTCACCCAATTTAATGTCAAATGAACGATAAATACAAAATTGACGGATAAATTTGCAACTTACCTTCCTTCCCGGCACAACTCCTTCCCAGTCCCTTTCTACGATGAATCCTGTAAAAGCCTTGCTAGCAGGAGCTTTCGGATCTGGATGCGTTCGGGCCAAAACAAAATACCTAGATGCAAATCAAAACTTCAATAAGTTCAGTATCATTCAACTCAGTGGGTTGGTATACATGTGAAAGTTAATAATATAAAAAGAACACAGTCGAGTGCTTTCATACCGAAATTTCGTGAGTTGTCTGAGATAATTATATACATCTACAACTGTTCATTGTTTATATTGATAACAGAAGCTCATTGTCAAAAATCTTTAATTCGTTTTTAGGTGTCACATATAAGGTCGCTTCGTCTGTTCATCGGGTGGTCTGATTCGATGGCAACGATATAATCTATTCAATTCGAGAAACGTGTGTACTGAAACAGAAAAATCCACAAATTTGGAGAACGAAAAATATAAATCTCGTCCGAACTGTCAGTGTGATATTTCTGAGATTTTCATTCAAAAATATCATAATTCTTATACATACTGTGGAAACAACGTGGTGTAATAATTGATTTTTATAATAATCCATTATCCTAGCTACTCGTTTCGCTAAAATCGAATATTAGAATATTATGCAACGATCATGTAATGATGGTTTTTAATACATGAGTATTAACCGGGATACGAAACAAGAAGCTGAGTTTTGTTTCTTTTATGTGTGTGTGTATTAATAACTACTACATTCATGGGATATCCCCAAGATATCCTATTTGAATCCCTATACTGACAATACAGCCAAGGACATGATTATGACGTACATGGGATGCTACTATATTATTAGGATAACTTATGGTTTATATGAAACAGATAACCTACAAAAAGTAACTACTCTCCTGGAACCCAACGCCTGGTCAAATCATCTTTCGAACAATCTGTTCAGGCCAGTCTCAAATTACCTACACAGTAGGTTTCGGCTGGCACCCGTCAGAAAACAACTACTCCCCTGGCTAATACCACGAAGGGCATTGAATTATATCCGACCAGGTGCCAGTGCAGGTTTCTTCACAGAAGAAAATCCTACATTTGCTTTCGTCGATACAAATGAAGGAATTGATTTTCAATTATAGGGACGGACACACTTGCAGACCGGTTTCGGGCTATTTGGCCAGGGGAGTAGTTGTTTTCTGACGGGTGCCAGCCGAAACCTACTGTATAGGTAATTTGAGACTGGCCTGAACAGATTGTTCGAAAGATGATTTGATTTAACGCCAGTCTTCAAGTATGCCCACTGACTATGTCAAGTGTTTTTACATTTTCTTCGCAGGAGGAATGGGCGAATTCGGTTTGCTTTTGGAATACCTCGTCCATTGGTAGATGGCGTAATAACTTCGTTGTTCGCATCAGCTTTGGGCGGGGCTTAATACTCGTGTAGGAGTTTGATTTTTAATTATGGGAAATCGAAATCATCGACTTTATGTTGATGATGGCACTGCCTTGCACTGACGAGTGGCCAAATAGCCCGACACCGGTCTGCAAGTGTGTCCGTCCCTATAATTGAAAATCAATTCCTTCATTTGTATCGACGAAAGCAAATGCAGGATTTACTTCTGTGAAGAAACCTGCACTGGCACCTGGTCGGATATAATTCAATGCCCTTCGTGGTATTAGCCAGGGGAGTAGTTGTTTTCTGACGGGTGCCAGCCGAAACCTACTGTGTAGGTAATTTGAGACTGGCCTGAACAGATTGTTCGAAAGATGATTTGATTTAACGCCAGTCTTCAAGTATGCCCACTGACTATGTCAAGTGTTTCAACGCCTGATATTGAATCGTATCTGAACTTGATTGGGTTCACTGGAGAGATTATTATATGAGTGATTCGTTTTCAATTTCCGAAATTCGAAAGATTATCATTACCAGTTGGCAACTCCGCAGTTACTAATCCACATTTTCTGTCCGTTCAGAATCCACTCATCTCCCTTTTTCACAGCTCTCGTTTTGATGGCGTTAGTGTCTGATCCGGCTCCGGGTTCTGTTGCTGCATAAGCCACGACTATTGGCTCGTCGATGACCCTTCCCAGATACTTCTTTTTCTGTTCGTTGGTGCCAGCCACTATCACGGGAGTTTGCTGAAGTTCAAGAGAAGGAATAAAGCATAAATTCGTTAATCAGATTCAAAATTTGTACGTAAGAAGTAAGAAATCATTGAGTCATCGAATCCTATGTCAGACAGCTGTTATTATTAGATCCCATCAGTGGCACTAGGTAGAACTTGCGAAAACAATACATTTTGAATAGTTATCCGGTCAAATTAGACCAAATAATAAGAAAAGCGAAACAGAAAATTACAACAAGCTGAAAATCAGTGAAATTGTTCAAAATAAATAAGATTTTGAATTTCCTCAGTTTTTCATTGTATGGAAAAAAATTTATTCCAAGTCAAAGGTCAAAAAAAATAGTAGCGATTTTCAGGAAAACGGTGAGTTTTATCGGAAAATTATAGAATATTTGTTTTATTTGTTCTAAACTTTCAACTGAAAATGAATTTGGTACTGTTGAACGTGGTATGAAGACATTATTTAATGCAAGTATCGAAAGAGGAGATGAGTTTGCGGAATATCTTAAAAATCAGAAATCTGTGACCATACACGAAAATTGTCGTGAAAAATAAAATCGAAAGTCTTCTATTGCTGCAGCAAGTAGAAGAAAACGTGAATAACAAGAAGCTAGTACATCCACAGCAAGTCCTTCTCGTACTAGATCACGTATCAGTGATTCAGCTTCTTGTTTCAAAAAATTATGCTTATTTTGAGGCCAGGAATTGAATGGAGAATATGAAAGAAGAAAATCATCAAATGTTCGCCGTCGAATTAGTCAAGTAAGTACACTTCAATTCAAAGACTCAATTCTGAAAATAGCTCAGACTCGTGACGATGCAGCAAAAGCCGTTCTTGCTCGGGTCGAATTTGAATTTGATTTAGTTACTGCTGAAGCTAAGTATCATCATGATTACTACGATTGCTACGTTTCTTTCTTGAAACCTGCCACAGGAACTAAAAAAGGTCGTCCTAAAGACGAAGCTACGAATGTGGCAATGGAGGAAATATTTACTTACATGGGAAAATAGCGATGATTGTCAGTTCACTCTAAAAGAATTAAGAGATGTTTGCAAAATTATGACTTTAGATCACAGAAAGATTACCGTACGACTAAAATTGAAGTATGTTGATAAACTTATTATCACTGAGAAATCGGTATCATCAACATTCTTATGCTTAACAGATAATCATCATAACATTTCGAATCAAGCATGGTACGAAAAAAAATGAATGAAAAAGAAGAACGATTCAGAATACTAGACGCAGCTGCAGCTATTATTCGCGAAGATATTCAAACCGCAGTGTTTGATAATTCTAACTACCCTCCACCAAGTCGCATGTTTGAAGATTTAAATAATGAAATTCCAGAATCGTTGACATATTTTGTGGAACGAGTGATTATAAAGAAAAAACGATCGAATTCAGATCATTTAAAATTATTATGCACAAATATTTGTCATAATATAATGACTGCTGTTCGACCAAGGTCTTTTAAGTCTTAAGAAGAAGAAGAACTAGAAGAACAAGAAGATTTTGAATCAAATTAATATGCTTTATTACTTTTATTTCTTTGTCATCGCGCTAGTATTTTTTCCAATTTTCGTTAATTTCAGTTTTTTTTTCAGTTTTTACAAATTAAACAGGATCATAATTTGCTCGTGGTATAGGCCTACTGGGGAAACCACTTAAAAAAAACGCGCTAAGTACACTACCTCATAGGTGGCGTGGAAACGTGTGCATATTATGACGATTACAACTTTAACAACTTTTTGGATCGTAATATCTCAAAAATGGTGGCTTGTATGAAAAAATCATTAATACGTTTTTGTAGATAATTTTATGATCTACAATTTTTGTCTGAGATATTTTTCCGATAAAACTCACCATTTTCCTGAAAAACGCGAAAAACTTATTTTTTTACCTTTGACCTTGAATAAAAATTTTTTTCATGCAATGAAATGCTGAGGAATTTCAAAATTTTATTTATAATTATATTTTGAACAATTTTACTGATTTTGAGCTTGTAACTTTCTGTATTACGGAATGTCCAGATTGACCGGACTATAATAGTCTGTCCCTATTGAAAAAAATATGACTTCTAGTGCAGATGATGTTTGCCGTAAGTGCGAAATACATTCCACTAGATGGCCGAAGACTCTTCCAACACATATTGTGCAATCTCTAAAGGTGGAGTAAGACGACAATAATTTTAACTTTAACTTTCACTTCAACTCCATAATTTCCACTAAAAAAAGATTGGCTTCTGCGACACTATCTTCAGAAACTACGCATGCGCATCAATCATGAATATGATTGGATAAAAATGGGATGTTTTGAAATCAGCTTCTCTCATTGGTACATAAAAAAATCACTCTTTCATCTCTAAATTCAAAATGAAAGTGAAAATGTTGGAGCAAAAATGACCCATTGAAAATAAGAGGTTTATTATATTTTATAGTGAAAAAAGTAATGGAAGTTGAAGTGAAAAGTATTGCTATATAAATCCACCTCAACGATGCACCCACATAAATAAATTTAGAAATGTAAATGCTGCCTTCCTGTGTAAAATTTGGAAGTTCAGGGTCAACAACTACCGAAGGCGCTGGTGGTGATTATTTTGCTCCAGTTTGGGAGTGAAGATACTGGATCATTGACAGCTTATAATGGTGTCAATTGACTTTGACATGTAATACGTTTTTGAAATTTTGAATACTCTGAGGATGGATTCATGTAGGTGCGAAATTTTCCAAATTCGTCCGAATAGAAAGAGATGTAACTAAAAAATGGCCAATGATATTCCAGTGTTCGATTTCCATCTTATTCTAATCGCAATTTCTTTCAGGAAATCGCGCCCACATGAAATCTGCTCGAAGCATAACTTTCAAATTCATTTCATCGAAATAGTCGAGTTATGGGCTGTTTTTTATTCAATAATAGATGAAGACCATGATTTCTGAAAAATGCGCGAAAAAGTCATGTTTATTCCAAGAATAACCCAGTGATTTTCTATACTTGGATCGAGTGAGTCAAACCAATAAATTATAAAAATCTCTTTGGAATTTAATTCTCAACCAATATTTTGTGTTCAAAGTACAGTTTTCTTCGGAATTCACGCTGTCACTATTGAAAGAAGACTTACGATAATGCTCTCATTTCTTTTAAAATTCCAGGTGAGTTACAGAAATTGATTTATTCTTTTTAACTGCGTTATATCAGAAAGTAAGTCGTCTTAGGAATGTGAAACTGCTTCTCGCACAGGAGATGTGTTGTAATTGGTGGCGAGATACATTTTTATTATTGGTTGGTTTGTATCGAACGATTAGAGGTGGAAAATCTGTCATCAGCTCGTCGATAATACAGTATTCTGCATTTGTAGTTCATACAGTTTTCTCTAATCCATCAAATTTTGTTGAAAAGTTGGGTTCAACAATCGCCACAGGAATCGCGCCACACACTTCTTGGTTTTCACAAGTGTGCTGTTGCCTATCTAAATTTGTTTCTGTAATCTGTGGATGTGCTCATCATAAACGCGAATAAGATGTGTTGTCTGAGTTATAATGTCTGTGAAATATCAAAAACTATGCCTCCGTTTGCAATAAGGGGGTGTTAGGAATACTCACGCCTAGTTGACTGGTTACGAAAATACTCATTATTCCAGAGCAGCCATACGATAATTCTTCGGCTACGATACATGAGTCGAAAACACCAAATCCCATGCCACCTAAAAAAAAAAATTAAGATTTTATGATTTATTTTTTGTCTTTCTTCTTTGAATCAAAAAATAGAAATTACAACTTCCATGAAGAAAGTAAAATCAAAGAAAGCCAAAAAAAAATCATCAAACTTCATACTCTCCACAAAAAACCTAAGTTCCCAGATGATTAGGATATTACAGATTAGCAACACAGTAAATTCATGCAGTACTTTCCACTGAGACAGTGCAGCGTGACCACTTTTGGTAGAAATCTACTTTTTTAGCAGACTTTCGACGAAAATTTAGGTATGAAAAAAATTTTCAGAAGATTTTGGTAATAATCTCTATGTGTGACATCTTCTAACGAATACCTGAACTCAGCAGATTTTTTAATGAAAACCATATTATCTCCATCTTTTCGAATGAATTTTCAATTGAGAATGCGAGTTAATCTTATTATAGCACACTATATTTCACTAGATATAAGTTTTTTCTACAAGCTTGCGGCAAAGTCCACTTTTCCGCACTCATTTTAGTCTTGAAAGAGTCACTTTTCCGCACTAGTGCGAAAAAAACTTTTTTCCGCTAGTGCGGAAAGTAAATCTGTTGAGTTTTTGGAGAGTATACTGACATTTGACTATTCAAAATATATATTTGTATGATTGTAGTTTACAGAATGACCGAAAATGAAGAAATTCATTAGAATTCTGCCATAATTTTTGATAAAAAATAGTATGTTTCCATCATTTTCAATGGCCCTGCTATAAGCCTCATCAACTGAATGTGAAATAATAACAAACATCTGGCATTTTCCATTTGTAACTTCGAATTACCGTAGCAACAAAGAAAACAAATCTGTCAGTCAAAACACTACCTTGTCAAAACCAATTTTACTGTCACAATTTTTTCTAGTAAGATTACTTTGCCAGAGTCAGTTTTAGAAGCGGCTAGAATTGCAAACATGGATCTGCTACCATTAAAATCTCGTTATAGGTATGAGAAAGAATATTTTTTGTTTGAAAGCTGATGCCAGAATAATGGAATCAAAACTTTCAAAGAGGACGTTGTTTTCGCTTATTTCGCTGAAATTTCCAAAACATACAAGCCTAATACTCTATGGTCCAGGTACTCAATGTTAAAAAGTGTAATTAAATTCAGAAATGACGTCGACTAAAGCAAGTTCTTCAAGGTCACGGCATATATAAAAAAACCAAACATTGGAATTAGACAAAAGGCAAACATTTTCTCGCCGACCCTTCCACTAGTCAGCAGCTGTCACCAGTAAAGCCTTCCACAATAACTTCCTCCAGCAAAGTTGCTGACAAAATAGTGAAAAAAATTTTGGCCTCTGCAATTAATTTGCACAACGCAACAATGTGTACGTTTAATATTAATATTGATTATATTCAATGGTTTGATATGTATTCAATAATAAATGTTTCTTTGTGTTAACTTTTTTATTTTTTCCGCACGCTAGTAGAAAAATTAGTGTACCTAACACGTGCGTAAAGTGACTTTTCCGCACGCGATTACTGTCCGAACTCCGCTAACGCGTCGTTCGGCCATCTGCAATCGCGTGCGGAAAAGTATCACTTTCCGCACTTGTTAGGTAAACTACTATTACGTCAACTGTCGAAAAAACGAATTTTTGCCATCATGGAATATTCAAATTAAACAAAAAAAGCGATGTTTTTTAATGTTTCATTGTGTTATTGAACATTGAATCTTCTGATTATATAAAATATGTATAATATTTCTGGCCATCCATATTGAAATTGTTTATAATTATCTTGAAACCAACTGCCAACCAACATATATCATTAAAATTTGTAAAACACAAAAAATTCCTTCCTCTAGGGTGTTTTCTATTATATATGAACATCGCCACCTAGTAGTAACGATATGTATCGGCCAACAGATATTTTAGTAGTTTTCCGTAAATAGTTTAGTAGATTCGAACTCATGATATAGTAGATTCAAACAAAAAAAAAGTGGTCACACTGATACAGTGGTTACCTCCAAGTCCAACATATATCATATGTTCCGCCAAATATACCCAACTCTTTGAACAGTGAATGTGATTCAGATTCGAAATACTGGTTTGCGTTTACACTATTAGAAAAATATACCCGGACAATTATTTGAAAAAATATATTTCCAACGCTCAACCCAGCAGGCACAAATATATTTCCATGATATCGCAGCGATATAACGTGTGATGTTATATTAAGACGCGAGGAAATCGCTGTTATATGGCAGTGATATAATTTTGTTACCAAGTGAGAAGTTTTTCGTTGTCTCCACGATATGTAATTAATGAAGACTTTGAATTTGTATTTCATTCCACACGATGCAATTTGTTGCTGCAACTCTTGAAGGATGTGTGTATATTCGTGCGAATTGAGTCTCACGAAATAAAACGCAGGACTTGAAGTTTCAGAAGAGAAAAAAATGGGAATATATAATTTGAATCATATTCGGTTTCACATCGAATTAGAAAAAGGAGAAGAACTTTGCACCAAGAAGGATCAATATCTGGGGCCTGTTTCATAAAAGTACAAGTCTACAAGAGAAAAACAATGTAGGTACAGGTAAAAAACGAGAAAAAAACAATTATTTAGCATAGTGTTTCTTTGTGTTTCCCTTGTAGCTACAAGACTTGTACTCTCATGAAACAGGCTCCAGTTGGTTTTATAAGTTTCGATAGTAGGTAATTGGAACATATAGGAACTGACAATAGTGGAGGGTTGAGATAACATTCCTGTCAGATTTGATACAGGTCCAACATAAGACATGACAACTGAAGTAAAACTCACTTTCCCTCTTCGAGAAAAAATTAATCACAATCATTGTTTATATAGAGATGATAATCAGGGCTATTCACTAAGTAAAGTGGTTATCGCAGTTGCTAATCGTCGTAGCAACTCTGATAATAACTTGCCATAATGACGGTGGTAAGCTGTTTTTCCTTAACAAGATATCTAAAGCAGTTGCCTGTGAACCACTACTCACAGCAACTGGTCATTATAGTAGCAACTTAACTTGAAAAATGAATACCAATTTCGCGCTTAGCAACTGACCTTGAACATAACGACAATTTTTAGTCGCTTTCCATAACAACTCTGCTTAGTGAATAGCCCTGATAGTTAGTCAATGCCTGTTTAAAATGGATTTGAAGCGTTTTTGTTACGCCATCTACAGTATAATGTCGATATTTCCGTTTACGTGACAATGAACGACAAAGTTTCCTACTCTGAACGAAAAAATAGGTTCAGGTTCAGAGTTCTGTCTGTCAGTCTGACTGAATGTTAAGAGAAAGATAATGAAGCTTCAGAATAGAGTTGACGATAGAAGTTTGTGAAGGAAATTAAAGTTGGTGGATTTAAATAGTCTTCAAAAAGTGAATGATCTACGACACTGACCAAAAATTCCACTTCTGTTTCTGATTAGATTGCCATCTTTTGGTATTATGTATAAGAATAATCAAGAAAATGTGTGATTGAGGCTACGACGTCCGTAAGAAAAATGAAAGAAAAGACATGACTTGGAAACGAAATCACTAGTGCCATCTTCCCATAGTATCCATAACAATATGCATTGTTTATAGAGATGTAGTTAATGCTTGTGTAAAATGGATTTGAAGCGTTTTTTACGCCATCTACAGTGTCGATATTTCGGTTCACTTGAAAATGCACGATAGAGTTTTCTACTCTGAAGGGTAAAATAGGTGCAGAGGAGAAGAAAATTGATACTTACGGACGTCACTATTAATTTTCTCCTCCTGAAGATGCTAACCTTGTTAGAGAAACGCGCGTCGAGTT
This sequence comes from Zygogramma bicolorata, assembly GCA_032362365.1. Classification (NCBI taxonomy): domain Eukaryota; kingdom Metazoa; phylum Arthropoda; class Insecta; order Coleoptera; family Chrysomelidae; genus Zygogramma; species Zygogramma bicolorata. The sequence continues at coordinate 369,910 of JAVJAQ010005953.1, forward strand.
CACAAAAATATCAGTTTGGTGTTAGAGTAATTGATCTCTAGGAAAAGTTTCAACTCTTCTTTACCAAGGTTCCAATCTCGTCGTTTATTTTTAAGATAATAAAAAAGTGAGTTTTTATTCAGGAACAGCTGATCTATTCCTCAAAAACAACCATCAGTTTTGGATAGAGATTTGAAAGACCTTTAAAAAAGGTATCACAAGACACCCTTTTCCATTTTAAAAAAGTCAGACTTTTCCTTTCTTCTCGCACAAGAGAATAGAAATATTTTAGACTGTAACATGTTAGATAAGTTGTCAACTTAATTAACATTGTTTTTTTTCTCCCTTGTGGAAGCGCGCCTGAACATTGTTTGCTGGTTAACATTGGTTACTTCGTTGCAGATGGTTATACTTAGTTAGTAGCGGAAAATACTGCGTACAAAACGTTACCGTATTCTTCTGGGATATGTCCATGCATCAGTCCCAATGAATGGGCCTTCTTAACCACTTCCCATGGAAATTTTCCCTCTCGGTCGTGTTCAGCCGCAACTGGTATGATTTCTTCCCTGGCGAACTTCCTAGAAAGTTCTTGGAATTCCTTCTGGGTATCATTCAAAGCTGAAAAGAGTTTTGTTGTACAAAAACGCTCGTCACAAAAGAAATCGCTAATCGTTCCGCATTCAATACTTTTATCGAGCTTGAATAGACGCACCCTGTTTTTTTAACAACTGATATGCCAAATACCCCTTTCATAGACTTCGTTTTTCCTTTATACATGACTCAGAAAAGAGTTCCTAAAATGAGTTAGAGTTGTTACTTTTTTAAAGAACCAGCCCAGAGTAGGTGTATGTCTGTCTTTCTTTAATGGTATACATATACTGAAAGGCCGAAAATACACGCCGACCTCTTTCAAAAATTACCTCGATGAGTTATTCCCAAATAATTTTGTACCATATATTGTTTGGCAAAAGTATACTGATGAGAGCTAAAGCAAAATCTTCTTCAGTTTGGATCTGATCTGATACAACATTTCACGTCACCGTCATAATCAGCACGGCTTAACGTTTGATTTTGTAACTATTTTTACATTTACCGGAGCAAGAGCAAATGTATCAAATGTTTCTTGAAACATCCACAACCACCCATTTTGAGATTTCATGACACCTAGTTTGTTTATAATTATCTATCCTAGGAATTTGCAACTCCATCCTATCATAGCTATCGTGAACAGAGATAAGAAATCGGAAGGTAGGAATAAGTATAGGTGGTACATATAAACCTAATATCGCTAACTAACCTTTACCATAATAAGGAAACGTTTGTAAAATGGTAATTCATATTTTAATTAATATTATTCGTTCTCACCGAAATTACATCCTCCAGATGATGAAGATGAGATGCAGGAACATTTTTGTAGAGCCGGAAGTCTTAGAGCTGTCTTCAATATTCTAGGTATCTAAAGCATAATATAGAAATATTTTTTTTGTTTCTCAAATACCTACCTTCTGTTGAAGACCGACCTTTTGTAGGCAAGCCATTTTGTTGAAGAAAAACTCATTGAAAAATGAAGTTTCAGTAGATAATTATTGTTTATTTCCAAGAGATAAAAATATTTGCAACATAGGCCAAATTATTTAAACAAGACTAGGTTTATGGATAAGAGTGAAGGGTCAAAGTTCAAGGCTAAACAGTTTTGCTTATAGATCAGCGCAAATATGAATGAAATGTATGGATAATATAAGGTATGTGACTCGTGGCTCGATCACTAACACATATATAATAAAAGTGATCCAAATTTTGAGCCACAGTTCAACCACAATGTAGGATTAAGGAGAGGTCCTACATTTTCTTCATAGTTTTTTGGGTTTCTAACCTACCACAATCTGAAAAAAATATGTATCAATATTGGAATCTATGCAAGTGTATCTTCTATCTACCCCGATAAGTTGCTACGTAAAATAAAAACAGTCGTTTTTGGATAGAACAAATCCAATTAGGTAGAGACCCAAAAATCTATGAAGAAAAGATTTATCCATAACAAAACAATGACTTTCAAACAGGTCCTATATATTTTAACACTCTTCCTAGAAATCAATTACCCTAAAACTGAACTGATATTACTTGCACTCAGCAATAATGGATGAGTTTTCTTCTGAAGATGCTATTAACCTTGTAATCGTAGGCAAGTAGTATCAGTTTGCTGTTAAGGTAATCATCTAGACTTTAAGCATTTCAGTTCAGTACATTGAAAATTTATTAACACATCATAACTCACTGGATTGAGGATCGCTAAATGTACCAAATACAAAACAGAAATGGAACTTCTGACATTTTTTGTTCATTGAACATTTAGAGCACATACAAGCTCAAATCTAGATTATTTACTGATAAGCTAATATATAAAATGAAAAGTCAAGTTGACAAACAAAAGCATACATAAATAAGACAGAATTTCAAATTTCCCACATTTGGTAGAGAAATGTTGAAACAATAGTTTCAAGCTTTCTTGAGGATCACTCAATTTTGAATTATTGTGGAGTATTCAAGCAACTCAAGTAACGAAATACCAATAATCACAGGCTAGAATTTTGCAAACATCAAGTCTTTCTTCTCCAAGCTGCATTCACAATACTCAAACAAGTAGCTTCTACATTTACATCAAAGACATCTGTAGACATTTCATTGAAACTTTTCTCATCGCGAATCCATGATACAAACTTATACAGCTCATCAGGAATTTCAGTTTCACAGTCGTCTTCAGTTCTCAAGTGAGTCTTCATTTTCTTGCGTAATATTTCTGATGCTTTATAAAGAATTCTGGTTTCTTTATCGAGGTTGAAAGTCTGTTGCTCAGAGTTTTGCTTGTACCCATGTATAGAGGAAGCTATGATATCAAACTTGGCATCAGTTGGATAGACAATGGTGGGCTTGCTAGGATGACTTGCGAAGGAAAGTTTTTGTCCAAAACAAACTTCCAACTTTGTCTTCAGTCTTCCAAGGCTCAAGTTACAGGAGAGCTGCATTTCTTCCACAATCTCATCAAACCTATCGCCAAGGAAATTCAGTGTTGTTGAATTTTGGGCTACCAGTACATCTTTCTCAACTTCTGCGAATAGTTTTGACAGAGCCTGTTTAAGAGAGGCTTCGTCTACTGCCTTTAGCTCAAGTTTCTTCTTACAACTTGTGATATTACGAGGGTTAATATATGTGGTAAAACAGTTGGGATGGTATTTTGCCTTAGCTTTGCTCAAATCAGTACAGCTTCCTAATCTTTTCTGCATTTCATCATCATCACGATCTAATGCTGCATCCATCAGTTTCTTTTTGATTTTGGTAGCTGAACCAGCTGCGATCAGTTTCATACTCCTTTCATCCAAGTCAGAGTTTCTTCTTTTGCTACATATCAAACAATCTGTCCTAATATTGAATTTATTTGTGGCTGTCTCCTCAGAAGATAAGGTACCATTTACGGGAGCATTTCGTATAAAAGACTTCCTACAAATGCCATGAAACTTAAATTTTTGTGGCTCCTTCGAAAATTCATCTTTTTTAGATAATATTCTTGCAGCAACATGGTCATTTTTTGTTTCTGCTATGCTTGAAATTGTAGCAATGCCTTTGGGACCAACTCTCCTAGCTAAATCTTCCATATCCGTTACCGGTTTCAAACAAAATAAACAATTGTACTTATCCATTTTCTAATTCTAAAGAACTTATAGTGTTTATTGAAATTCAGTTCTTGAAAATAAAACCCATATGTCGAGAAAACATTCACAGAATGGTAAAGGTAAACAATAAGCAATAAGCAACCCAACCAAACCAAAGAAGATTTACGTATAACGTATAACGAACAAGAAGCGACACTTGCCGCTACACAGCCGCTAATCCTGTGGTCCCCACCACTACAGAATTTCATGACCTCCACCCTATTTTTCTTGCGACTCCGCAAGACTACCAGTAAAAAACACTAAGCCAGTAAACTACTTGACAAGAAACACCAGTACTTGTTTGTTTCTATTACTGACCGACTGCCGAATGCCGACATTGCTGGTAGACATGCGCATTCAGGGTGTATTTGTCGAATTTGTGAGATGCGCTTCTTGTTCGTTATACGTAAATATTCTTTGCCCAAACCATGGGGTTATATGTTATATGGTCAAGTTACCAGGCAGGCAGAGACCAATCAGATCTGTTAATACTGTTAATGCAGCTTAGCATTAGCGAATTCGCAGAACTAGGAGTGATTCAAGAACAAGTTCCTGATTAGGCTGGATTCAGACAGATCCGAAATCTGATCGTACGACGATCCGATAGCTTTCTGATTGGTCTCAATTTGAATTTAGACCAATCAGAATGCTATCGGATCGTCGTACGATCGAATGTCGGATCTGTCTGAATCCAGCCTTAGGCGAAGTCAGCTGTCAGATCTACACCACAGAATAATTAAACTATTACGGAGAAGCTACTCACTAAATTAACACATTTGTCCCTAAAATATTTGACTTTGATCGAACTTTGTCACTTTGCGTCAAATTATTAAGCTATCTTCATCAGACTTACTGAAGCGAGAGTAATAGAATATTTTGATACGCTCTCATTGGTGCATTTTGGGAAGGCGTGGCTTTCACCGAATATGTCATTAGATTCGCTTCTGTATTGTAGTTTAATTATTCTGTCTACACTGTAACTGAAATTCAAGGTCCTTGAAAAATACGAATACAGAACGATTGCAATGCTGTGTTATTCATCTGATTTTTTATTATTTATTCTGTGCCATGGTATGCTGCATGCTGCTTTCTTTTTGAGCGAATGTTGCTCCGAGGTGTAGACCGGGCACGTACTTCTCTCACAGAACAAATAATTTTATTAGCACATCGAACAGACAATCCACTTGACAATTTTCTGTTTTTGACAATCTAGAATTTTTATTAATGAGACTCCAGATTTGCCAAGCCAACCCTCTTTCTAGTCAAAATTCCAAATACCCTCCAAAGTATTGTTAATTCAAAGTATCATACTTCAATGATATTTTTTCCGTATCATTGAGAGAAAGAGATACAGATATTATCCACTTCAAAGTGAGGCAAAAGTCATATCTGAATCTTGTTCTCAGAAAACATTTTCAAATGGCCTTTGTTAGTGACTTACGTATAGCAGTAATATGCTCGAGTAATATGAACAGAAGCATGGAAGCCCATGCGTTTCTGTCCAAAAAGGGATTTGATGTTAAATCGTATGGAACAGGCGAGAAAGTTAAAATTCCTGGATCAGCAGCTGACAAACCAAATATTTACGAATTTGGTACTTCCTATGAGGAAATATATGTAGACCTGTTACAGAAAGATAAATCTTTGTATCCTTTGAGAATTCAAAAAAAAAATCTAGTGTCTGATTTGTTCCTTGTATCCTTCAGCCCTGAAGTATAGTTCATTTTAGGGATACCCTTTTGAAAAATTGTTTTCCTAACAAATTCTGTAGATACACGCAGAATGGTTTACTGCATACTCTAGACCGAAACCGAAGAATAAAATCTCACCCTGAAAAATTTCAGGAGGCTGATGACAAATTTGATATCCTCATAACTTGTGAAGAACGGGTCTACGACCAAGTCTTAGAATATATGGAGAGTAAAACTCCAACTGATAACTCAATAGTCCACGTAATTAATATTGATATTCAGGATAACTTGGAAGAAGCCACCATTGGGGCCTTTTTAATTAGTGATATGTGTCTTATGGTGAGTTTTGTGAAATCAGGTGCCAGACTTTCGGTTGAAACATTTATTATTTTACTTTCCATAAAAGTATCTAATGAACTATTTTTTCACAGATGGCGAAGGCTGAAGATCTAGATAATGATATTGAAGAAGTCCTCCATAATTTTGAAGAGAGGTGTCAGAGGTCGATTTTACATAGCATTGTTTTTAACTGACTTTTAATTATGAGCAAATTATGATTTTATTGCATATGAAAGATGTGGGGCAAGTGTAAACTTGTGGATCATTAAACCCTATACATTATACAGCCGGTCCTAATAAAGATTATTTTCTATTGTAATAAGTTAGCAACTTATGTTATTTTTGTTGAGTCTACTCACAGATGCAAATCAATTATTGCTCCCTAATGTTTCAAATTTATTTTTGGAATAAAAGTTTTTTTATTAGCATGTTATGTGAATTATCATTTTTTATTCAAAATGATTTGAGTTTTGGTGACTACTCTTAATCTGACTCAGTCCTGGATTTGTCAATAGGCCGTGGCCAAGGGGCGGCAGATTTTATAGGAATCTTAGTTAATTTCAGAGGATAAAAATTAAAAGTACAAGTTCCTGTAAGAATTTAATTCTTGTTTTATTAATGCCCTTTCATATAAACATTCATTATTTTAATTAACCTCAGTTCATTCTTACTACATATGGAAAATTATTATTTTAGAAAGGTACATGGCCTAGACTAGTAAAAAATATAAATCCGGCACTGATCTGACCCAGGAATGAAATGCCTTGATATAGAAAAGCAGGTATTTCTTGAAATTGCAGGCTTTTAGAACCGCGACATACTTATGAAATTTAATATTCATTTGAAATAATATGAAAATATAGAAACCTCGATAATACAAAACAATTTTAGAATTTCACTACTATATATAAGTTTCTATATTTTCAACCTGTTTCCTAGTCACATGCTCTGCAATCAAAATATTGATTACTAAAAAATTTTTACTCTGCATTCTAAGTTTTACTGGTAAGTATATGTAGCAGGAAATTTTTGAGAGCAGTTACTTGAAGACATAAAAAAGTTATTTTAGCGCCTGTAGGATACAGGTTTATATCTCCTCCAAGTCCGCTCTTATGTCATTAGGAAATAAATATAAACTAGAGGATTGTATCAGGACAAATGAAAATACTACTTGAAAAATATATCTAGTTTTATTTTGAACAATAAGGAACATTGAAAAAAACACGACGTTCGATCTCATTCTAAATGATCACTTGAAGCAAAATTTGCAAAATTAAGCTAACATATGCATAGAGAGCAAAAAAATTGAAAGTCGAGAACAAGTTGAATTCAACAACTTCATAGTTCTAAATGGTCACTTTGAGAGCACACTATGAATGTCAGGCTTAATTTCCCAATTTTGAAGTATGCTTGAACATATTGCTACAATAGTCTCATCTGATGATTGAGGTGGCATTGTATGGAAAGTTTTTTCGTCCAGAATCCAGGAAATAAAATTATACAAAGCATCAGGAATCTGAGTGTTGCCTTTTTTTAAACTCTCTGTTATTTTTCCTCGTAAAATCTCAGTTGCTTTGTGGAGTAATGTGATCTCCTTGTCTGAATCTGTTTTGAATTCTTCTGGTCTTTTGAAGCTCTGATGTACCGAGGAAGCCAGAATATCATACTCTGCATCTGTTGAATAGACAATGCTAGGTTTTCCAGACCAACTTGCAAAAGAAAGGGTTTGCCCGAAAAACATCTCAAGTTTTTTTCTCATTCTGTATGTGCCTTGATCAATGTCCTCAGGCAGATTCATCTGGGCCAAAATCTGATCAAGTCTGCTGCTGAGAGATATCACTGTTTTGGAATTTTTGTTTATCAATATGTCCCTTTCGATTTCAGAGCACAATTGTGAGAAAGCTTTTTTCACAGGATTCTTCTCTGCGAGTTTCTTCTCACTTTTAATTAATAGTTTTCTGCAAGCAGCTATATTAGAAGCACTAGTATATATTGAATAACAGTACTTGTGGTATTTAGCATTGGCATCAGACAAGTTGGTATACCGTTGTAATCTACTATGCATACTTTGATCCCCACGCTCGATAGCTGCTTTCAGAATATTTTCTCGCGTTTTGAGTGCCGATACTTTACTGATTTTATAAAAACTACCTTTGTGCTTTTTATTTTTACCACAGAACAAACAATGCTTCTCAACATCAAATGATTTTTCATCAAACTTGTCAGCGAACAGCATTTTTGGCTTTTTCTTAATCTTATGATTACTACAATAGGTCTGTTTACATGTTGAATGAAATCTGAATTTATCTGGCTGTCTGTTGATTTCATCTTTGAGCGACATAATTTTCATAGATATATAATCGTTTCTTCTGTCTGCTGAAGCAACAATTCTTTTAATTCCTTGGAGTACCCCATCTAGGTCTTCATCGACTACTGCATCATCTGTGATGAATTTGCAACAGAAAAAGCATTTTTCCTTATTCAGTTTTTCTGTGCGTAGTTGAAACATTACTAAAATCACAACTTTCTGTGATAGAAAAACTATTTTTCAACTACAAACACAAATAAACATGAATATGTTATGAAAATTTGTCACAACTTTTGAAGTTGACATTGGCACTTGACACTATTTACCGAAGGTGAGCAAATTCTTTCGAGCTAAGTTCGTTTATTCATTGATCGAGTAGAGTCCGAGCTGAGATCAGCTGATCACTGAGCGCATAAAAACGAGTGGGTTTTGAGCTTTTGGAGCATATAACGTAACCTCATATTTTTGTATTTATTTTATATTTTTACGAATTTTCCTTCGATTATCCACATTCGCCATGCAAATTGTTCATATGAAGCTCTTGTTGAATAAAAATGTTGGTAGAGAGGCTGAATTTTTATGTTTTCTTTACAATGATGTGTTTATAGGTATGAGATGAGGTTGGATTCAAGATATGGTCGTTCGATTCATAAAAAGACACCTATGTATAAGCTCGGGAAGCTCGATTTGTGATAAACAAACGGCTTCGAGAAGCTTATTAAACGAACTTAATTCTCCCAAGTTCCAACAGAAAACCTGGTATTGTCATCCTTTAACTTGTGCAGTGTTGGAAAAAGATATTTAGACAATAAGCCTGCTCCAGTTTTACCAAAAGAATTCGAATGATACGGAGTGATAGTGCATTTGAAACTTGAGGCCACAATGCACACTTGAGGCGTTTCCTAGCGCTCATGTATTCAAGACATATTCATCGTCTCTCTTTCTCACTAACGACCAGCCAGATGAATTAAAGAGAGACAGGCTGATGAATACAAATGCGCCTCACTGAAGTCATGTGTGTGATATCCAATATTTTGGCAGAGAATAAACCACAGAGAAGTGGAAGTCCTTTTGTTGCGCGGTCCTACCCTTCTGAGTGAAATGAAACGGCATCTTAAACCAAGAATACTGATTATAGTAGGAGGGTTTGCACTGAATATTATGGAATTATAATGCGACGTTCATTCTCGTTAGTTTTTTTGGTTCTTAACTTACCAAAAATCTGAAAAAATTAGAATTAATATTTAAATCAATACAAGTGTGGAAGAGCAGAGTTTTTATGTAGCCCGAAAAGTTGCTGCGTTAATAAAAAAAGAGTTTCTAAGTTGAACAAGTCCTATTAGTCAGCAACTTTTTGTATACCTAACTCAAATTGCTTAGTAAAAAATATAAGAACTGAAGATTATCAAATAATTATCGATTTTTAGTAACGTTCCGGAATCAAATATCTGCTTATTCCGTTTTCGACATTTCGTCACAAGTATTTTTTTCCGGAAATCTGTCAGATTTTATATTTGACATATCATTTCCTTTGTTATGACATATTTTTAAGTGTAGATAGGGTGTTCTGTGGTATTGATAGGATATAAATTTCCTTATGGGATGAACCTTATCGGGTTGTTCTATTTGCCATAAGGCAGAGAAAAACAAATATTTCTAGAAATATCGATATTATGATGTGTTTGTATTCAGGTTATTATTTAATGTTCCGCCATTTTGTAGTGGGTGAAGATATTGACTTCATATACTAGGGTTGTAAAGCATTCGCCAGGAGCTTCGAAATGATGTATCACAAGACGCCCCTTTCCATTTTATTTTTATTTTCCAAGTGAAGCCCAGTCGCCGCCATCTTGAAATTTTCATCTGTTAATTTCACTCCAAAATGTAGTATTTATGCATTCATTTCATTATCCCAAGTTCCAATTTTTTCAGTTGACTGTTCGTAAAATAAAAGGGGGTACATTAAAGAAAAGCACTGTACATAGCAATTGACTATTAGTACTTCATCTACATTATTGAATTATTGTATTTATTTTCAATAAAACCGTTTGTTTGACTCTTTTTTACTTTATTCACATTCATGTTTTGATTTCGCTTTTGATACCTATATTAAAGGGGCTGTGAAAAAATATGTAACCTGTCATTTTGGCTCACTCACCAGGTTAATATTTTATTCCAACCCATACAATATCTCGTTTCGCTCAGAGACAATCTACTGAGATCTTCAGTGGGAAAATGGATCTTCAGATATTTCCGAAATATTCTAATCGTGACAAGTCTGTCATCAGTTTGAATTGCCATTTCTTAGCCATCCACTTTCCCAACTATGAGAAAAACTTGACTATTTCAATGTTGGTAACACTGTTTGAATGCCAAGCTCTTTACCATTTCTTTGCCAACTTCAAACAGGTAGTACCATGTTCCTGAATGTCTCAATAGTACACTGATAAACCAGTCATGAATATTACCAATAATTAACCCTGAAATAAATTATTTATTGTGATTCTCTATAAATTGGCATAGTATACAAGACATGTCATACTAAACTGGTAAATTGTATGGATACGGATCTAAGTGCACATTTCTGTCAGACATGTAACAAAGCATGCAGGGACGCCCTGAAATAAAAACAAAAATACAATTACAACAAAAAATAACGAAGAGAAAGAAAAAACATTCAACTACGTGCACTCATTAGTATAGACATATTAGAGGTGAAGCGAATCTATAGTTATAAGCGAGGTTCATAGAAGAATGATTGCAAACTAATTTCAAAGAGACTAGCCTCATGTGTTCTTCGATAACAGATGAATGATTGCATTGATTTCAACATGTACTGAAAGTAGAATTTAACAATATTTTGACATTCATAATGGATAATTTATAGATAGAAGTGTAACAATTTAAATGATCTATGAAGTAACATGTTCTGCAACCTTTCAATTTAACGGAAATTCTTCAATTCCTGTCCATTTGAATCGCGAGTATTGAAAATGAAACTAGATTCACAATCTAGAAAAAAATATTTCATGGCCTAGGTAAAAAATATTTATAACTGCGCTATTTAGTCTGATGAATTTAATTTGAATAATTAGGTACAATCATAGTTTCGCTGGTATGATAAATATATCTTAAAAAAAAGGAATTCCAGTCCTCAATATGGACAGTTTTCCACATATTATGTTAAAAACCTAATGGTCGGTTCATACACCAAACTTTTACTTTAAGAAAGTTGTCACAATGTAAATCAACCGAGGCGTTCGCATACACGGCACTTTTAGTTTAAGGATGAGAACTTTGACTTTAGGAATGAGATAATTTTAGGGACTGCGCATGCGTGAATGTGAAGTCATCACAGCAAGCAGTGCCACCAAACATTATAAGGAGACGTATCCCTGTTTTTCTTCTGAACATTTTACAGAAATGATATAAAATGGGTGTTCTCTGAAATATCTGTCCTTATCCGATACACTTTGGTTATTGTCACTGGTCAGTTGCAAATCAAAACAATGACGTAACCCACGATTACTTCTCCTTCTTCTTCGTTTTTTTATCACTGCGCATGCGTCCTGTTTACTTTAACACTGGTGTATGAACGGTCCAATTCCATTCTTAAGGTAAAAGATAAAGTAAAATTAAAAGTGTGGTGTATGAACCGACCATAAAGGCTTCAGTGATATGTGTTAGTAAGTAGGCATATGCAAAATATTAATGAGGATCCTGCAAACATTTACATGCAATAAAATAGTGATAATAATAATTATAATCTTTCACCAACCGTATCCAATAGAGTCCTTCGTTAATAGGTGCAGGAAAAAGTGTGTTTCCAGGGGTCATATATGGGTAGAAACATATCTCCAACGAATGATAAGCAAGAAGAAACCCAGCTAGTAATAGAGTAAATTTATTGTATAAAATATAATATTAAGTACAATGTTATTCACAGTTTGTGGACGGAATCAGTTCCTGAACTAGGTATATAAGTACAACAATTAAAATTAATGATAAACAATATGGCCTTGTCCGCAGAGACATACTTCATAGACAATATACAGGACCATTAACCAAAAGGGGTAATAAACCCAGAAGATTGTCGATCTCAATCGACAAAAAAAAAATTTGATGTCTCTCAGAACTGGCCTGAATAAATATCAACTACATTAAAAACCTTATGGAAGCTATACAGTTCAAAAGTTAACATTTGCCATTTCAACTCCTACTCAACCGAATAGGATATGTCAAATGAAAGTTTGTTGAAAAACTTTCAATTCGAGCTTCCGAGTTTAGAATTAACATCGTATATTAGATTTGCTGAAATTTCTGGAGACGAATTTTCAACAAACTACAACCAGTTTATGTAACAATGCTAATAAAAAGACGAATATTCTTTGTCAAACGTAAATGGTTAAAAGTGGATGGCACTGTTTTTCTTCTCGATATGGACATCTTCATATTCATAAAAAAAGCCGAATTTCAAAATAGCTTTTAATGGCTGAAGAAAAACCTCATAAGCTGAAGCTTATGACGGCCAGTTCTACTGCGATGCGAAGTTGAATAGGTCAATATGATTTTGGAAGAATATTTCTCTATCCACTATCAATTTGCCTCAATTCTATAAATATCTCAGTGAAGAAAAGCCGTCAGTTTTTAGATTTTAACAAACTATTGAACTTATTTTAAGTTCTTTCATACTCGGAAAAATATGATTTATATTGCGTTAAATCAACGTCAAGGAGGTTACAACGGTTAAATTGGCAGTTTACCATGGACTCCAGTTTGTAATTCTTGCTTTACATGTGGTGAAAATCTTTGAAATCTAGCATTTTTTTCGACTTTTCATCATAACTGAGTTATAGTTATTTGCCCAGGTTGATTCATAATACTCATTTCCCGGATTTTTATAAGTTACATATGAAAATTTTTGGCTTTTTTATTTGAAACATTCAAAACTTAAGTTTCGTAGAAGAAATTTTGACCGTGAATAATGTTGGTACGACTTATATCTTGGAAGTGTTTTCAAAAACAGGAAGCTAAAACAATGGGGAAGATGACCCAAAGCTTTTAGTAGGTGGCAGCACGACTGCATGAGTCTAACGAGTGATTTTGCAGGTTATGTTCTATTTTTATTTTAATGAATATTTTCAAAAGATACTCAAGATTCATAAGGAAGTTTTCTCCAACCGATAGATATGGACGTTTGTCTGTATCAGAACTGAAAAGTTTGTTGAGGAAACGTGGTGGATCCCTCAAAGGAAAAAAAAAAAGATCTGAGTGAAAGGTAAAAAATTCAAACTGATTACAGAGGTGTTTCGTTAAAAATCATCATAATATCCATCTACTAGCCCTGCTACGTTCTTTTGTAAGTGACTGGAGCATAATCTAGAATGTTCAGAAGCCTGAAAGCTCTTTCTTTTCAGGGCTACTTCCCACTGCTTTTTCAGTTTTGTTTCTTTTGGAAATAAATGCGTACCTACATTTTTACATCCAAATGCACTACATAAGACCATTTTATGTCGATTTCAAATCTTTATATTCTTAATTATTGCGAAGAAGGGACGTTTAATGTTTTGAATTGTTGTCATTTGACTTGAGAGGCTGTCAAAGGTACATGCAGTGGTGGCGCTCCTAGTGGTAGAGTTTTGCAGCCGTCATCCCCATTAGTCAATACTGATGTTTTAGTATACACGGTCGATGTGAAAATTCATGTACGTTCAAGAAGTATATAAATAATAATACAAAGAAGAATTAAAGAAAAATCAGATGATATTTCATAAGGATCAAAATGGTCGTCAGGTTTTATTTTCAACTATTGGTAATCATAATTCGAGAAATCATAATTCATGAAACCAACGTCGGTATTTTCGAAAACAATCATATTTTTCCGTATAGATAAAAATAAAATGACAATATTTCGTTTCTACGTCATCAACTGTTGAATCGGTCAATGTTTCTTACTGTCATCATCAGATCATTTCAATTTCAGTTGCAGCATATTTTTGCATTTTTTAAAAGGAAACCGATCAAGTATACCCATAGATCAGTGACAGTTTACTCAATTTCCACTTTCTTTCCAAATTTGCTTACTTGACAGATCTGACTGATTATTTTTCAACGAGAAACGTTTCAAAAAATTTCAAGTAAAAATATGGCTCATACGTGAAAATGGTTGAAGTTTACAAGTGGAGTGATAAGTGGCTTTGACAACACTGACAATAATGACAGAAACCACAATTGACAATAGACGAATACGAAATCGGGTTGAGGTATCTACTATTTACCTTTATCTAAGACGACTAAGAACCCTGGCGTTAGAACTAATACCTGTAAACATTTGCGGTGGAATTGGCGTCACATGCCTACTACGATCATAGACCACTGGCGCTTCCATTATACTAATGTCATGTTCCGATATTCCTGAACAGTACTGTCCAGCTAATTCAGTCGTTCCGATTTTACTGACATTCACTGGCAATCATTTCGTGCCAGTTTTTGAGGTACCCTGTTAGAGACTAAAAAGTTAATGGTGCTACTGCTGCAGAAGTGGTCCTGTAGTCCCAGTATTCCCCAAATTGAGTTAGGTTAGGTTGTGTTCGAATAAACGTCAACGGATAACAGATTAAATTTGTTGTCAGATCATTGCAATTGCAAAATTATCAAAAATGTTTCGAGTTGTACTGGGAGATATTTGCGTACAAGTTGATGCTGCATTGAAATGAATCCAGCAGATCAATAAAATATGCGGGAACCCCATTTTTCGAGATTGCAAGCCTTACTCGCACTTACCTGAAATGTTTGAAAATCTTAGGGGTGTAAATACCTACTACATTTTGAATTCACCCTTCTATTCTTGGTATTTTTTCTATGCGACCTATATTTTGTCGAGGATTATAATTATAAATATTCTCTAAAGACTCGTTATCAGAGCTTGAGCTCTCTGAATTATCTATTTCCATATCGCTATTGCTTAATATTTCTTCCAATATTTAATTCATTTTGAAATAAGACGTCACATCTGTCACCGCTGACAGTTCCTTTGACGGATGTCCGATGGCAATCCGTTCCGATATCATCAGCAGTAGATCACTGCAAAAAGCGTTCCGAAAATGCTTACTGTGGCCAGTAATACCAGCAATATCGGAACATGACATAATTCAGATGACGCAAGCGTTCCGAAAATGCTTACTGTGGCCAGTAATACCAGCAATATCGGAACATGACATAATTCAGATGACGCTAGCAATGAAAAAAGTAACAAAATTTGGGCCATATTTCTTAGGAAACGTATAGTCGGCCGACCAGTTAGCTGACTATAGTTTTTCTCTAATTGTATAGTATGTCTGTCAAATTCCCCATACTTGTGTTATTCTCATTTGATTTCGTTATTCATAGAAAAGACATGAGATTTTGATTTGATTTTGAAAAAGTATAGTTTTTATATTGGTCGGTTGACTATTCACTTTCGATTTCCTAAACTAAAACATCAAGTAACAGTTTTTTTGTGATCCACGTCCATTTTGGTTCATTCGTTATGGAATGGCGGTATTTAAGAAATAAATTTCTAACCAATGAATTTTCCATGTCACAAGACAAAAATGACCAAAAATTCCAAGCTTTTAACTTATTTCTGAATTTCTACTCTAGAGTGACAGAGTTACCACAACATCACAGGCAATTGCAGCGGTTCCGCATATCACGGAATTTCCAGAAGTACCACTCAACCTGAGTTATCAGACTGGTTAACTAATCAGGGAAATGGAACCAGGCCTATATTCGGTGGGCATCTTCTAATCAACCAAGTAACTTCGTGTGACGCTATGAAAATTTTCGTGATGCCAACCAGGAAAATACTAAATACGTGTGCAACCAAAAACCTATACATATGGTCAATGGCGTCACTTAACGATAAAATCGAGAAGGGACGGTGATCTGCGAAGTGTCGCCATAAAATCCTAAACAATGTAGCATCAGCTCCAACACGACGGTTCTTAGTCAGCTCACCCTTATCCAATACCTCCCCACCTTCGAGTGACTATTGAAACCTAGGGATGCACCGGGCAGTGATTTTCACAATACCGGATACTGAGTTTGATTTGAAATTCACAAAGCGGGTACCGAGTAGGCCTAGGCTAGGTCGAGTAATAAATACGGAGTACCGGGTACACACTTGAAAGTGCAAGTATTTGATGTTGAAAATTGATAATTATTCATTATTTATTGAAACGGCAATGAGTGTTAACGAACGAAGTGTGGTGTGGGACTATTATGCAATAATATCTCGAAATGGTACCAGGAGGTCAGCGACTACGTCATCTTCAGTGAAACACCTGCGTTTAGTTCATTCGGTGGAACATAGTGAACTTTTCCCAGAAATCAATTACCCTAACACCAAACTGGTATTTTTGCACTCGACGCGCGTTTCACTAACAAGGTGAGCATCTCCAGGAGAAGAAAATTGATACTAAATATGAAGACTAGGGTTAAATGTTTATGTACCTGAAGTTTTCCGGTCCGATATGGTCTTTGTTTGTTATTGCTTCTTATTGTATAATTAATTTTTTGATAATGATCTAGTGCAGTCAATACCTGCACAGTTTTTTAGTCCCTCATCTGTTATTATTGATTCTTCTGATTACTTTCTCAACAATTAACTGAAAAGTGGGCTGAAAGTGATAAGTCCCTTGTCACCATTCATGCTGTTTTTATATTTTGCTATTTCTAGACTCTCACATGAATCGAGAAGTGTTGTGTCATGCACATGCTTGATCAGTTTGAGATTGCTTTCACCAATTTTGTGGTCATTGTCTAGAGAGTGTTAGGTGAAACTACCCTTCCGTATTTCATGTGTGCAAAATGCTCTTTGAAACGGGTTTTAATAGCTTGTCGGCTCTGGCCGATATATTGGTTGTTGCAATCTTGACAACTGATTTCATAAATTCTCCACTTCTCTGAGTTTTCTTATTTATATTTTCGGTTACCAAGAAGCTGTTGTGATTTGTGAGAAGTTTTATATTCAACTTTCATATTCACTTTATCGAATATTGTTGATGTGCTTTAGTGTATCGAGGTATAGTGATCCCTTATGAACCTCATATAAAACTTCTTACAATTTACAACAGCTTCTTGGTCATCCGAAAGATAAATTTTAAAACTCAGAGAAGTCGGGAATTTACGAAATCAGTTGTCAAGGTTGCAACAACAAATATATCGGCTGGAGCCGACGGGCTATTAAAACCCGTTTTAAGGAGTATTGTTGAGAAAGTAATCAAACTAATAATAACAGATGATGGACCAAAAAACTTTGCAGTGACTGCACTAGCTCATTATCGACAAATTAAGTAGCAGTAACAAACAAAGTCCAAAAAATATCAGTTTGGTGTTAGGGTAATCGATCTCTAGGAAAAGTTTCAACTTTTACACCAAAGGTTCCAATCTCATCGTTTGAATATTGATGTGAAAAAGAATTCAGTTTCATAACAAAAACGTCATTCTAGTAGAGCAGTAGCAGTAGTTGTGGCGGTACACGTGGCCTCTTACAAGTGAATATTGAAAGGTACACTAACCTAACCCTCAAAAGTAATTGAAATAATCTTGAAACATCGGCTATACAAATATTTTGATAATAATGCATTATTTGACAATGCTCAATTCGGGTTCAGAGGTGGTAGCTCAACAACGAAAGCGCTCTTGCAAGTTATAACGGGCGCAGTTGAAGGTCTTGAGGAGGGTAAGCATACTAGGCTTACACTGTGCGACCTAACCAAGGCCTTTGACTGTGTATCCCATGAGATACTGATTAGCAAACTCAATCACTATGGAATAAGAGGTATTCCACTGAAACTGTTCGGTTCATATCTATCTGAGAGAAAACAAGTTATCTCTATTGATGGTGTTGTGTCTGACCCGGGTCATATTGAGAATGGTGTCCCTCAAGGGTCTGTTTTGGGACCACTGCTGTTTATCATTTACATGAATGATTTTCATCACTTTTTACTGCCAAATAAATCTGTCCTTTTTGCTGACGATACTACCATAATAAACTCCGACAAGAATATCAACACTCTCGAATATCTTGTCATGGATAGTGGAATTGAAGCTAATAAATGGTTTACAGCGAATAAATTAAGTCTGAATCAAGCCAAGACACAATCTTTAACCATCTCTTCACATATACAAGTCACACAGGGTTTATCAGTGAAATTATTAGGAGTATATATTGATGACAATTTGTCTTGGGTCAGTCACATACATTATTTATGTAAAAAATTATCAAGTATAATCTTCATGCTTCGGAGACTAAAACAAATACTAAGCTTCACAGCTCTTAAAATTGCTTATTTTTCATTTTTTCATTCGCATATATGCTACTCGATTATTTTATGGGGGGCATCGTCCCATTCAGCTAAAGCTCTCACTCTACAAAAAAAAGCAATAAGGATTTTAACAGGAGCGGGTAGGCGGGATTCCTTCCGACCTCTTTTTACTAAACTAGAAATTATGACTATTCCATCGGTTTACATTTATAAGTCTGTATTAGAAATTCATAACAAGAAAGATTCATTAACGAAAAATTCAGACCACCATAATTACCCAACAAGATCTGGAAATCTTCTTAGATGTCAACGATATAGGTTGATAAATCTAGGGAAAATTCTCTGGACCTTGACCTCTACAACAAACTTCCAGATTACTTCAGAGATCTTCCCCAGAATCTTTTCAAGAATAGAGTGAAAAATTTCTTCCAAACTGACTGGTTTTACTCCACTTCAGAGTATCGGAATTTCAATTTCCCCACAACTCTGAATTTGTTGAATGAAACGAGCTGATCTTACTCCTACGAGCACCAGTTCATGTGTTTTCGAATTTTTATATGTGATCGACATTATATCGTATTATATTTATATTGTTATGTGCATCTTTTTAAAGTAATTTTTGTAACTTGTAACGTCTCACTTGCAGCAAACATTTAATGTAATGTAAAGCTGTCAAATAATTCTATCTATCTATCTATCTAACAGAAAGTGGAAAATTAATGATAAAGGGGACAAAGCAATACACAAAGCGATAGGGGAAATGATTGGGCAAGACAACCAACCATATACAATAGAATCAGTGAGATATTTTCAAAAAAGCAGTTTGCTTTAAAATTCTAGGTTTTCATCGAGTTTTATTCGTGGCTATAGTCAATGTTAATATTTGCAATATGTTTATCTTAGGGTTGATGACGTTTACGTTGTAATTGAATTAAAATATATGAATAAAAAATAAAACTTGAGCAATTACTATTATTCATTTTCACTGTACCCGGACTAGGCGACCGGTTACCGAGTACCCGGACTAGGATGCCGGGTACTAATTGGGACCCAGCGAAACCGGTTTCTTCGTTTTGTGGCCGGATATCGTCAAACCCTAGTATTAACTAGGTACCCGGTGCATCCCTATCGATAACCCCCCAAAGTTAAAAATCTCGCGCTTATCGCAAACATGCCCACATCCGTCGTCCGTCAGACAAACGAGCCGCGAAAGGATATCATCCACCACCACCACCGTACCGATACGAAGTTCTCATTGGATGTGGCACTTGTCCGTCGGCTGATCTGGAAGCGAGAAAAAAGCTTTGCACGTCAACTTGCCTGGCGGTTTGCAGAGCAGGTGCTCTTCGACGAACTGGCAGGGGCACGTTACCGAGGAGCAGTGGCGACCTCCCGCGGCGGGGGGGCTGACCAGGCGTCCCTTAGCCAAGTCGCGACCCCAGCGCGAGGAGTAGCGTAAGTACAGCAGCGTTGCTCTTTCCTGGAAAATAAAGGCGTCCTAAGTGAGACTCTCATTGCTGCAGGTGTTTTTTTAGTAATGGAATATGATTATATTTGTGAGGAAAACGAATCTTCGAGGAACTGTTTTTTGGATTTTCATCACTGAATTGAAAATAAGTAGTGACATGACAACATCAATAAACACTCTCTGTTGATATGTGTATACTGTTTTTCACTTGTCAAAATGTGACGTTTTTGGCATTTCAACCAATAGTAGCGGGTTATTCTATGATTATTCCAGCCAATCATTGGGTATTATACTGATAAAACTGCCTGGTCCTTTCGATTGTTTCGATAAAACGTTTACCTTTGAACTGTCAAAGCTATACGGTTTACCGCGTCGATTCTATTGAATTGGCTCATATTTATATAAATTATCATGAATGAAGAGTTACCTTATTATTAATAGTCATTCACTTTTCACTTTTTCAGCATAATAATAACATAACACATTTCAATGAACACTCAAACTTTATGACAGATATAGCGAACGACCGATTCAAATATTTAAGGTTTCCTTAACTCAAATGAAGATGGCGTACAATTAGTTTTTATTAAATACAATTCATTTTTTGTTGTATGAGAAGAAACCGTTGTATGCAGATTTTGATACAACGACATAACGAATGATTTTATGTTCCTTCTGGCGCGATTTTCATTTCATAAGAAATTTTCAATTATCAACCTTGTACAATGAGAGGTGTGACGCCATCTCTTGGTATCGTCATATCATATTCAATGCGTAAGCATCATATCTCTTCTGGATCATAGAGGGCATACATCGTTGTTTGACATTTCAAATTTGTAAAATTTCCACTTTTTCTCTTTTCCTTCTTATGTAAATGAAATACTGATCAATTAAATTGTTCTTCCTTCTTTTTGTTCAAAAAATCTCTCCAAATACAACTCGTTCTTCAAATTTAATAAGATAAATGTTCATTTTCGAAACACTCAAACTTTTTTATTTTGAGGCAAAAGCATTCAAACAAACCGCGCATGGTACCCGCCCGAGAAGATAGCTATTGGTCAAGTTTATTTACTTCTGGCTGTTGCGGCCACTGACAATGCGAAATGCCTCTGACGTGGGCGGAGTCTTTTAACACAGAACGATTTTACGTTTCTGCGCAGATTCATTTTAGTTGGCGTCGACTATAAGCAAATTAGCAAGAAAAAGTGACTTCTTACTGATTCAGTGCCCGTCGGGTCATATAGGCAGGGAAGTAACTGTTTAGATATACTTTCTACGTTTTTGGAAATGATTCAATCGTTTACGAATGATACACATATATCAATGTGAATGTTTGTTACTAGTTTGTTACTAGTTTGATCTTACTTTTTTTATAGACGTTTTGTATTTTTTTTAGAAAAGCCAAAAAATGTTCCTCAGAATACAGATGATTGATTGATGGTAATAGTAATTATAGAGAGTTATTTGGTCAGGTTAGTTGGCACCTAGATTTTTATAGACTTCGAGCGAGAAACTTAATTAATATTGGAATCTATACAAGGTTTGTACTTGTACAACTTCCTTCCTCACAATCTAAGAAGTCTGCCAAATCACAGTTTTAAACGTCAGTTAAAGAAAGGTCTTATAGATCTGTGTCCTTACTCAATACAAGAATTTTTGGAATCAATTGAATTGTACTAAAAATAACTTTTTAATTTTAGGTTTGACAGATTGTTATGAAAATTTTAAATTTGCATGTAGGCTTGTATACGTTCTATATCTAATGCTGTTATTTGTAGGAGCTCTCATATGTTTCAGTTGATGAGAATGTGGTCTTTATTTATTACTCACACTCGTATACATTTTTCATACTCATATTGAAATTCTACAACTTGACTTTTTCTATAACTTTTGTAAGTTCCACGGGATAAATAAATTGATAGATTGTGTTCGACCTATATTATCATTCTTGTTCGGGATAACATTGCCAATTGAGCATCATTTACGGAAGGGTGACTGACCATTGGAGCCGAGATTCGTGTGCTCTGAGCAGACTATGACGGTCTTTTGCATCAATTAATAGGGTAATATTTCAGACGTTTCACCAGATGGGTTCAAGTAAACGGAAAGATAGTTTTTCACTGCGAAGAAAAATTGATGAAATCAGTCTCAGGAGCCGGTTATATTTGCTTTTCAAACTCGGACAGACTATAAAGGTGCTCGAAGTCTATAGAAAAATCTAGATTTTTTTATGACACTCAAAGATTAATTTCGATTAGTACAAACACAAGAAATGGTGTTAAATGAATAAAAATGTAATGCGAGCAGATAACAAGCAACTAAGCAGCCAAAACAGGGCGGTCTTTCATGAAATCAAACATATAGGAATATTTTTCAAGAGCGCCTCAACTTTCAACAATTCGATTCCCTAAAAAACAGTGAGAATTCAAAGAAGACTTATAAAATATGAATGTACTATTGAGGCAAAGATATTGATGGCGAAAATTAGATTGGTTTCCTGCTGAACTTGATTGGTTCTGAAAAAAAAAAACAAAAATATGAGTTAATTTTCTCTACACCTCTCTTGAAACATAAGCAAGTTTTTCTAGCCAAACTATACGAATCGAAGAGCCTTTCTTGGGATCAATCAATACTCGTCATTATACAAGAACTTATATCCTACTTACGAAGCTAAGTTGCATTAGATAAAAACAGCTTGTGTGTAAAATGCGAATAGGTAAGTCAATAAAAAATTGCGAAATAATGAAAATCATAATTAATAATCTAATTTGTAGTAATTTGTAATGATTTTTAGTCCAGCTTAAAAAACGTTACTTGATTAGTGATATTCCAGGTCGATAAGCTTTTTTCGGCTATTCAATTTAGTTTTTTTCTATTTTCTACATCGGAGGAGGGAGATATTTCAAATTTTATCGAGTTTGTAACAAATATATTTCAAAAGTGACTGCTTGACAGGCGATTGTAGAACTGGTTATTTCAAGTCGAAGTCAACCAGTAGTCACTGCATCTTTTGCCTCGGGTATAATGAAAATAATAATAAAAGTTTATTTAAAATTCAAAGAAAAGAACATGTACATTGAAAAAGGTGAATAAACGGTTCAATTATACCCGCTTAGTTAAAAACTTGTTGCGAGAAAATCAGAGATAAGAATATCACATATATGTAAATGTTTTATGAATTTTTAGATTTCAACAAAAAGATATAACTAATTTACTTAACTGAAGTGAGAGATTTCATGAAATAAATTTCGACGAGATTCTTGAATCCATTTTTCAATCTGTAGTTTAAAAGATAATAATGACTTGATCATTTTTATATGATTTGGAATCAAATCGTGGTAGAATAGCAATGAATATTTGAATTTTTTTTTGAGACATTGTTGTTTTATCTCCCTTTTTTAATGTGATATTGTTTTTATTCCTTGTAATTATATATGTGATTATTGAAATTCATTGAATTGTGAACATTTTTTTATCTTGCTTGAAGAAGCTATTGTAATAGCGAAACACGTGTCGCGGTTTTGTAAACCCATTGTAAGTGAAAATCATACAGGAAACTGTAATATATTTTTATTGAAATTCATATTCAATTTGTATTTATGAACATAAATCATGATTTTATATCCGAATAATTGTCTTATATAGAATCATATCAGAATGAAATACCTTCAGATTATAATTAACTATCTTGCAACTTTATTTTTTAATGACCAACAAAATGACTGCATTTTTTAATATGCCCATGATTTCTAGCCTAGCCAATTCAGTCATCAATTCAATGGCATGTTATGTATGAATCACGAATATTTATCAGTTAGAACAGGTGTAATAAATCAAAGTTGATGACCAATGCTGATGAATGTTGTGTAGGTATTTGCTAGATCTGAATAGATAAGAAACATTTTCAATGATGGTTTCGAAAGTGGTACTATAATACAAACATTTTTCACACTAAATTGTTTCTAGATATGTCAGTTGTCAGCTACTTCGCTGGAAAATCAACCTGATACACTAATTAAAAATAGATTTAGGACTGAAAGACGACAGAATTATTTTCAGTCAATCACTTTGGACTTGACGCACAGTTTGCCAACAAAGTAGTCATCTTCAGAAGAATTGATAATTGAGTTATTTTTGGTACTATTATTACGTTACGCGCCACAATTTGATATGAGTAATAAAATACTTTTTTCAAAGCAACGCATAAAAACAATAACTTCATCTTTCGGAATAGATTCTTTCCATAATTGTCTAAACCTAAGTATAATTTTTCATTAGTTTGTTATTGATGAAAAATGTAAAATCAAAACAGAGGCAGGTAACATTACAAGAATTTCTCTAGGTGAACTTGATAAAATAAAATTTACCATTTTCAAAAAATCATACCTCCACTCTGTGGGTTTTGGGTCATTTTTAAACAATCGAATATATTTTTGGACGAAAATAAAAGTTTTTTATCATTCCACATTGTTTCAAAAATGTACCTCTTTTATAAGTGATGAAATGTCAACAGTTGTACTTGAACGTCATATTTTTGAATTCTGAAAATTTCTCTTAGGAGTTAAAATATGATTTGTGGAAAATCATAATTTTCAAGCATTTTTCGATAATAAATCAGTTATAACTCAAAGAAGATATATTATTTGAACAAATTTAGGGGAATAAAAAATTTTTATATTTGACTGAAATATTTCTATGTAGTTTTCAAATTGATCATATGTCACCCTATATTGCCAACCTCTATGGGAATTTTCAATATTTTATACAAATTCAATTTAGAATTACAGATAAATGAAAAGGGCGTGAAGAAAATATGAAGTTCAAGTACAACTCCCCCAATATTTGGGAGAATTGGTGATATGGATTTTCGAAAATGGTAAATTATGGTTATTTTTCGACCTTAAATCCACTGATAATATTGTCCTAATATCTTGGAATAGGTGCGTTTTTTCAAAAACATGTTAAGGAACAAAAAGTGTTTTATTTTGCTCTTTTCATTTAAAGTTATAATTCTTTATATATTTGATATTTCCGATCTTCCTAGCGCACAATTCCCTTTAAAACGTGTTTTAATAGCTTGCCGACTTTGAACAATGTAGTTTTTGCTGCGACTGATATTCCTTATACTCTTGAATTTTCCACAACAACAACCCCTATTATATTTTAGGTGACATGAATTGTAATTCACCGCTAGTTTTATACGCCTCCAGAAAATTACATCCATATAATATGAGAGTAAATATTTCATTAGTTTGGTTACATTTATTGAGATACTTCCTGATATCAGGTAGGTAAGAAATAGCACCTACAATAATGTTCAAGTAGAGTATCAAAAATATTCTCCTGAAGATGCCAACTTGATAGGCGAAACGAGTGTGGAATGGAAGTGATTTCAGATTGGTGTTAGGGCAATAGAGCTCTGTTCAAAAGGTATCATTTTTATATAAAAGGTGCAATTTAACCTGTGACTCAAAAACAGCAGAGCATACAGACCATTTTATTGTGATATAATACTATAATCTCCTCCTGAATGGCAACCATGCCCCACTTTGCTACCGCCAGATGGCACTAGTTTCATTGGTAGTTTATCCACAGTTCTGTGGGACGAACAAACCAAACCAAAACAGTGTAAAATTTTTCGTAATTCATGATTTTGTTGGATTTTGAAATTACAAAATGTTAATCAATCCACTTTCGTATACAATCAACAAATAAATGAACCAAATAATTGCTGACATGACCTCCAACCCTACTAGCGCCAACTACTTTGAGCTTTCCAGAATACCTGCATTGGCAGTATATCAACAATTTCTTCATCAGGATGACTTTCAAAAATAGTTTCTTGTTGATATTCGAAAGCAATCTCATAGGCAAATTGAAAAATCTATTGGACGTAGCGATTATAGAAGCTATTGGTTCAGAAGGCGACTTCATTCATGAATAATTTTTTCTTGTTGATTTCCATAAATAACATTTTTCTAAACTTATATGAGTAGCATCACTTTGACTCAACGCTCTGATCTCAATAGTCAATATAGTAATATTCTTACTCAAGTTCTATCAAAAAATATGCGTTGCAAACATCAGCGAATTGATAATAATTCAAGAACCACCCTGTGGCAAGGAAAGGAAGGATAGATACTCTATATTGAGAAGTCAGTTTTATGATGATGAATCTTAAGAGATGGCTACCGATACGAAAGCGAACATAAAAGAAACAAAGAAAATTACTCAGTAAATGCCCATGCGCATCATCAGACTGCTCCATAGAGGGCAGCAGTCTCTCGAATTGTCCCCTCTCGGCGGTTTGTTAGCCAGAACCTCTTCGACGTACTGACAGGGGCACAGAGCCGAATTGACATGCCTCGGGTTCGAGGGGTTACCCAGAGTTTCGTCCATGGTCCAATCTAACCTTCGCCTCAGAAAGTCTTTGCCCCACCTTTGCCAATACCTCAGGAACAACAGTTCTGCCTGACCCTATATCAATGAGAACATAATGAGTGAAAGGGTTTTCCTCTAGGGAGGAAGAACTCTTTGATGCGAGGTATCGTAAGCCTAGAAGAGGAATTAGTTCTAGTACCAATCGGTACTTTTAGCTTTGGATATCATCAGTCAGTACACAACAGGTGGTTTCATTAAAAAAATAAAATGTTTTTGTAGAAATGTATACCTTTGAAAACACTAACAATTTATTGAATAGCTTGTATATCAAAAGACTGAGAATAATTCCCATTTTTCGGTTTGTTGGTGAAAATTAAGGACTATTTGAGAAAGCAGTGATGTCATCGACAAGACCATTTGATAGCGTTGAGCAGTAATGACCTCTCTCGCCAAACTACCGTCCTAAGCTCACTACCTCGGTTGTATGCTTCATTATAGAGTTTCCTATTGAATTGTACTGATACTGGCAGAAATTCTTGCCAAGTTATAGGTAGGGTTCCATCTGAAACCTCACCTGTACATGTTGGCAACCCACAAGGATCAATTCTAGCACCTACTATACTTTTTCGTTTCAAATTTTTCATTATACTTCTTTTTCATTTCAAAATTCTGCAGGCCACATTTCTCTTCATAACAGTTTCTTTTACAGAGCACATTTCTCTTCATAACAGCTTCTATTACAGAGCCCTCTGCTCATGAAACCAGGATTCCGAGAGTATGGTACGTTAATGAATTTATAAACGGGGATTCTTTTTTCGAAAATTTGGTTTCCAAAAAATCTAATTTTTCCTTTCAAAAAAAGTAATTTGTTATGTTAATGACACTTCACTCACGTGGATATGTTGTGGAACATTGTGTATTGAAATTTTTTGTCTGCAACAGAAATTTGATCGATTCAACAAAACCGATTGAGTGTGCAAATTGAAGTCATAAATCAACAATATACTATTGATTAACCTGAGAACATATCAATGACCATATTTATCTCGACAGTCTCGTGTGCTAAATAACAGGATCCAGAATATATATCTTGCTTCAGTCAGCATATCGAACGATGATAACAATAGTTTCAATATAATCCTCAGGATTGTTAAGGCTATCGAGATGTGCCTGGTTAGCTATGGTGCAAAGGAGTTTAGAATTTTGAAATGAAAGTACCCTCAGAAGATGAAACTGTATGTCCATCAGATACAAGCACATATTACAGAAACACCCTAAGATTGACAACAGCATCAACTTTATTATCCTCACGGATACATATATACATAATACATGTATAGGAGTAGTCAGTAACTATTCACATACTATAAGTAGTACACTGATGTATTAAAATGAAAGGGTAAATAAAATATCTACATGAGTCACATATGTAATACAGCTCATGCATTTTTGTCAAAATAATCTCATTTCTTTATCCACTTTTCTGAGGTCCTTTTAACTTATCGACATCTCTACATACTTTTTATTTTTCTAGGCCTATATTTTTTCCCAAGATCACTTTGGCTTCTAGAGATCTCTACTCTCTTATATATAGAAAAAATCTTTTCAAACTAGATTCGAAACTTCTTACCATGCTCAACTTTTTCATATAGGATGGTAGAGAATTGAATGTTCTTGTACCGATGCTATCAGGCAACCTATTACCCATCTTGCTTTTATGAAAATCATTGTACAGACAATGATTTCGTCTTGTCGAAGTAATTTCTATTCTTGAAAATATATACACAGAGTTCATATATGTACAGACATGGTCAAGTCAGTATCTCATTTTTGCAAAACAAATCTTTACACGAGTAGGTAAGAGGTTTTCCAAATATAGATCTGATAACTCGTTCCTGAGCAATAAACACCCTCGGGGATAAAGTGGACCACCCCCAAAAACAAATCCCGTCCTTCAAGCGGGATTCATACGCATAATACACACTCATTAACTGACATTTAGAATAGTTCTCAGATTGCGAAATAAATAACTAGAGGAATTCAATTTAGAAACTATGTGCTCACAATGCTTTTTCAAAGTAGGCACTCATCTATAAAATGTCCCAAAAACTTAGTTTTTTCACTGTAATGAAGAACCTGGTTATCTAGGATAATACTGAGTTGAAAAATAACGAATTTTGATTGAACCAAAATTCAATGTCTGATAGTATCGTCGATCACTTCTTCTGGAGAATATTTTCATTGATGTCTGATGCAGCTATATTTGTGTCGTCCGGAAATACTACGCAAGCTCCACTCTCTGATGTATATTGAATTTCATTGATATATGTAATGAACAAAATCGGACCCAATACAGAACCCTGCGTCACACCTATATTCATAGTTACCGAATTAGATTTTTTGGTGGAAATTATTCCATTTTCTTCATATTGAATGCCAACATACTGTTTACGATTACTGATGAAAGACTTCAAGCAATTATTCGCAGCCCCTCTAATGCCATACTGGTTCAATTTAGCTACCAAATTGTCGTGATGTATGCAGTCGAATGCCCTGCTGAGATCGCCAAAAGATCCCAACGGGACACTCTCCCCCTCCCATATATTCTATTATGGAATTTAGAAAAGAGATTTTCGCTGTGAATGTGGATTTGTCCTTTCGAAATCCATGCTGTGATATCGACAGTATATTTTCTTTATTCAAGAACAAAAGCAGTCTGTCCATGAATGGATATTCAATTATTCTCGAGATGGCTGAGAACAATGTGACAGGCCGATAGTTCGACATGATGTGTGGATCCCTATTTTTTAAAATAGGAATTACCTTATCCAACTTAAGCACATCCGGAAATTTACCGACGCAAAACGATAAATTAACAAGGTGTGTGATAGGCTTTATTATAACGAATAAAACTTTCCTCAGTAGAAACATAGGCACCTCATCAAAACCAGTCAATCTTTTGTTTTTCATTTTGGCAATGAATGAATCATAGAGCTCTTGTTCATAGAAGTCTGCGTTTCAGAAGCTGAGCTTCCAAAATGAACGCGGGAAGGTGGCTGATACATTTCTAAATTTACTACAGTATTCTGTGGATATGAGTTTCAACCAACGAAATTATAACAACGTCTAGGGTGATGACGAACTCTACCCATACGTGTCTACAAATGCAACTTCAGGTTTCTGGATAAGTTCATCATGAATTAGATGACTATCATCTGGTACATGTTCTGGAAGCATCTCACCGCCTGGCATAGGCAAAAAAGCAAAAAAAAACAACACCAGCGGATTTTTGCAAAGGTACTTCTTGGTTACTACTGAATTTACTATTCTAAATATTGGGGATGTTGTGTCCGAAAATTTCTTTCATAACCCACCGTGTATGTGTAGTAACATCACTGTTGTTTCAAAAATATCCACGTGAAGTTCACCATTACATCAAAAAAAGCAATGTTTACCAATCTTTTGATATACACTAGCCGGAGTATCAGCAGAAGCTGCATTTCAACTCAGATATAAATTGGATATGTCCGAGAATTCATGACAATTGTTATATTAAATTTATGCTTTCAATCAAGAAAAAATATCTGAAAACGTTCGAGTTATCGCTGCTAATATATTACTTGCAATTGAAAAAAAAAAAAATTTCAATATCACATGCAAGTTAAACCAATGTAACCACTCACTTGTTTCCTAGACAATCTCGTCGTCCTGCTCCCCTGTATAACGATATCGTGAGCGCTGATGTCCATCCTCTGCTCCCAGCCTGCGACTTGGTCCCTCTCTTGTTGCTCAACGCTAGCTTGAAGGTTTGCTATACAGGGGGCGGAGTCCATATAGATGAAACACAACGTCACCTTGTGACAACTTATCTTTCCTCTGTCGTCCAAAGCTGTAAAGTTATTCATGTACCAAGGTATTCGTTTTCGAGGCAACAATAATTATATAATAATAATAATTAATTATCGAGTTGTGGCCATGGTTTATTGTTCACTTTTGAACAGGGAAATTCTTATCGAAAATCGGAAGTTAGCTTTTGAGTTTCACTTCAGATAACGTCACTATATCTGTTTATTTTGTGTTGTTTCGATGGCCACAATGTTAACTATTGATACGCATCACGTTTGGAAGAAGTGATTTTGTCTTTTCCTTTTTCATATCAATGCAAAATATATACAAAACTCCTATTGAGATTTCAAATTAAGATCGCAGCGCCACATTGTTTGAAAATTTAAAACCGTAAAATTTTGTGAGCGACTATTACAGTTATTAATGTTTTTTTACTTTATATGTGCAAGTTAACCATGAATTGTGATAAACATTAGTAATTATTTTGAACATATTCCAAAATTTCAAATAATATTGCAGCGCCACTTTGACCAAGACTTCAACTAATAAGCATCTCTTTGACATTGTTTGGAACTTTTCACCGGAGGGCGTATCGCTCATCTTAAAATCCCAATAGAAGGAGTAACATCAAAATTAGCAAACAACCTCCATTGATATATGTAAATCGTTCATAGACATTCAAGTCTCTTACAAAAAAGGAAGAAAAGTTCATCTTAATCAGCTACTCCCTTAATTATTGCTTTATAGCTTTCTATTAATGAAATAATTTTCATGATCGAATCAGTATTTTCGATGATCATCCCCACAAACAAAGTTAGAAACTTTACCACTTCATAATAGTAGTAAGTACAGATATACACATCCTACTAACGGTTTGTTCCGTAGTTTTCTGGGTTTGTAACCTACCACAATCTGAAAAATAAGGATTAATATTGAAATCTAACAAGTCTAGAAGGGCAGATTTTCAATCCACCCTGAAAAGTTACCACCCTGAACTTGGCACCCTTAATGGTAGCACCCTTCAAAATTTTTAGAGTTCTGAGCTCTTTTTGAAGAGTTCTATAGTTCTCGCCGGGGTGCAGAAAGAGTTCTGCAGTTTAAATGCCGTTTTTTTTAAAACAAATTTTGGGGTGCCAATTTCAGGCCGCACCCCTTTTGTGCGGAAGGGTAGTTCCAGGTGCACAATTTGGAAGAAAATAAAGAGTTCTAGAGTTCTCAATAGTTTTTTTTAAGAGTTCTGTCATAGTACGCGAGTTAGGGGCATTTGAAAAAAATGCGAGGATTTGCCGCCGCATGCGTATTGAACGATACTTGAGAATTATTATAGTTTAATATTATTATAGTATTATGAGAGTATAGTAAAATATCGTAAAAGTATCGTTTAGTAAAGTATAGAAAAAGTAAATAGTAAAAGTATAGTAATAGTAAAACGTGCAATCAAGATTTAAATGACAAAATTGCCATTTTCTTGTCCCACGGCGCTCTGAAACTACATAAGGGGTGGTTCTTTCGCCCAGCACCCCCGAGTTCTGATGTTCAAAAGTGACATATTCAATAAATATCAAGAGTTCCGCAGGGTGCTGCTTCTTTTCTTAATGGTATTCCCTCAAATTATTCGAGTTTTGATGGCTCGAATAGCTGCGTAGAGCAACAGCACAATTCGATTCTTTCAATGCCTCTGATATCTATTGAAAGTGATAGTAATGGAAGTATTGATTTGATGGTCAATCAAAAAGCGACAGTAGCACCACATAGCAGTATTTTCATTACTTTTCCTAAACCCGCTCAGCAACAAACAAGTGACAAAACAAAATTGAAAACAAAGTCATCGAAAAAATCATATTTATCTGCATTTCCGGAGTGGGATATGACAACTTCCGTAAGTTCAATGAATATACCTATTATGATGAATGGAAATTTGTCAGAATCATTTGTCTTCAAGAAAACAAGGGTTTCAGTGAAAAACACCTGTGCATTCGACTCTTTTTTTCATTTCGTTTCTCCAGGGAATGCAAGCAAGTGCTGAATTGAAAAATTTAGTTGAATCATTGAACGATGAATTGGGATCGTTCGCAGTCAATCTATTGAAATCGGGCAAGATATTACGTGAGCATTATATTAAAAGATTTGAAATTCTTTCGAAACTTTCAATATATAAATCACAAACTGGAACTCGACATTATCAGTCATACGATTTCGCCACTAATGTTGCTGTTTTGACAGAACATCGGCTTCCCCCAATCCTTTTCTCTTACTCAATGAGTAAAGATTGCTCTTGTGGGTACAATTTCAAGAAATCGTATACTCATGTACCAATCGATTCAGCTGCGGCAATTGGCAATCTTGAAAATCGCTTCCAATCTTCGATCGACGCTCTTCGTGACATAACATGTAAGTGTCCCAAATGCCCCAAACCTATTCTTGAAAAGAGAAATTTCGGTCCCATCTTCCTCATTGACATGTCCTTGGTTAGTATGATCGGACTCAGGTTCGAAAAACGAGTGCCATTTACCTTAGAGTCAATTGATACTAAATTAAAAGTTGGAAATGAGACGTACAGACTCATAGGAGCTGTCCATTATATATCATACGGTGAAAATGTCGTAGGTCATTACACAGCCTATTTTTATAACGGTCAAAATTGGTACGAGTACGACGATCTTGGTAATAAGCGTGCTACTCACAAACCAACTCGAGCCATTATACCACATTTGGTACTTTACGTCAGAGTTTCTCAAGCAGACAAGACTTGTCGCCGCATTCTGGGCAAAGTTCATAGTAACAAATGTTAGATGACAATGAGTAGTATTGTTCACTTTGAAGTATTTTTTGTCAACTTATTTATGCACAGCATTGTAAGTGATTTCTATAGTTAAGAAAAACGTAATATTTAAGAAAATAGTCATGCCATCGATTCAATATTTTTTAATGTTTCATGTCAGTGAATCAATATCAAAAATTTTGTGACTTGGCATCGGATAAACAAAATGAACAATACTACGCTGTGATGTATCCAAAAGATAGTGTAGATTGTTATTGTCAAAGAACGTAGATATACTTTCTAAAAATTTATGCAAAATGTTGTTTAAAGGTTATAAGCGTGAATAAGTATAAAACTGTTTTCTTAACTTCAAATTTCTGCAGAAATATGAATATATTAATAAAATGCATTGAAGCTTATTTTATGAAATATTTGAGTTTATTTGATCCGTTCCCTTCCTTCAGCTAAATTGAATAACATTCATATGAAAAGCTAAGATTTTTCCAGCGAAAGTTGAATCTGTCGCTAAGTCCGAGCCGGCGACTAAGGATGTCGTAACCATAATGGGACAGAAATTTTAGGCCTATGGCAGGTACCAAATTTTCTATGACAGCAACAAAAGAACCAGATTTTGGGCGGTCATGCAGAGATGAGAGCCTCAGTTTGCGATTGCAAGAAAGTTATTCAATTATCCTGAAGTTAAAAAACAATTTGATAAGAAAATTATGATAAAGATAATTATTATAGTATTAGAGTAGAACAAAACAGTATATAATAATAAAGATTGAAGTATAAAACGCATACAAAAAAATAGTTCCACAGCGTTATTAAAAGAGAAAATGAGGATTTTTCACTTCAAATCACGATTCGACATTAGAATTTATCAGCAACCTACAAAACTCGTGTGTTTTATCAACAGAATAACTTATAAACTTCAGAACTGGAGGGTGTTGGGCAAAAAACCACACCCTATGTAATTTCAGAGAGTCATTAGACAAGAAAATTGCAATTTTGTCGTTTAAAACTTAATTGGACGGCGAAACTCAGTAGCACCCCACAGAACTTTTGCGATTTATCAACAACAACAGTTTTGAACATCAGAACTCAAGGGTGCTGTGCGTAAAAACCAGCCCTATGTAGTTTGAGAGTACCGTATGACGAGAAAATGACAATTTTGGCGTTTAAAACGCGATTGGACGTTGTAACTCAGCTGCACCTCGCGAAAAGAGCAATTTTGTCATTTAAATCTTGATTGCACGTTTTACTATTACTATACTTTTACTATTTACTTTTTCTATACTTTACTATACGATACTTTTACGATATTTTACTATACTCTCATAATACTATAATAATATTAAACTATAATAATTCTCAAGTATCGTTCAATACGCATGCGGCGGCAAATCCTCGCATTTTTTTCAAATGCCTCTAACTCGCGTACTATGACGGAACTCTAAAAAAAAACTATTGAGAACTCTAGAACTCTTTATTTTCTTCCAAATTGTGCACCTGGAACTACCCTTCCGCACAAAAGGGGTGCGGCCTGAAATTGGCACCCCAAAATTTGTTTAAAAAAAACGGCATTTAAACTGCAGAACTCTTTCTGCACCCCGGCGAGAACTATAGAACTCTTCAAAAAGAGCTCAGAACTCTAAAAATTTTGAAGGGTGCTACCATTAAGGGTGCCAAGTTCAGGGTGGTAGAAAAGTTGCTGCGTCAATTGGAAATCTGCCCTTGTATAGATTTCAATATTAATTCTTATTTTTTCAGATTGTGGTAGGTTACAAACCCAGAAAACTACGGAACAAATACTGATCCATCACAAAATAATGACGTTCAAACAGTATTACTAACGGTGTTTACAGATTATTTGATGCTACTTCTTTCAAGGAAGTGCTGACTTCTTTTGGCATTGACTTGAAGAAAAAAAGTCGAACAAAAGTCCTGACAAATTCTTTCCCACAACCAGAATGACCATGTTTCTAAATACGCAAGAAGTGAAAAAAAAGTTGCATTGAGTGGGATGGAAGAGAATAGTCGGCAAATAGTAACCTAAGTGTTGAGTAAGATACCCATGCGGAGTATAACCTAAAAAACAACTGATCAGATCAGTCTGCAATCAACTGCTTTCTCAATCTGGAAGCCAATGAACAGGGTGTCCCAGAACTATCTGCATGAGCAACTGGACATGATAAAAATTATGCCAGTTCTTCAAATAATGTCATTTCCTAAGGAATCGATAAATATTGTAGGCCTTCAATGAAACGAAGTAAAAGCAGATTTTCATCTTTATCTCCCCATTGGATTTTCAGAGAAAACCTAATCCGTATAGTGAATGTCAACATGTAGCATTGTTATAATCGTTTCCCGCAAATAAGTTACTTTTCAAGTCTGCTTTGAGGCAAATCGATTAGACACAGCTACCGATCTTGAAACGGCAAGAGTTTTAGAGAAGGTTAAACGAAGGCAAAGTTGATTATCAAAATCAAATCTAATCAAATATACTTTATTGTCTGAAGAACGTAGTTCTCATTGACAAAGTCTTTTACAATGGAAAACAAGAAAACAATGATATTCATTAAAAATATCTGTCGATATGACGGTCTGATAAAAAACTAATAATAATCATAATTAGAATACAATGAAACACAAATATAAAACATATACAGAACAATAAAATTATTATAGACAACATGTGTAAGTATAAAATATAAGTTAAATAAAAATATAAATAATTAATAAATATCACTGAAACACATCAAATTGAGCAACAATGCATTACTAGGACTATAAAGACAAGGTCAAACTTCACACCAATAAAAGTGCTGACAGTAGAATTCATCTAATGAATAGAAAGCATTCGTCAGTAGAGATTTTTTACAGACTGCTTGAATTGTTTTTATCTTTTAAATTTTAATTTCGTTCGACAGGTGATTGAATAATTTTCTACCATTTTAAAATATGGAATTTTTCATTTGCGTCGAAGTTGGAATCGGTAATGTTATATTTAGTTTTTGTCTAGTGTTATATTCAGACATCTTATGTATTCCGTTTTTATATTTGCTATGCATGAGACATACTGCTTCTAAAATAATAATACAAGGTAGTGGTAGTTTTTTGTGTTTTATAAAGAGTGGCTTGCAAGAATCCTGGAATTTAGCTTTACATATATACCGTATTGCTCGTTTCTGCAACACAACAATCATATTGAAAAAATATTGACTTCATGATACCCAAAAACAGATTCCATATCTCAGGTGTGAGTCGAATAAAGCATAATATACACACTATTATTATGGAGTCCATCATTATGACGTTCAAAAATTCGAGCTAGCCCTTATTTACTTATATCTGCTTCAATTCAATAAGATTTCCAAAAAATATTGGCAATTTGTCATTGCAACTTTCAATGGGCTTCAGGATCATTTCTGTAGGAAGAATGTTACTCGGTGATGTACTCCTCTGAACTTTCGAATACGGACCTGTATTTTATATATTTGAAACCTCCATAGCCAATGAAATTTTCTATTGCTTCGAGAACATCGAATTTCATCACCATTAAGGATGGGATATTTCAGATAAATTCAGATGTGTTTCATGGCCAGTTTTCATTGCTACAAATCTTATTGATTTGAACAATGAATAATAGGTTTTGCAACTGAATAAAAAACAAATACTTTGGTGAAAAGTTTTATCACACGAACAATTCCTTAGGACAGGATTATCTTGCGTAACATGTAGAATTATCAGTGGCATTCAATATTCAACGCATTATGATTCGCTTAGACCAAGGTCAAATATAGCACAATGAAATAGTTAGGTGACAATAAATTGTTGGTTTAATGATTTTTTTCCGGGAAAGGAACAAACAGCGATCGACACAAAATTACTGTATCTTAGAACTATTTTTCGTAGAGGCTGTACATGCCGAAATATTTGCACGATAAAAAAATACTGCCTCATTGTCCAATGATCGGTTAAAAATGTTATTTGTTCTTTTTCTTCATAGCTTTTTCGAGTTAGTAACCTACAACAATCTGAAAAAAATCAAGATATCAAAATCTATACAAGTGTAGAAGGGCAGATTTCTGATCTGAAGAGTTTTGTTGCGTTTATTAAAAACAGTTATTGAAATACGTTCTATTAGTCAGCAACTTCTCGTATGACTTGAATTTGCCTATTACAAATATGCAAGTACTAATATATTAAAAAATATAGACTTTCAAACAGTACTTAGTCTCTTCTACACGACTTGAAGTAACCTCAAGCAAACTGAGCGTGATACCTCAATGTTGGCTTGTTCTTACATAGCTACAGATGTACCAGACTACATTTGTTCCCGGCTTAGTGGTAAAGTTCTGATGACCTTTTTCAGTGGGGCATTGATATTCAAAGTTCGAATCACATTTCGCTATTAAGGTATATTGAGATGAATCATTATTTCCAATTTCCAACAAAATAGACACGTAATTGTTTTCATCTAGAGCAAGGTATCTCTGAGCGAGTCCCTACAATCAAAAGACTAAAACACCAACTCATCAATGACGAAACTAAATTTAACTGTAGCCTCACTACTCTTTGACTCGCTCTGTCTGCAATGGGAATGGGCTTGAAATATCGCAAAATTGACAAGAGACAAGTAATAATGGAATCCATACACGTTTAATAAACTGGTGTTCTAAATATGTAACGTCAATAAAAAAATAGCGGTCTGAAAATCGCCCAATAACCTACCTGAACCAGACGTGGTTTGACACGCATGACAGGTCTTCCAAAGGACGATATGATTCATCTGATAAGTGTAAAATAAAAGCACCATCAAATAATGGGAAGAGAATCACAATATTACAAGCAGGATAAGAAAATGGTTGGTTCCCAAACGCTACGTGGCTTTCTGCCAAAAATATTAAAGGCTATTGTTTTGATTATCACTAAGATATGACAGCAGAGCTTTTTAAAGATTGGTTTGAAAACTTTCTGATACCCAATATTCCGCTAATCAGCGTTAGAGTAATTGACAATTGCAAAAAATTTCTGGCTAAAATAATACGAAATTGGTGATTCAAAACTTCATAGCTGCAAGTGACATGCACTGGAGTCATTTTCTTTAAATAAAACGTATGTTTGTGATACAATTTCAGAAGAATTGGGACATAAAGTGTTACGACTACTACCCTATTACTGCATGTTTAATCCCCAAGAGCTATGTGGCACCGACTAAAATTGATCGTGACTGGATAAAATACTTCTCCAACTTTGAAAGGTACTGTGGTAGAATTGATTAGGAACTGTGTGAATGGTATTCCTATCGAGAGTTGGAAAAGCTCTGTTAGTCATGTTATAAATGTTGAAAACTCGCACCTTTCTGTAAAATGAATTGCGCTAATTACATTCAATTTAGATGAGGATGGCGATAGCGACACTCAAGTAAATATAGAATTGAATTGTTACATTTAAATGTAACTTGATGATTTTCTGCACAATTGGATTGAACTAAGCAGTTTATTTGTTTATAAGCCAATCATATTCAGAGTGGTGTATATTCAGAGGGTAGGTTAGTATTTAAAGTGTGGATACTGTTTTGTTTGGTGAGGTTAAGTTACGACTAATTACTCCATTTGTGAGCATGTTCATCGCTGTGGAATAACTGTGGATTAATAGGACGTTTGTGAGGATTTTGCGCGGATTCTGAGCGTATTGACTCCTGAACAAAAATGTTATTCGAAACAAAAAGTCTGAGATTAGTACCTTTAATAGGATCAGGATGTTATTATTTCTTATTGAACAAAATATTGTTTTATTATGAATAAAATGAATTTCATACAATGTCATTTATACGAAAACATTTGAGCTTGGAAGGTGGTACTTCAAGGTACAGTACAATCATCGCTATGGATTGAATAGCGATTTAGTTTAGTAATGAAATAGAATTCCACTGAGATAAACATTAAACAATTCCGTTCATCAAATTCTACTTTAATTATGTTGATTTCCCATATCATTATTGCCAGGTCTATTATTTGGTGAATCTTTTGAATAACTATCGCAATATTGAATATTGCAATGGTTATTGAAAATAATCGACAACTGTTATAGAAGAATATAAATATACACCATAAAGATTTCTGAAATATCTTCGAGTAACATTATCTAATGAAAAATTTTGATTTGAACCAAAATTGCATTATTGGTCTCATTCTCGAATATTTTTCAATAATCTAATGATATTCAAGAATCAATAGGCCATCGCAGAATAGAACTGATTGGGAATCTACTAATCGGCTTTCAGCCAAACAATGTAATTGGGTTTTTGGTGTAGTTTCTGTAAATCATAATCAAATACCAATAATTATAAATAGCATAAATGACAAATGACATGAAAATCACAGATTCCACTGCTTTCAACCCCTTTTCACGGAGCAGTGAAATTTTTACTGCATTTGCAGCAAAATCTCTACGGAGCATGCGCACTTGCATTTTACTGCACTTGCAGTAAGAATTCTACTGCTCCATGAAAAGGATCCTTGAAACATACTATACACTTATGGTTCAATGAGCAAACGTACACATCTCCACCAACTCATTATCATGGATGTTCAAATACTCTCAAGTTCGTACACCACCACCACCCCTTCGACTCACCTATGACGATCTTGTGCCTCAGCAGGTGCTTGTTGACGTTGGCCAGGCACTTCTCCAGGTTCCTCTGCAGCCGGAACTTCAAGTATATCGACAGGAAAATGGCGGCGGCGTTCAAAAACAGCCAGGCGATACCTAGACCGAAAAGAGTTAGACCTGACAGACCGGAGAAAAGCAAACCGAGTAGGACGAGGAAAGCTACCGTTATCCAGACGACGAGCACTCGCTTGTAGCAGATGTTGTACATGGAGAATCGCACGTCGTTCACGAGCAGTTCCATGGCTTGGACGTATTCCTCGACGGTTAACTGAAAATGGAACGCACAATACAGTGTACGATCAATCAAAATCTTTATTTCCGTCGACCTGTCTGAGGCATGGAAAATGTCACATACAAAATACAATAACAATAAATTTCAATTGTTAAACAAGCCAAATACAAAGAGATATATTATTGAAGAGTGAGAAAAAATGAGAAGTTACACATACATAATATTACAAATTCGACTATCAACAACAATTCTGCGAAACAATGAAATCCTTTCTCTACGCCCATGACTGTCTCTACGCCAATGTAAGAAATTCGAATAAGAACACGCCCATCGACTGTCATCGCGATTTATCGAGAATGTTTGAGAGAGGATACCAACCGCTTTTGATTTCAGACGGAGGGAACTAACACGAAAGTTCTAGAAATGTCGATACCTGTTCGAATACGGAAAACTGCAGAAACATACCTATATATAGCGACCGGAAAACAGAACTGAGTAAGTTGATCTTTTTTTGGAAAACTAATAGGACACTGATTCTATTACAGTTGGCCAAACATATAATGCAGTAGTTGAAGGTGAAGTAACTTTTGATGAATTCAATAGAAACAAAATTACTAATATTCCATAAAACAAAACGATGTTCGTTTGGCTAATTTATTCAATATGGAATCAACTTGATGATTCCAATTGGGCTGGGAATCAATAAAAAGTTCTTGAAATTCAGCTGAATTTTTTTGTTTTACAATATTACTTATCTTCAGTCCTGACCAATACACTACAATCAGTTTTCTGATTGAAAAGAGAATAGTACTGGTTTTGAGATTATTCAAAACCAAGCCTTCTCAGAACAATAGATTCTCATGTTGGATACCTCATTTGCTCTAAAAGACGATATTTCACATTTGGCATCACTGGCACTGATAGTAAAAGAAGTGTCATCAATAAATTATATTGATTTCTGAAAAACGTCAGTCACAAATAGAACAAAAAGTGAAGTCCCCAAAGCACCACCTTGAGGGGTACACCTGTAACTATATTTAGAGTTTCAGAAAAGGATGTGTCTCCCAGTACGGCAGATCACCTCAAGAGTTGGCAATAAATGAAAAAAAAATAGTCAGGGTATTACAGATAAATTCAACATAGCTGAGTCGAAAGTGAATTCAAAAAATCCTTAGCTAGCATTTGAGAAATGATAGATTTTGTTGAAAAACGAAGAAAATTCTTTAAAATATCTAATCCGCACAAGAAATATCGCGTGAAAAATTTGGCAAGGAATTATTGTTACTTAAATGATAATATTCAATTTTCGATAGCAGTAGCAAACGCAAAACGTGATGCCCCTATGCACACAAACTCATTTTCAATGTAACCTCTACTACAGCTCTTGCAAGACATATAAATGCTCTGTATAAAGGCATATCATTACTTGTACTTCAACTCTGTTGGAGTTTGGCATTGTCTGAATAATTTGTATTGTTTCTGAAAAAATGTCATCGC
The DNA here is from genome assembly GCA_032362365.1 of Zygogramma bicolorata. Taxonomy (NCBI): domain Eukaryota; kingdom Metazoa; phylum Arthropoda; class Insecta; order Coleoptera; family Chrysomelidae; genus Zygogramma; species Zygogramma bicolorata. The sequence continues at coordinate 411,110 of JAVJAQ010005953.1, forward strand.
CTAACAAAAAAACAGTCCTCAAGAGTCAGGCACGTGAAATAATTTCGTAACGTTCAAACAGGGGTAGATCCAGTGATTATAAAATAAAATGATAATAGCAGCACAAGCAGCAGTAAAGATGAGGAAAATTTGTATTCAGATAGTGACAGATTGAAGTTTATTTTTGGATAAGTGTATTATTATATAACATTTCAATGAGGTGTACTAATACCTATTATACTAAATAAAATGTGAAAAGAAATTATGAAGAAGTCATTTGCTACCCTAATTGAAACTAATAATAGGTAGGACACTGGCCTGCAAGGGGCTCATCCTAATCCAATAGTAATTTAGTTGGGAGAGGCTGTACCTGCGCGATCGCTCGCCATCAGCCGTGGCGTGTACTGCACTTTCATGAAGATGTTTCGTTACGAGGGGTGGGAATTCTTTACTCGTCCAGTCATCCGTGTAGATATTGCCAAGCGTGGAAATATCGATAACAATTCAGAAAAGCACCGACCGTAAAAATATCTATAGAAGAGGGACAAGTCTCCGACCCTTCTACGATGTTCCAATGAAGTGAGCGAGTCTGTGAGCGAAGAATCACCAACAAGACGGATTGCCTTTCTCTGATTAGAATCGAGAAGCCTCAATGAATGTTTTGGTGCCGGACTCCACACATGAGAACCATATTCCAAGACAGGTCGTACCTGAGTCTTGTAGGTCATTAGAAGATGACGAAAAGTGAAGTTTTCCTTCGCACGAAATAGAAATCCAAGTTTCTGGGAAGCACCTTTAGCGATCGATCTCACATGGTTTTTCCATGAGAGATTATCACTGATCGTAATTCCCAGCATCGAGATACTTTACTTTGTAAGAATAGTTACTCCTGAAATCTGAATACTAGATGATGATAGATCGGCTTTCCTTGAGAAGAGACATGCCTGAGTTTTCCTAGCATTAAATTTCGCCAAGTTCATGTTACCCCATTCTATTATTTTTATCAAGTCATCGTTAATTTTTTTTAAAGTGAATGTTGATCTCGGGTACACTGTATCCATTCGACCTCAAGGTCACTTGAAGATGTTCCAGTTCTTCCCCCAGATCCATGGGAACAAGGCTAAAGGAACATGAGAGAAACTGCAAACTAGTGCAAACTGACAAGTCGGCTGTGGCGGAACACGCACTTAGTGAGGGTAACCACAGGATTCTGTTTGAAAATGCAAAACTGATTGCACCCAACCAGGGATACCATAGCCGACTGGTACGGGAGGCAATAGAAATCCACAAACACACGGAAGAAGAAGCTGTCAACCTCAACCGAATATGGAATCCCATTTTAAGAAAATCGATAATAACTGCAGGTAGTTCTTCAGATAATAATGATTATTCTCCGCCCAGATGAGGTATACAAGGTGATCAATATTAATGACAATTCCCCTAATTCGAATGGAATAATTAGCACCGCAAACTACTTGAATCAGCATAAATACAACTTGCGAAGAAAAAATCTCCAGTCATCGGAGTGAATTTCAAGATAAATGAGCCTCTGAAGAAGCTAGCCACTCGAGCCAGCGAAACGTCAGGAAGAAATTCCAAAAAACGACGGCCTTCAAACCCGAATAAAAGTAGTGATACTGAAAACCTCGGCCGCGAAAGCCTTAACTATTTTGTCAGTAATAAAGGGTTGGACTAACCCGATAAAGAGTGCCGAGTTTGTAGTAATTATTATAAACATTTCAATTTCCTGATTCGAGTCCAACTTTTAACGAAAATTACGTTATATAACTCTTTCCCAGAATAAATAGCGGATAAATGAGCAAATACCAATGGAAATCGTCAGATCTGGTGATATCCTGACAGCTCTGGCAACATAGGTGCCATCTATATCACTACTTTTCTTCGGGTTTGAAGGCCGTCGTTCTTTGGAATTTCTTCCTTTGAAAGCCTTAACCATTTTGTTATAGGTGCCATCATTTATCAATATGCCAGTGCTCGTTTCCCCCACACCCATAATGGACACTGGTACAGAGTGTACGTATTGAAATAAGAATGAAAAAGTGAAAATTTGCTTTTTTTTGTATTTCAGTAGAGGGATAGAAACATAAACTTTTCATCACTAGACATAAATGTATTCTCGAGTTTATTCTCTACATGATATTATTGAATAAATTGATTGATCACAAAGCAGGTGACACTTTATCTGTGGATGATTTTTACCATCAATGACCAGGAAAAAAAAACAAGAAGAAATTCAAAAGTAGGAGATGTACAAAGCAGGGTGGGGCTGATTAAAATCAAGTGATTAAAATCACGATTAAAATCATGATTTAAATCGCTTATTTTCAGAATTAAAATCATGATTTGAATCAATTTTTGTTTTTTTATTCAGAATCAGATAACAACATAATATAAAAGTTTTCTCTAAGATCAAAAGGAGTATCTGCTTTTAGCAAAAACAACAAAAAAGAAGTACATAATTCCAAATTCTTGAACTAAACGTAACACCTAAATTTTATTTCAGTCCATTCTTTTTCGTTATACAATTTAAAGAAAAGCAACGCGTTCGTGTGCTTGCCTCACTCGGCACTGTATAGCGAGTGTATAGGACAGAAGGAAAACAAATCGCGACAAGAATTTTCTTGCAAGAAGCGCGACAAATGCGTTGTCACAAGTTTTTGAGCTGCAAATTGTATTAAAATTTTTAGACTTATACATTAAAATAATCAAAAATAATTTCAAAGAATCAAAATGTTCAAATTTTAATTTCAAATTGAAAAAATCAAAAAATCAAATAAATCGTGATTTAAAAAAAAAATCGATGATTTTTGATTTTTTCTGCCCCACCCTGGTAAAAAGACAACTTTCAGAATTAGAACATTTCAAATGAAGACTTTTTCATACCAGCATATCAAACGTGATTTCGTGTTACAGAAATAATACCTATTTGAAATGAAAGTTAATAGGTATTAAAAGATATTTTGAGTCTTTTCATCCCTTGGATGGTCTAGAAAACTCACACATACCATGTTGCCTATTCAATTAATCACGAGAAAAACCATATAAAAGAAAGAGAGGTACACAAGAAAAGTTGAAATTTCAACATTTCATTCTCAATGATTGCTGAGGGTGTTGACCTTCACACCTGTTCTCTCAGGTGTATTTTGAACAAAGGTTCATTTGAACCTAATGTCATTTTACAGTGTTAACTACTGTCACATATAGTGAATACAATTCAAAAAATGTTGCATGTCGATGCCGACATAAAATCATCACAGTGGCACCACCCCATTGATGGAAATGCAAGGGATTGTTTGCATTGAAATTCAAATTTGGCGCCTGTTTTTCTTAGGAATTTAGTTGGCAGCACTTTCGATGTTGCCGCACTTCATTTAAAATTTGAGAGAAATCAATTGACAATTGTTATTCAAAAGTGACCTTTCTGTGTGTACGTCTTTTTGGTATTTCGAATTGGATATTGTAATCAAAAAACTGTGTATTTTAATCATCACCTAGCAAGTATCAGTCCCAAGAAATTCGTGGAAATGCCAAAACATATAAATGAGCGCTGTGAAGAGTTGGTGGCATCTTTTATTGCTTATTTTCAAAGAGAACGAGAAAATAGTGACCCGTTGCTTCAACTTCTGTTAGAGAGGCAAATCAAGAATAACATAGTAAATTGTATTCGCAATCTACCGTCAGATATTCACTTCTAGCGTGTAGCAGCTGACTTCAAGTCAAGTATATAGAATAAAGATATCGAAGCTCTTGACACGCCTTGAAAGAATAAAACAAAGAGGCTTAAAAATGCTGCAGTACTGGATATGAGTGTAATTCATAGCAGAATTTATAGCATGTATGAACGCAGTGAGTATTTGTTTTTTGAAAACAGGAAAATATTGATTCTTCAAAATTGGCCCCTATTGAAAAAACTACATGAGAAAGAACTATCTCATGGATGAACTTCCATATTTTAATGAATAATACACACCTAGTTAGGTATTTTTTTAAATTTTACTCAAAAATATATTACAGTTTCCTGTATGATTTTCACTTACAATAGGTTTACAAAACCGCGACATGTGTTTCGCTATTACAATAGCTTCTTTTTTTTATCTTGCTTGAAGAAGCTATTGTAATAGCGAAACACGTGTCGCGGTTTTGTAAACCCATTGTAAGTGAAAATCATACAGGAAACTGTAATATATTTTTGTTAATATGGATTTTCATCAAGTATCGGCCAGTTCAATTCAATTAATTTTACTCCTTTCATAATGAATAAATCCCTTTTATTATTATTATATTTATTATTATCTAATATTCCATAATCATATGACAATCTGGCCTTAGTGTACTTCAAAATTTGAGCACGCTCCTGATGAGGTGCAACCATTTTTAAATTGTATGAACTTAATATTATTTGGATGTATTCATTTTCTAGTTTCACCTTACCTTTTGAAGATGTGATGAAATTACATAATGCGGTTGAAAAAAGTATTGTCTTCATCAACAAGTATTGAATTTCTATTTTTTTGGGATACATAGACCTTCATTCAGATTGAAAAAGGGGATGTTCCATCTTTTTGGCACAAAATTACAATCAAACTAGATGCTTTTACACTTCATTTCACCTTTCTGGATAGATTTTTTTTGCAATTATTTTTATTTCCTATGATAAGTCGATTTGCAATTCCAAAAGGATATAAATGTAAGAATTTTCAATACTATTGTGAAAAGAACGTGAAATGCGAAATGAGGTGTACAGGGGGCATGGCAAATAAATGTTTCATTGGTTTCAATACCCAAAATATGGGTTTCTGTACTATGTGATGTAGCTCAAACAATCCTTCACCACCACATTTGTATATAAAGTACCAAAATAACCTGTATAATCATAAATATTTTTACTTACTGTCAGGCCTTGTGCCATAAGTTCCTCAGGTACTAATTCTGGACGGAATTGAGCAGGAGTTATCCAAGGAAAACGAGTATTCACAGGAAGAAGCGTAACAATGATATCACCATTAGCTGAAAACTCAACATAAGGATAACATTCTCAAAAACATCAACACAGTACTCTTACAAAATCCTTGTCTTATAGGTTCCACAGTGGCAACAGGAAGTTGTACATTACGCAAGGGCTTCGGATCGACAATAGCCACATTTGGTGTTTCTGGAGATTTGCTGAGGCTACGTTCTAAGCTGACTTGGACACTTTCTGTTGTTATAACAGCAGGAGAATCTTTCTGTCCCGACGCATCTTCATCAAATTTTACCCAATTTTGGGGCGAGGGAGGTTGTGGGTTTGAAGAACTTGGGTTGTCTTGTTCGCTCACAACTTTTTTTGGTGTATTAGTATCGCTCATTTTTACGCTTTCGATATGTAATTGTCAGTAATATCTATAATGATGATGGTTTGTAAATGAATAATCACATTATTTCAATAAATATATACAAAATAGGGTACACTGTTACATACACCACAAAATAGACCTAGTTTCTGACGTTTCTGTTTACTTATAGCCAGATAGCCTAAGGCGTTTTCTGGCGCTCATGTATTTAAAACGTATTCGTCTCTGTCCTTCTCTCTAACTTACGGCCAAACAAAAAGTGAGAGAGAGATGGAGAGACGAATACGTTTTGAATACAAGAGCGCCAGAAAACGCCTCTAATTATTCTTATTCAAGAACTTGTGCACCTTTTGACAGAACTCGTGCACTTCCATCCTTCATTAAGGTAGAGTATTGAATAAAGAAGGTACTACAGTAACTATGCACGAGTTCTACAAAAAGCATTCGCCTATTCGACTTCAACTAATTACCTGTATTTTGGAATACTAGTTAACAGTGTTACCTTTGCCTAACGAACAAAAAGGAATGAAGGCATCTTGAAGAAACCTGTGAAGTTCAATCGTAATTATACAAGGCGCCTCGTCCGGATATATGTGGTTGACCAAGACTTTTGATTATCTGTTGAAGACTTGAGGTGACAACTGAGTTTATAAACAGTAAATTGGGAATCCAACCCTAAGGGCCCAATTGCATCTCTCTATTTAATGAAGAATTAAACTGAGCTCTAGGTTTGATCACTAACAAAAAAGGAATTTGATTGGCAAATCCATAGCAACAAAACCTATTTGAAATAAACCACAATTAAAGCCAAGCGGTGCAATCGGCCGCAGGTCAATATATCATGATTATACCTGAATCTAGTTTTGCTCTGGAAATACCCTGAGGAAAGCCCCATGGGCAGTGGCAACACTGATATCAGAGACAGGTGTCACTGGTGTCAGGTGCCAGCTATTCAAGCTATTGTCACTTGTCAGATACATAATTCTTTTTTAGTTGTTTGTGGAAACTGTTCCAAGATTTTCAACTGGGAAATATATATTTAATCGAATTATTTGGAATTTTTGATGATTTTATTTTGAATTTTATACATTTGAGGCATTGCAATGGAAAATCAAGGTATTGATATATTACCTCAATTGAATTTCATTTTTTATTCAATAATTTTTTCAGCACCTAGAAAGTTCAGACTGAGAAGACTTCAGCCACCTCGTGATAACACGAATTCAGATGGTAAGCATACAACCAAATTTGTAGTTATTTCACCTAGACTTCGGATGTAACCAAATGTGTTCTTATCCTACACTACAGTAGTTTAGTGACCTGATAAGGTGTACATTAAACATTTAATATTAGTGAACCTTTCAGAAATTGTTGTTTTTCTGCTTGTGTATGACTCCATCGAGTATAACACAACTCTTTCTAAAATAAATTCACTTCAAAATATGTTATGTCAATACCTTTTACAGAATCATTAATCAAAAGAAATCTGGAGCCTCTGATACAGAACGTAGAAAAGAAGAAAAGGGCTCAGGAGATATACTATGAAAACCATGCAGATCTGATAGGTGCAAGTCCCTTGACCAGGGATTTGGATAAGAAACCAGTAAAACAGCGACTAGGCCGTCGTATACCTTTCACTGGCACAAATACTGCTATTATTCCTCCTAAGCGTAGGTTAAGAAGGTATATATTTCAATTATTAAGGTTACAGATGAAATTTTGTTATTCCTGCACCCAAGTCACTTGAAACTGTTACTATGTTCGATTGGAAGTTGTATCCCTACAAAGTTTGGAATAGTGGCATATTCTGCCTTTTTATTATTTGAACAATATTACGCTCAGAACACTTGTTTCTATATTTTAACATTTTTCACTATTACATTCAACCAGAACCGCTTGATAAGATTTGGTCATTTGAAAAGACAAATCAAGGATGTTGTGACAATTAAAATAGTTTTGATTTCAGATGAATACATAAGAAGGGTCTTAGATATCTTCAAACTCCATTGACATTTTGAAAGAAATATTGGTGTTAAATATATGTTTATTGGAAAATTCATACGAAATAGTATATATGTATGCATGTACTTTGTCACCAATGCACAATGTGTTTTGACAGGTTAGATACAGTAATCTTAAATCTAAATAAATAACGTTCACATAAAAATGTGAATATAAAAGTTCTCTAAGGTTAATAAGTAGTGTATGTTGATATGTTTTATTAACTCAGTGGTAAAAAGACTAGAGTTACCAGTTCTGCTGTTGTTATTTTTTTTAACGGAGTTCAGTGAGAAATGTTATATGGAACATTCAACAATCATTCCAGATCCGTTATCAAGAAATATATCAAACATTGTCACAGGTGCTTGGAATCTCAAAAGAACATATATTCATATCAGTTCTATGGAAAATACTCATTACATCCTCAGTAAATCATTTATCTTTCAAATTCATGCAGAGCTCTATCAATATTATTATATTACTTTTTGTAACTAGCTTCAGAATCACTTTTTGTTCTTATTTATTCATATTTGTATATTCATTCCAAGAAACTTTTACAGGATATGGTAGGGAAATACATCATCTGGTAAAAATACAATTCTTAATGTTAACTTTAATAACCTTAAAAATATTTTTTTACGTGTTTCTTGGATAATGGTCCTTGTTTGACTTTGTTAAGAGCTTGTGGAAATTAATTATTGATGTTGACACCACTATGTAATATTGATTTTTGGCCAAAGGTAGTTTTCACATCCAAAGGCCGCAATGAATGAATTTGGTGAGTATTGTGTATATGAAAACCATTTACCTCTAAAAATTTCAAATTTGATTTCTTACGAAGTGAATGGATATACAGAGTTTTAATTTATTAAGTGATTCAATATCTAGTAGATGGTTGGATTTATATCATTTTTATATAGATACCTGATGTTTCATTCTGTAAATGTATTTTATTGTTTTATTTTGTAATTTTTCAAAGGTTTCAATACTGATTTTTTCGCTATTCCACAAGCTGATATCAAATACTGTAAATTAGAATTGATTAAACAATGAAAAATATTCATCAAATATTTACGTGGTAAATATCTCTAATTTTAAATATTTATATCAATCAAGGGAGAAATTTTCTTTCTCAATTTCACAACGTGCTTATCCCATGACAATTTCTCATCCATGTATTGTTCCAACATTTTCATAACGGGTTGGTAATTTGTGGTTTTATTTTCGAAAATCAGAGGAATATTATAATTTGTCAGGTTTCGTTTGGAAATATATATATGAGAGGATTTGCTATAATTCAATGATAATTTGTGCTGTTGAAGCCATAATGAAATTTTTCCTAAATCATTTTTCATAGAATCCTCTAGTTGGGTTGAATTATTAGCAAAATAAACTATTGTTGTATCTGCAAATAATTTCAGTTTACCGATGAGTTTCAATTCAGATATAGGATTAATATAAATTAGGAACAAAACTGGACCGAGAATGGATCCTTGGGGAGCCCCATAATTTATATTTTTGAAGGAACTATTTTCATCATAACAGTATACAAATTGTTGCATAATTTTTCAACCATATTATACGAGAGTAGAGATTCTGGCAGCGGGAGATTTATGAAAAGGAACCATCAACTAGACTTGAAGTATTCCATCCTGCTCATTTAGCAGTCCTCTCTCTCTCAGGGCCAGTCCATTAGTTGAAATGTCTATGTTAAACATCCATTAATGAACTCTCACCAATGTTAAGCCCCAAAATTTATATTTTTTGAAGGAACTATTCTCATCATAACAGTATACAAATTGTTGCATAATTTTTCAACCATATTATAGGAGAGTAGAGATTCTGACAGCGGGAGATTTATGAAAAGGAACCATCAACTAGACTTGAAGTATTCCATCCTGCTCATTCAGCAGTCCTCTCTCTCTCAGGGCCAGTCCATTAGTTGAAATGTCTATGTTAAACACCCATTAATGAACTCTCACCTATGTTAAGCCCCAAAATTTATATTTTTTGAAGGAACTATTTTCATCATAACAGTATACAAATTTTTGCATAATTTTTCAACCATATATGACTTTTTCCTCTGATCCCAATATGATATAACTTTTGAAGTAGTATGGCGTGATCAATAATAATAATAACTTCTATTAGCAATTGAACATATGGATGGATCTTTTCAGGCTGAACGACACTTTCAACAACCAGATAACCAAAAGGAAGACAAGGATGTTCTCCGCTCAACAACGCCTCAATTTAATCAGAGCGAGGCAACAAACGGATGTGGTTGCCCAACCAACCGCCCCCAAAAAATTCAGGTTGCGAAGATTACTACCCAGCAATGCGATGAACAACACTCCGAGAAACTTTAGGGTGCAGGTCAGGAACACAAACGCGTTCGCAGATAAGCAGCATCTCCTACATGGGTTGCGCAGATTCAAGCAGGTGCTGAACGCTGATATCCAATTGGAGATCAAGAGAATCCAGCTGGAGTTCCAAGGGGGCCCGTTGCTGGTGCCCACGGCTGTCAGGCCAGCTAGCACAGCCTTGAGCATGCACAAGCGGTTTACTCTGCTCAGCTAGCCATTACTGGTTGTTTGACGGTGTATTTGAGAGACTTTTTATTTTCAGTTAGACGGAAAAGCTTTTTCGAGTATGTTCCATTACTCAACCCTATTGTGTTAACGAATCTAATGAATAAGGTCGTGTTGATGAATTTAGGTTTTAAGAAGAGACAAATGAGTTTATTGTTAGGAAATGGATAACATTAAAAGTTACCATACTAAGATAATTTTTTTTACTAAGATTATTTTTTTCACTTGTCAAAATGTGACGTTTGTGGCATTTCAACCAATAGTAGCGGGTTATTCTATTGTTATTCTAGCCAATCATTGGGTATTATACTGATAAAACTGCCTGGTCCTTTCAATAAAACGTTGTTTACCTTTGAACTGTCAAAACTATACGGTTTACCGCGTCGATTCTATTGAACTGGCTCATATTTATATAAATTATCATGAATGAAGAGTTACCTTATTATTAATGGTCATTCACTTTTCACTTTTTCAGCATAATAATAACATAACACGTTTCAATGAACACTCAAACACGTAAAAAGCTCATAACCCCAACTTTATGACATATAGCGAACGACCGCTTCAAATATTTAAGGTTTCCTTAACTCAAATGAAGATGGCGTACAATTAGTTTTTATTAAATACAATTCATTTTTTGTTCTATGAGAAGGAACCGTTGTATGAAGATTTTGATACAACGACATAACGAATGATTTTATGTTCCTTCTGGCGCGATTTTCATTTCATAAGAAATTTTCAATTATCAACCTTGTACAATGAGAGATGTGACGCCATCTCTTGGTATCGTCGGCAAGCATTATCATATTCACTGCATAAGCATCATATCTCTTCTGGATCATAGAGGGCACACATCGTTGTTTGACATTTCAAATTTGTAAAATTTTCACCTATTCTCCTTTCCTTCTTATGTAAATGAAATACTGATCAATTATTAAATTGTTCTTCCTTCTATTTGTTCAAAAAATAATCTCTTCAAATACAACTCGTTCTTCAAATTCAATAAGATAAATTTTCATCTTCGAAACACTCAAACTTTTTTATTTTGAGGCAAAGCATTCAAACAAACCGAATTAGATAAAATCACTCGTCCTACGGACTCGTGATTTTATCAATCGGTTTGTTTTCATACTTTTGCCAAATAAAAAAGTTTTTGTGGAAAATAAAAATTCATCGATTAAATTTGAAGGACTCGTGGTATTACCTTTGATTATATCTCATGCTGAAGTTGAATTCTTTTATTCACTGATCTCTATGCAGAGGTATTTGTTGCAGATCAGGTGAATCGGAGGTCATTTACGGGACGTGTCACTACGTCGAATTCCCATTACGTCGAATTCCCACTATGTCGAATTCCCATTACGCCGAATTCCCACTACGTCGAAAAGCATCCCCACCACTTACGTCACCAAAACACGATCGTTATCGAAGCTGGATCCCATTCGACGTAATGGGAATTCGACGTAATGGGAATTCGGCGTAGTGCCACACCATGCACTTTCAATATCAACAGCACAGCGAAATTCATCCTTCTTTTAGGTTAGGTTAGTTAGGTTAAGTCAGATTGGGTTAACAGGAAATTGCAGAATATCCGGTAAATTTTGCGAGTGCGTATCACCATGCACTTTCAATATCAACAGCACAGCGAAATTTATCCTTCTTTTAGGTTAGGTTAGTTAGGTTAAGTCAGATTGGGTGAACAGGAAATTGCAGAATATCCGGTAAATTTTGCGAGTGCGTATCACTACGTCGAATTCCCATTACGCCGAATTCCCATTACGTCGAATGGGATCCAGCTTCGATAACGATCGTGTTTTGGTGACGTAAGTGGTGGGGATGCTTTTCGACGTAGTGGGAATTCGGCGTAATGGGAATTCGACGTAGTGGGAATTCGGCGTAATGGGAATTCGGCGTAATGGGAATTCGACGTAGTGATAGGCACTCTGCATTTATAAATACAAGGTGTTTCTGAATGATATGCTATCAATCAAGGGTGTAAATCTACATGAAAATTAAGATAGGTTGCTATAGGAACTATCAACTGTTGAGAGAATGGTTGAGGCTTTCGCGGCCGAGGTTCTCAGTGTCACTCCATTTGTTCGGGTTTGAAGGTCGTCGTTTTTTTTGGAATTTCTTCCTGACGTTTCGCTGGCGCCAGTGGCTAGCTTCAGAGGCTCATACATCTTGAGTTTGACTCTGATGACTGGGTATTGCGACTTCGTAAAGCGTATTTACATGGATTCAGGTAGTTTGGAGTGCTAATTACTTTATCTGGATTAGCAGAATTATCATTAGTATTATTTTTACTACCTGCCGTCATGATGTTTGTTATTCTTGAACCTCTTAAAATGGGATTCCATATTCGGTTAAGGTTCACAGCTTCTTCTTTTGTTGAAATTATCCTTGTGTTTGTGGATCTCTATTGCCTCCCGTACCAGTCGGCTAAGGTATCGCTGATTGGGGGTAATGAGTTTCGCGTTTTCAAACAGAGTCCTGTGGCTTTCCTCACTGAGTGCGTGTTCCGCTACAGCTGACTTGTCAGTTTGCCCTAGCCTGCAGTTTCTTTCATGCTCTTTTAGCCTTGTTCCCATAGATCTTCTAGTGGTACCGATCTATACCTTCCCACGGGTGCACGGTATGCTGTTGCTGACAGCGGGTCTCTTTTGTGTTTAGCCGACCTGAGGCATTGTTGTATCTTCTTGGTCGATTTGAAAATCGTTTTATTGTATTTTCCTAGGAATTTTCCCATTCTGTCTGTGACCCTTGGGATATATGGTAGATAAGCATGTGAAACTATCTGAGCGCCCTCCCTGTTTTGAACCATGGAACTCTTCAGTTTCATGGTCCTGTTGATCTCGGGTACACTGTATCCATTCGATCTCAAGGTCACTTGAAGATGTTCCAGTTCTTTCTCTACGCCCATGGCTTTCTGCACGCCTATGTGATTCGGAGAAGACCACGCCCATTTTGCGGCTAAGACAACGACGCCGGGAAGAAAAGGCGGCTGAAGAAAACGACGCCGGGAAGAAAAGGAGGATGAAGAAGAACGTCGCAAGCAAGGAAAAGAAATTGAGAATCAACGACGCCGGAAAGAAAAGGAGGCTGACGATGAACGCTGCGGGGGGGAGAAGAAATCTGAAGAACGACGACGCAGGGAAGCAGAAGTGGCTAAGGAAAAGCGAAGAAAAGAGATAGACACATATGTTCCAGAGAATATTCCACGAATTTGAGGAAACCAAAGTCAGTAGAGAAAAACTTAAAGAAACGGAAGACGAGCTTCGCGAACAGGTCAAAGAAACAGAAGATATTCAAGAAAGAGGTAAAGAAGCGGAAAAAAAATTGTAGGAGCAAGCGAAAGACATAAGACAATCACTCCAGGGGCAGATTGGAGAAACGAAGGAAGACTTTCTACGCCAAATCAGCCAAGTAATCCTCCGCCTCGAAGGACAGAAGGCGTAACACAGTCGAATCGGCTCTGGAGGTTAGGTATGACAGAGCAAGTATGCCAGAGCCAGCTCAAGTCAAGAACCCAAGAAACATTAGAGACTCAGCAAGAAAATGGGGCTAACATTGAGAGACTGGTCACACTCGCCTAACTGGAAGTGCACCCTCCGCAGTTATTATGTGTGAACAGAGCTTCATCGATGGGATCAAGGACATCGAAATGAAGCAGGCCTTGAGGTTGGGACGTCAGCACACCCTGAAAGATGCTTTTTTCCATGCTCTTGAGTTCGAAGCTGCCAAGAATGCATCCCAGTAGTTTTCAAAAGTTCATCAAGTCATGACCATCGCTGAACAAGATGAAGAGCCTAAGTAAAGTCATAGTGGCACTGGTTAAAAGCTGGATGCTTTGGAAAACAGCCGTCCAAGAAAAGGTCAACATTTTCATGGATTTGCCATGGATTTAGTTGTTGCCAAGCAACGATGAATAACTTTAAGTAAATACTTTGCTACAGCTATGACAAAAATCTGCTCTGTTCTAACGGTTCTTGATGGAACAATGAGCTCTGCATTGTGTGTTTTCAGTTTCATTTCCTCACCTGATGAAACAATGACTTAACTTCATTGTGCTACAGTTGAAATTATTATTACACAATAAATCAGGTCTCCCATAGAATGTCGAATTTCAAGCAACAACAGCTGTATTTACTTCTTTTATTCCGTTTGAATGGAAATTTGATTGACATTAAATATGAAATCTATATTATCTGTTAAACAATTCGATATTATCTGTAATTGTCTTTGAAAAAGTATAGTGCACATCTGGCATGGAATGTTAATTTGCCACTCTCATGATTTGCAGAATGAGCCGTGGGAAATGACTATCATTCCTTTCTCGTTAAATAATATATAGTCGGGCCGTCCAAAAGATAGAATTCAAGGACGCGTGAACAGTGAATGCCTGCATCTATATTAGCCTGCGCGGCCTAGCCACGCCTTCTAAACTGAAATAAATGAAGAACTGTTTACACTGTACTGTATTCATTTGTGCTTTGTATTTACGAGTGTTACGTTAATTAAATAATATGGATGGAAACAAAGACATTTAACTGTAGAGGAAAAAGGTGTAATAATGAACACTTATAAAAAAGCATCCCAAGAGTTTATGGGAGAACAGAGAAATTCTGTTGAATTCACTGCTGAGGCGACGTTTTTGTGAGTGGTGTAAATCGGACTTGTGACATTGGGGAGAGGAACATTCAAAGAGTGCGTGCCGTTCACGTGATATTCTATCTTTTCAGCGGCTACACTATAGTATTGTGTACTGGAAAGAATTTTAATTTGTACAAGATTGAATATGAATGGCATATCGCACGAGCGGGTTTGAAGACGACGACGAAACATTGAAATATCGAATTGTAGACTAGTGGCGCCATCTGCCAGTCAATAGTCGAAAACTACGCCATAAGTTGATTCTAGGTAATTTCAAACATCGCTAAGACTTCCCTGTAATTTAGTATTGGATAAAATACATAGATGGATCATCAAAAAAATCTCTTGATAATTTTTGTCAGATCGCGCATAAATAATAACATAATTTAGCCATTGGACGAACACACAAAGTACATGTAACAACTTTCCATGAATATGCCAATTCGAATCCGTTGCCACCTCTCGAACTTTATCTTTTATCATCTGATACATCAGTATGCCATGAACCAGAACAAAATACTGTCAGTACACAACGGTAAATTACACGATGATGTCTATTCTCAAACTTTTGGGGATCTTAGGGATTTTCGTAGTGGGTTCTGCCCACTCTGGGCCGACTTCATGCACGATTTCAAAGTACTCTGACGTGTCGGAGGTTGTCAAGAGATGCACGAAAATCGTCGTTTCAAACCTGACCATGCCTGGTGGCAAAATTCTGGATCTGGACTTAAAGACGGGATCCGTCGTCACTTTTGAAGGAACCACCAAGTTCGAACATGCTCTGTGGGTCGGACCCCTGGTCAGGGTGAAAGGGGAGAGAGTGCTAGTACAAGGAGCACCAGGTAAAATTTTTATATAAAAACGTGGTAATAACTTGGCCTTATTACCACATAGGCCTCAATGCTACTTTTTGGAAGAACAACAAAGTAGCATTTTGCCACCAAGTTGAGCTTCTCCCTTTATTTCCAAGCATCTTTCCGTCTGTGAAATGAAACTATTTTACGAATGTAAAATTTGCTGTGAAAATAATAAAGACGATATATCATTATTATTATTTAACTCAGGCTACTTAACTTTCAGATATAATCTATGTTGAGCAACTTGAAAAAAAAAGCCGCATTTTCTTTTTTAGGCTCTATCCTTGACGGTCAAGGCGCTCTTTGGTGGGATGGAACTGGGGGTCGAACCCCTGGTAAGCCCTATTTCTTCGAAATCGATGTGTCCGGTGGATCACTCTTGAAAGATATTTCCTTACTGAACTGCCCACATCACTGTGTCATCGTTGCAAGTTCTGACACCACGCTGACCGGATGGAATTTAGATATGAGAGATGGGGAAAAGGTAAGTGATGGACGTTCACATATGTTCAAATATATGGTATAAAACGAGACATCGAATTTTTTATGAATGATGAATTTAAAAAAATTAATGCCGAAAGGCTCAGATACATATCGGCTGTCCTAAGTAAAA
Source organism: Zygogramma bicolorata (assembly GCA_032362365.1). Classification (NCBI taxonomy): domain Eukaryota; kingdom Metazoa; phylum Arthropoda; class Insecta; order Coleoptera; family Chrysomelidae; genus Zygogramma; species Zygogramma bicolorata. Next base: position 427,155 of record JAVJAQ010005953.1, read on the forward strand.
ACACACAGTAACCGACATTTTTCACAAATATGACATTATAGCATTAGCGAACTTACTGCATTTTGCCACGCATTTCTGTATTCGAAAAATCATAATCGGTTCATAAATAGCAAAGTTATCACCTGGCCCCAACACAGCAATCTCTATGAAGTATACAAAGATAAAAAATCACCTATTATATGTGTTCACTGAGTTGAAATTTATTCCTGAAAGGTGTTTATTCTTTGGTTTTTGTCTCCACTACCAGTGTGAAACTGGAAAAGTATCTCAGTTTGTGCCAGGATGGATTGAAATAGCTGTAACTGCTCCGACTTTGACGGGAAACCCATAACAAAATACAGTATATACCACTTCTTACAGAGAAACAAAATAAGTGCAATGCATTTACAGTGTTTTCCGATGGAAAATGCGATTACTGTATCTGTGACTGGTCATTCAGTATTCAGCAAATCTTCTGTCCATCCCAGAATTATTTTCCTTCACCCCAATCAAGTAACTGCATCGTGCCCAGCGATTTCTCTCATAAATCGATCAATCTTTGTTGATGAAGAAGATGATTAATTGCACTATCACCCATGTGTACTTATTTGTTCACTTTTGGAAGTGTTTTTTGTTTCCTAGTTAGAGTTAAAAGGATTTCATATCTTTTATAACAAGGAATTCAATTCAATAAGGTTTCACTATTAGTTTGAGTTTATTTGCCATACTATTAATAATACTACGGCAATAATATGTAAATGAAAATCATTCAATATGAAAGTTTTTCATTTTACTTTCCAGAACGCAGTTATATCACTCACTGATTTTTTCCAAATGCTACATGAATTATAACTATTGAAAATACAGTACACGCAGAGGGTGATGTATTTTGAAATAGATTGATATAAAATCTTCTACTTACTGTATTTTTTTCATAGACTTTTCAAAGCATTGAAAATGATGTGAAAGCAGTTACTGTAATTTTCCATAGATTCGTCCTATAAAGTAGTTTATGTGTTCTGTCTTGCCCCTTTTTTAACTGTATTCAGAATTGAATATTTTCAAATTTCATGATTGTAACTTAGGTCCTTCTGGCAGTTTCTCCAAGTAACCTGAGTGAGTCTCAATGAAAAAGAGCGAGGTTATGAGATTATATTAAAAATGCATTTTTCCCAATGTTTACTGAAATGCAATTACCGAGTTCTTGCTTTGGACAGCCGATGGCTCATGAGATTGTTCAAGGCGCCCGTAAGTTTGTCTAGATTTGGTAAATATTTTTGTGTAAGATCAGAGACGAAATATCATCTGTTGGATGACGACCAACGACTCAAGACCTATGTTGGGTAAAAATAGCTGTCTGGCATATAATCAATCAATTACACTTCATTAAGTGAAGAAAATACATCTTGTAGATAAAGTTTTATAAATTATTGTTCCTTGCAGAACATGTGAATGAAAAATACAAACAATAATAATGAAGATGTGAAATACAGAATTAAGATGGGTGGGTAAATGAGCACAAATCAAAGAAATATAAATACAACAGACAGCATAGGAATAATATGGGTTCGTAAGTATAGATAGACAGACAGACACACTTTATTTAATCATGTTATGCATTCAATACATTTATGGCAGGTCAGAAGTGCAGATGCACACTAGCACTGGGTATAAAATTAAAATAATATCACATATAAATGATCATGTGAGATAAAACTCAAGTGCTAAGTAGAAAGAAATCGTAGTGGTACAGAGCATATAAACATATGTACAAAAAGTAATATTAAGTCAATACATCATTGTGCGAGTGCCCACCGACATATAAAGGGTCATTTATTAATACCCTCTTGAAACTTTTTCTGTGGCTTCATTATGTCCAGTGTACCACTCCCAGCAAGTATGGAAACCGGATGTGGGGGCGTTTTCACCATAATTAATATTAAACATGTAAATGCGGTTAGCCTCAAAAATTTATACATACAGTTCTTGAATAAAATTTATTCAAAAGATAATTTCATTGGAAGCGCGAATTTAAGGTTGTCAGACAAAAATGTTGGAACTTTAAGGGGTTCCACCAACGTAGTTATGCAAAATTTTCGTTGGTGGACTCCCTTAAGGTTCCAACATTTTTGTCCAATAACCTTAAAATCGCCTCAAAAATTTATACATACAGTTCTTGAATAAAATTTATTCCAAAGATAATTCTACTGGAAGCGCGAATTTAAGGTTGTCGATCAAAAATGTTGGAACTTTAACCAACGTAGTTATGCAAAATCATAGATGGAATGTCCATTAGATCAGGGTTTCTTAACCTTTTTGCAGTCACGGACCACTTTCACAATATAAATATTTCCACGGACCCCTATCAAAATATCTTAATCTTAAGTAAAGAAAACAAGCCAATTTATAGTGAAAAATCACTTTTATTAGTTGGTAGTAATAATGGCACTATTCTTTTTTCTAAAGCTAATGATAAGGCTGTTACTGTTTGGCCTCGATAAGAACGTTAAATTGTGGGGTTGTCTTCGACAAAGCAAGGCGCATGTCATCGGCGAGGTTTAAGCGATTTCGACTATTTATTTTTATCGACACTAAAACCGAGAACCCGGCCTCACCAAGATACGTAGTAGCAAATGGTATCAGAACGGACATAGCTCGCTTGACAAGAAGAGGGTAAGCTTCACTCAAAGAACACCAAAACTCGCCAAGACCTTTTGCATGAAATTCAGCCTTCAAAACTGCTTTAGATCTCATGTCAACTGAGTCATCTTTGATAAGATCTTCATCGCTGATGCTGTCAATTTCTATTAAAAATAAAAATGGACTTCGCACCCATGTTTCTTTGAGTTGTTCGGAGCTGAAATAACCTCCAAAAGACGTCTGTAATATTTCCAGATGTTTAGACATTTCGTTTTGAATTTTTGATGTAATTTTTGTCATGTTTCCGACCGTCGGAAGCCTCAGTAGACGCTAAGAGCGAGTCGCAAAAAAGAAACTCTTCTTTGATACTACGTGTGTCATGATGGACGTAACGAACATTGTGAAACATCGGTACTTTCATTCAATTGCACACTGAATGGAAATGGTGAAGCATTCAGTTCTTCATTAACTTGCTTCAAAACATTTGACGACATTTCAATAATTCTGGAATAGATAGATAGTCGGTGACCGATCCCAGTTGGTAAGCGATAGTAAATGAACAATCAGAAACAAACATAAAACAACTGCGCTGCTAAGAAACCCTGCCCAGTTTAATCTTTTTACAATTAACTCATGTTTTCTGACTGTTTTTTAACTGACCTACTGCGGACCCCTGGTACACATGCTACGGACCCCCTAGGGGTCCATGGACCCCACGTTAAGAAACCCTGCATTAGATGAATGTTGTTTCTTTATTAGGCAGATAGTTTCCAAATTATATAGGGCGGCCACTGTTAAGATACCATGAGCTTTGAAGAGAGGTTCGCATGTAACCCAGGAAGCCGTTTTGCACGTGTATCAGACAGCCCTTTTCTGAAGAACAAAAATCATTTGAAATCTGCAAAATAGGCTATTTTTGAATGGCCATAGTCTAGTTCTGAGGGAATGACTCTCAGCGCGTAGCAACCTGAGGCTAACCTCTTCCTTTAATTGACTGTATGGTCCCTGAACTTCAATTCATCATATATTTAGTCCAAGAAATTTATAAGATTGTGTTCTTCCTATGATTCCGTTATCAAGGCAGATTTCAGTTAGGGTGCAGCGGATAGTAAGAATGCTGGTTCTATTGATGTTGAATATTGGATTGGTGATCGCAATCATTTCGAACATGAAAATTCTGATTTAGGATAAGGATTACAGACCAAAGGTAACCAGCTGTGTGTATGAAGCCAAATAGATTTAGATGAGAAATATGGGGCTTATCTACCACTTTGGAAATTTGAATTCCACTAGATAAAATAATGTGCTTTCAACTAATGGAAGCCGCAACAGTATTTGTAACATCTCGTTTAATAATTTCAGATTACCTTTCGATATAATAGGATCAAATTTTTCAAATGAATGAACACTAGTCGTACCAGCATATAAGAAACAGGGAGGAGGATTAATTTTCTTGGGTGCGCATAAGGAAGAGCAAGACCCACAATTTCTCGGTCCTATATTTGAACTGGGAACTTTGTACTAATTCGGAATCGGAGATGGAATATTTGCATGTACTGTCTTGCAAATAATGAAAATATAGATTGTATCTATTTGATTATTTGTTCGATATGATTGACGGCAACCAGCGGTTATTTTCCACTTCGAGCTATCTGATTAGGAGCGATAAAAGATGATGACGCTATATGTTGATAATAAAAAAAACTTCATCAATCAAAATCATACATAATAAAACACTCAAGGGTCTGATATGCTACCATTTCAATATTATTATACCAGTTCCATACGCTGACGATTCAACTTTTTGCATGATTGATTAGAAGTAGAAAATGTAAATCTCAAGATTGAAATTGGTACAGGGCAGTTCAACAGTGGATTTATGTATCAGTAATTTCTCTTTGAATCTCACTTTCACTTCAACTTTGTAATTCTCACTAAGAATATATTGGTAGTTCATGCAGCACTACAGATGAAAGTTTCAAAATCAGCTTTTTTCGATGCTTAGCCTTGGAGATTTGGTTTCACTGTCATTCATTCTGTTAATCCCACATGAAGAAGCAAATTATACTTTCTCTTCGAAGAGTTGAATTTTCTGAAGTTGAAATGAAAGTTCAAATGTTGGTGCGTGAAATGGTCCACTAAAAAACAGAGACGTATCTTTCATGGTGCAACATCTGACGCAGTGTTAGCTAAAGAAGTAGCCTCTTAACTTAACAATATTTTATCTCTGGTTTTTCTACAACTCACAGCTGATCAGTTTTTTGTAACACTTTTGACATTCTCTACAGTGAATCTTACCAAGATGGATTTTATATCAGGCAGATATTCATGTAAAAACTATTTTTCTGACTTCATTCAAAAACATTCGACTGACACCCATGCTTGGAAAATAAAAAATGTTTTTTTTTGGGGAATAGCAAAATCAATGTTCGCTGGTTTTGGAGAGTTTGCTCCCCATCGATACAGGGTAGTTCAAAATCAATACCACGAAATTGAGGGAATTAGAGGCGCGATCGATTCCAATTGTTGCCCAAAGTCTTTGTGATTCCGATGACCATCTACCCTGTACTGATAAAGAACAGTTATCCCGAACCTGTCCGCTAATTGTCGTTGTTCTTCATGAAATCCAACTCTAAGCGTGCTTTCTTTGAGAATTTTGCACATATGTAGGTCAAACACAAATCAATGCCCGGCGCGGCGTAAGCCAAGAAAATAGCTGTTTTCGGTATTTTTGAGCAGAAACATGTCTTTTCAGCTGGGACACAACACCGACGGCTTCGACATCATCAACGGCGAGAACGTCGTCATCACAAACTCCACGATCTACAATCAGGACGACTGCGTGGCCATCAATCGCGGCGCGAACATACTCATCTCGAATTTGCACTGCTCAGGGTCGCACGGTCTCAGCTTGTCCGTCGGTTTCAGTCACAGATCTTTCCTGCACAACAGGGTGGCCAACGTCACCATTAGAGACTCTGTGATCGTGAACTCCGGCTCCGGAATCCACATCAAGACGCACACTGATGGTGGGCTCGGAGAAATCCGAAACATTACCTACCGGAATATCCGCATGGGAGGTAAATATTCTAGGATTACTTTCATTTCAACACTATCTCTATCAACCATTGTTATGAAGTGAGGCTATAGTGAAAATTTCACACAAACAGTTTTTTCAGACCAATGAAATGCGTATATTGTTTCGCGTTACCATGGCAACCAATGGCAACTAATAGTTTATCTTCCAGAGTCCCCATATCAGCTCGAGAAACAAAAACAGAGAGAAAGCTAGGCATTAGTGTCAGTAGTTTTAACGATGACTTGACGAAAATAATAGAATGGGGTAACTATATCAACTTGGTGGAATTCAAAAGTGGGAAATCCCAGGCATGTCTTTGCCCAAAGAAAGCCTATTTCTGCAAAGTAGCAAGTGTTTCGATGCTAGGAATTACGATAATTTCTCAGGAGAAAACCATGTGAGATCGATGGCTAGATGTGTTTCCCAAAAGCTCGGATTTCTATTCCGTGAGAAGAAACACTTCACTTAGGTCACGGTCCAGCAATTCAGGTTAACTGACAGTCATTCGATATCTGAAGTTAAGCAACGCCGAGGGCGGTTAGTACTTGGATGGGTGATCATGCAGGGAAATACCGTGTCAAAAGCCCGTACAGCTGCAGCAAAATAGCATATCATAGCTCGCAGGCAATATATCAATGAGCACAAGATTTATTGAGGATATGCCGTCCTTCGTAGGGGACGTAAAGCCGGCGGTTCCGAGTCTGTGAATGTTGGGCTCCTTAAAGATGCCTACCTCTGGTTGGACTACCGGACTAACGGAATTTCCAGTTGGAGGAAGTGTGCACACCGGCGTCGGTGATTGGCCTTGGTAGCGGAAATAGGCCGACGTTAAATAAAGAAGTTAAAAAAACACTTCACTTCTTCTCAACTTCTTATGATCTATAAGGCACAGATAAGGCCTGTCCTGGAATTTAGTTCTCATCTGTGGGACTCGGCACCGAAACATTCATTGAAACTTCTTGATTCAAAACAGAGAAAGGCAATCCGTCTTGTTGCTGATTTTTCGCTCACGGACTCCTTCACGTCGTTGTAGCATCGTGGAAGGATCGAAGAACTGTCTCTAGAGTGTGATGAATATTTATTCATAATAGAATATTCTCAGAATATCATTATACCCATATAATAAAATATTCTGTGCTATCCGGAATTATTACCTTCATTTTTTTGTGAAATGTATGAATTTGAAATCAACATCATTTTTATGATTAACTATTCATTGTCTGAAAATCATTCATCTTCACTCTAAGAAGTTGATTTTGGAAAAATCATCATAAATGGTGGTACAAAAGCTGTGTCATAACATCCCAAACGAATTATCCTCCAGTAAAACTCCGCGTGAGTTTTTCATTTTCATTAACATCGCGCTGAATATTGTGGATGACAAAATTCAATTAGATAATATAACTAATTAAATAACACTTCATTGTGCAATCACCATAGATTTCCATTAAGTTTCGGCCAATTCCATCAGGTACTTGGTTAATGATAATTCAAGGCTCCACAGGTAGGGGAATGTTGGGTAAAACAGGATACTTAGTGTTCTAGGTCTCATAAAATTTCTAATGAAACAATACTGGGGACTATTTTTTGAATGCAGTTTCAATGATGAATGGGCCTTTGATTGATACCATTTTTTTATGCAAAGTACAGAAGACGTACAAGAGAAAAATATGTTTAATAAAAAAGTAGCAAGTCTCCAGTTTTAGCGATCTAGTAGGATAAAACGGGATACTCAAGCTTTTATAGGTTCCATAACGTTTAGCCCCTAGCAAATAAGACACAACATACTCTTCAAATCTTTTTTGTCTCAGTGATACCAATAAACCATTTCACTATTGACGACATGACAGCCATCACTGGGAAAGTAAAGCAAAAAGAAAATGATTAAAATATGTTAAGGATAGAAGTCAGAGGTGAAAACTTCGTCTTTCCCCGCCCCCGCACAAGCTTCAGGGACCAACCTTCGGGTTCGGGATGCATCCTGTTTCACCCAACCTCACAGTGTCCAGTTTTACCCAACTGTGCATTGCTGAAAAATGAGAACACATTTTATTAAAAAACAAAACGAATTCTGGAAACCAGTCGTGCATAACTATAATAAACGAACACAGTATTCTCTGAATCTACTCACCTTGCCTTTGTTAACTGTTAACTGAAAAATCATTGTTTGAAATTACGCACAATATTTTAGTTCAACCTCACACTTCGACACATCCACCTTCTACGCCGTTTAGAGTGATACTAGGATTACTAGGGTTGGTAGATGACTTGCTGGGTATCCCGTTTCATCAGACCGTCCTGTTTTACCCAACTTTCTCCTACTAAAATTATGCATAAAAATACAAAATTCGGCGCCGGACTTGGATGATTCTTTCTCACCAGTCAAATGATCTCTGTTTTATTTACGAGCATTTTTGTACAGTTATTTTAGATGTTCGAATTTTGAACCTATTCCATTTTTAAACAATAAGGACTCCGAAATTGGGTATTAGTTTTTCCAAAATTGAATGCTTTAATGACAAAAAGAATTGTTTTTGTGAAATTTCGCTACCAAATTTTGCCGATTTAACCAATTTTGACTCATAGCCGAACGTGACATGATCTTCATTATTTTGTTTATTGTTTATGGAGTAACTGATCCCAAGAAGCTAATGCTTGTACAGGGATATACTAACAGGAAAACATTGACAAGATACAAACAGAATAAATCAAACCGTTAGATCATAACAACAAAATGACGAGAAAGAAATTTTATATACTTGGGAATTTCTATTCTATTGTCTCAAGAAATATTTTTTTGATTTTGATTTTAGGTATTATAAATTCTGGAGTCAGCATCCAGCAAGATTACGCGAATGGAGGCAGTACGGGACATTTAAGAAACAACATTCCCATCTATGACTTGAAACTAATCAACGTAACTGGAGGTGTGGTTGGCAAAGATGCCAAACCGGTTTCGATTTATTGTGCCAAGGATGGATGCTTTGACTGGAAATGGTCTGGAGTTGATATAAAAAGCGATGGGCACAAGAGCGAGTGTAATTATATCCCCTCTGGATTTTCATGTTGAATGTGTTGCATTCATTTGGGACAAAACTCCATAGATGCTGTATTGATATATTTTCAATAATTTTTTTCTGAACATGAACAACTCAATTGCAATAATAAACTATAGAACTCAACACGTTGTTTCATTTTCTAACTATGCTTTTTCGAAAATTATGTACTTTTTTACTGTCAATTTTCAAAATTCAGTGATTTTGATTGCATTATCAAGCTTACTGTTGCCATGCTCTAACACATTTTCAGCAAAATAATATTAAACGGGTTGTGAGTACTGTGTAATGCTGAGCATTTTAAAGTGAACTCAATATAAGTATTCGCACTCTGTATATGAAAGCTTCATATACAATGTATCAAAATTCATTTGAGAATTCCTCTCACGAAACACCCAATGAAAGGAGTCTTTGTTTCAGTCTAGACGAGATATGAGATTTCTATGTGTAAACTTTTTGATAGACAAAACATCGCCTTTGCTTGGGATCAGCCGACGCTGTGTGGGCGGCAGGCTCGAAAATGCATTATTGCAAAAATCAAGTTGGCTGGAATTGGGGGGGCGAAAACGTCTAAAAGAGTAGTTGATTACACGGCGAAGAAATAAACTCGCGAACACGAGGGGACGGCCTTTTGAGGTTGTCCCCTACCTAAATTATGGGGGCGCGTTTCATTACGAGAATGTAATAACGGTCGGAAAAATTGGGAAAATAAATAATGTCAACTTAACTCGTGTGCAAAGTGCCATATCTTGGAATACCAAGAGATCTATGGAATGTAATGGAAACAGCCATGCAAGATAGACAAAAGACCAACTGGTATGTCAATTTTGATATGTGTTAACGTAAATAACCATTTTATTACCTTTTGGGAAGAGAAACCATCATTAATTTTATATCTGTTGTTTGAATCACAAGTTGAGAAATCTTTCTGACTCTCTCTGACATCGAGTAGTAATTGAGATGGGCCGTAGAGCGGCCTATAATATACATTTAGCCAGTAGGGCAAATTTACAGGCATTTATAGACATAAGTACATCAGCTTTTTTGTAATCTGAGTACACATTTTTCTGTTTTTGGAATTTTGATTATTCTTATGCATAGAGAAGACCATTGCCGGTCTCAGTTCATTTTTCAATATTTTGATTAAATTAAATAGTACGGTAAATGTCATTTTTTTGTTATAAATTTTTTTCACTGCATATTTCTTTTGTTATATATATATTTTTTAATCTATTTTGTAAGTTCCTATTTTCATTTCGTTGCTAATATACTGCTTAAAATTATCAGAGAATTTCATTTCCAACAAGTCGCCTTCAGAGCACAGAGTTAGAAAGACGAAAAAAAACCCTAGGTTTCTGACTTAAGACCTTTTCTTCGTGCAAAGGGCCGAATTCATGCCTCTTTTGGAAATTGCCTTAACATCTAAAATTTGACGTGGAGAAATCTACGTCTGGTGACAGTCGCTGCCATTAACGAAAATAATACCCTTTCAGCAATTACCACACTAGTAACAGAGCGGAGGGATTGTAAAGTTGTCTATTCTGTAAACATAAACTGATACAGATAGGTTGAAATAGAGGTACAGTGTTAGAAAGAAAATATTGAGAGATTATTGTGGGTACCTAGAAGGGCAATAAAAGAAAAAACACAAACCCTACCGTTCGTTACAACTGATTTTCATACCGTTTTCATCCCAATAACGAAATGAGAATTTTGATGAAAGTTTGGATCACCCTGAATACGATTTAACAAAATTTTTATTTACAGAAATTCAGTTCCGGTATCCAGACCAATAAGAAATAAAACAAATCAGCTACTTCACTACAATATATCCTAACACAACAACCGTGAACCACAATCTATATACATTTCTACAACTTCCCGAGCTGGTATTGACAATCTTAGCTACGAAAGGTTCTACGCTATTCTTATTGTAATTCTCAAAGTACCAGTTATCCACTCCTCTTCCTGTACCGTCCTCAGTCGAGATGATCAAGGCACTCTCGACATCCTCTTTTATTATATCTACAGGAGGTAAATCAAATTCGTCCGCCACTTCCAAGTTGGAAAGCAAAGCACTGGCAGAGTTATGGGGAGAAGCTACTTTGGTAATGGTAGATTTTGCAGCAGGCTTCATGTGCAGCTGCTGACCACCAGGAACCAAAAATGTAGACAAGATGGAACCAGATGAATTTTTTCTTTGTAGAGCTTCAGTTTCGATGACGCTTTTGACAAAGGTTGGAACGTTTGGTTCTGTTTGGACTTCTTCGGGTACTTCTTTGGAGATTTTGGATGTTTTTTCGACTTCGTCTGGACTAGTTGCTACCTTCTCTAGTTCGTTTGCTACTGGATTGACAGTTGTATCGTCTCTCTCTGTCTTCACCTCAGATATAGTACCTGATTCAGCTTTGATCGTCGTAGTCTTCGCTATACTCGGAGCAGTAGTTTTGGAAAATACAGGCCTTTGCACACTTTGCTCTGCTACTACATTCTTTTCTGTCTTACTAATAGAGGGTTCAACAACAGTGCGTCTTTCGGTATGGTTGGCTATTTTGACATTTGCAATACTTTGCAAGTGCAAAGCAGCCTTCGTCAGCTCATCAGCAACAAGTTGGCTCTTTTTATTCCTGTTGCTGACAGTATTGTTCGTGAAATGCAGTAGAGTACTTTTGTTCGAAACTATTTCTGTCCTCTCTACACTAACTTTTCTGATTCCAGGTTTGACTGTTGACCTAGGAGTCGTGACTTTTGGATCAGAGAGTGGTTTAAACGTTGGTTTAGTATTCGTGACACTTGGAACAGGAGTCAGTTTGACTATTGGCCGAGGAGTCGTCAAACTTGGATCGGGTATTGGTTTGAAACCTCCATATCCTGGCAGCATAGGCAGGAAACCGCTCTGTAGCTCTGGAAGCATTGGTGAACGCAAAATGTCCGTTTGAGTTGCAGATTTTCTTTTCTCTTTCGTGGGGTGACTGACAATGGCGGATTTTCTTTCCATTTTTGTGGAAGAACGAGGGAGTGTTGTTTTCTTTCCACCGAATAGGTTGCTGACATTGAAGCTTGGGATGGGTAGTCCGAAGAATGTGAAGCCGCTGGTGCTTGGAGAGTAGCTGACCTTTGGAGGAATTGTAGGTTTGGGGTTTTTGACAGCAGCGTATAGAGTTGGTGTGTTACCTGAAAAATAGACAGTAGCATGAAATGGATACGAAATCGCTAAATGGTTGGTTTATATTGGAGGTACATGATGCTACATTATGATACCTCTTTATGAACATTGATTCCATTATAACTTGTGGAATAGGAAGTTTCAAAAATTGAAAGTGGTGCCTTCCATTCAAAAAACGGCTTCTTTCTCCTATTGAATTCTGTAACATTCCAAACCAGACTTGGCTTTTTCTCATTTTTGTAACAATCGAATGTGACCATTCATTTTCTGGGTTATCGCAGATAATAGGAGCTGTGCTATGTTCAATTTAATATGCGAAAAGTATTATGAATTCATCAGAAAATGTTTTTTTCTTCAAAAGTTTTAATTTTATTCATTTCAAATACTCGAAAATGTTTTCTCTCTATTGCCGAAAGTATTTTACATTGTCATGATTAACTGTACAGAGACAGAATTGATCTGCTATCTCATAATCAAGTCAGCGGTGTTAACTTTATATATATTTCAAGAAGGAGTTAATACAGAACTCCAAGAATTTCTCGATAAATTTTCATTTTTACCGAACATCAACCTGCAATGAAACCGTGAGTCCAGAGGCCAAAATATTTCTTATTATTATTATCACTTGTCAAAATGTGAAGTTTTTGGCATTTCAACCAATAGTGATGACACTTTATTTACCTTTGAACTGTCAAAACTATGAGGTTTACCGCGTCGATTCTATTGAACTAGCTTATATACATGGTAAAATATAAATTATCATGAATGAAAAGTTGCCTAATAATTAATAATGGGGTACGATCAATTTTTGTTAAATTCAATTTGTTTTTTGTGGTTTAAGACGAAACCGTTGTATGAAGATCTTCATACACTGACAAAAAAAAATAATTTTATGTTCCTTCTGGCGCGATTTTAATAAGATATTCATGAGAAATTTTCAATTATCAACCTTTAAAAAAAATAGGTGTGGCGCCATCTCTTGGTATCGTCATAAAGCATTAGTAAGTGTTATAAATTCGTAAAACAACACCTAACCGGTGAATGCTACGTATCGCCAAATATTCGTATGGAAAGTATCGATTAAATAGCTTCTCTTATTGTGAAAATACAGACGATGAATCTTTTATCGTGTCAAAAATTACAATACTCAAAATTGACAAGTCAGAAAAACATAAAAAACAATATCGATATAAATACAGAGTCTTCAAACTGAAACTTCCGCCGATGTAGTATTTTCAACACACTCCCACCATTTGAGTCTGAATATGACTCAAAATCCCAGTTTGAAAATGGTTAATAGGTCAGTTTCTCAGGTGGATGAACTGTTCTACCACATCTTGTTTTAGTTGATGATTCATTTGACATTTCAGGCAAAATATTTTTCTGAACATCTTTCTTTCTATCTTTCTCTTCTCCGTCTCTTTGCTCTCTGATTTTCTTATTCAAACTCTCATCTTCTTGAATATCCATCTCCAATGGATACAGTCTCTGAATCGGTCTCATCAGACATCCAGTTGAAGTACTGAGTCTAACCAATCGAATCCTACCAATCCTTTCCTTCGAATACCTCTTCAACAATACCCAAAGGCCATTCAAGTCTCTTTAAACCTTCGTTTTCGATGAGTACTAGATCTCCTACTTTCATTTGTCTCGTGACTTTTTTATTCTTGAATAATATCAGCTGACTCAAATATTCATTTCTGAATCTATTTCTCAAGATAGCTCTCAGAGTCTGTAAACGTTTCAAATGTCTCCTTGTAGAATGTGCATCGATGTTATGCAGGTCAGGTGTTCCTGCTTCCTTCATTTCTCTCATGAATATTGATGGTGTGAAGGGGATCAAATCATCTTGATTTTCTGACAAATATGTCAAGGGTCGCGAATTAATCACGGCTTCACAATCACATAGGACTGAGTGAAGCTCCTCGTTGGTGAGTCTTGCCCTTCCTAATTGTTTCCGTAACAAGTCCTTCAAAATTCTAATCGATCGCTCCCACCAACCGCCCCACCATGCCGCAGCAGGAGGATTGAACTTCCATTTGATTCGTTGTATGACACTAGTTTCCACTATCTCATTCCAATCCAATGCCTCTGGAAAATTCGCAGTGCCTACAAAATTTCTACCCTTATCGGTATAAATAGTTGATGGTCGTCCTCGTCGAGCAATGACACGCCTCAAAGCCAGTATGAAGCTTTCGGTTGATAATGAAGTGACAATTTCTGAATGTACGGCCCGATAGACAGCACAAGTAAAAAGACAAATCCAAACCTTTTCTTTGGTGCGTAAGAAAAGTGGCCCAGTCAAGTCGATACCTACTATCTCGAAAATTGCGGCGTCTCTCACCCGATCATTCGGTAGTGCAATAGGTGCATTATTCAACGATTTAGCATTGTATCTTCTACACTTCAAGCATTGGTGTAATACCCTCTTCACTGTTCTACTTCCACTGGGAATCCAAAATTTTTCTCTTATCTTAGAAAGAACACCCTGTACACCGACATGACAGTTTTGATAATGAATATGATGTATGATTTTCTCGGTCACAACATGCCGTGAAGGTAACAAAATTGGACATAGAAAATCCTGACTGTCATCACGCTCAGTGATTTTTGTTTTTATCCTGAGGACTCGATTTCCATCTAAAAAAGGGTATAGACTTCGAATTCGCTCATCTTGAATTCCATTAAAGGATTCATTCTGAATTATCCTTATCAAATATGTTTCAGCCATATTCAATTCATCAACAGAAATACTTCCTGATTTCTTTCGTGTGGGATTTCGACAGTTATACAAAAACCTCAAAATATAACCAATCATGTTGAGATTACTCTGGTACTTCGAAAAATAATAATAGAAAATAGACCAATCTGAAGATGTATTCGACAATATTATTTCTGCCTTTCTTCTTTCCTCAACAACTTCATCTTCATTCACTTCAAAATTCTGTTGAGGCCAATCATTTCTTTCTCTCAACCAAGCAGGACCCTCCCACCATTTCGACATGAATAATTGATTCACAGAACATCCTCTAGATGGAAGATCAGCTGGGTTCATATGACCAGGCACGTGATGCCAACAACTTTTTGAAGTATATTTTCTTATTTCTTGAATTCGATTCCACACGAAGGGTTTCCAAATATCCTCTCGTCGAATCCAAGACAAAATGGTTGTAGAATCTGTCCAACAATATATTTCGAAATTATGCGTCCCAATTGATTCTAAAACAGAATTCAACAATCTCACACCAATAGTTGCTCCTAATAATTCTATTCTCGGTATTGTGATGTTTTTAATGGGTGTTACTCTGTTTTTGGCCTGAATCAATTGAACTTTAACATCATGTGGTGATTCGGTTCTCAGGAAGATGACAGAAGCATAAGCTTCTTTACACCCATCGCAAAACATATGCAAACTGCCATTACTATTATTGGATGCGGATATCCATCTAGGAATTTTCAATTTTCTCAACATTGTCAAACTTTCCACCCAGTTAAGTAATTGAATTTTCATTTCTTGTGGAACTTCTGCATCCCAACCAATTTTTAATATCCACGCTTTCTGCAGTATTATTCGAGGACATATTTGTACTGGACAAAGAAATCCGATGGGATCGAATATTTTGTGAGCAGTTGACAAAATTATTCTTTTTGTAATTGCTTCTTCTACTTTGATATAATTTAAAAAATCAAAATTCATTTCGAGCGTGTCACTTCTCCTATTCCATATCATTCCCAATACCGGTGAAATAAAATTCTCTTTTGAAAAATCAACATCAGAGTTGTCGATGAACGAAGACTCCCAACCACGGAGATCAAACTTAGCGATCGACATAATTTCTGTTGAATTCGAAATGAAGGACTCAAGTTCTTCAACTGTATTGACACTCGTAACGCAGTTGTCTACATAAAAACTATCTTTGAGTTTCAAAATATTTGACATCTTGAATTTATCTGTAGGCTCATCGAGGAATTTATTGAGATGGAAATTAATGACAGCAGCGAGCATAAAAGGACTACATGTCAATCCAAACACGACTCTAGAATGACGAAATATTTTCAAATTACCATCTGTTCCATACCATAAAAACAACAAAATTTCGATCCTCATTTCTCAGACTAATTTGCAAAAAGGCCTTCCGGATGTCAGAAACTACTCCAATCTTTCGAAATCTGAAACGAATTAATATCGAGGAAATCAACTCTATTAGATTAACCCCTTTCTCAAGACAATTATTCAACGAAGGATGATCTTTTTCTTTGGCAGATCCATCAAAAACGGGACGTAGTTTCGTTGAAGAGCTATTCAATTTGACAACATGTCGATGTGGCAAGAAATAACCACCAAAATCTTGTTCTTCGGCGGAAAGCTGTTCTATTATTCCTTCGCAAAGCCATTCGTCAAATACCTTGTTGTAGTCATCATAGCACCCATCATTTTCCAATTTTTTCATAAGACAATCTAGACGTTTTTTCGCAGAATGAAAATTATTTGGTAAAGATGGATGACCATCTAACCATATCAAGCCAACTTCGTATCTACCCTCATCATTCATAGAAATTGTTTGTGAAAACGTTCTCAATACGTCAGCTTCATGTTGTTTACTATTCTGCCGATCATTAGGATCGGAAATCCCTAGGACATCTAGAATCCATAACCTGGATATTTCATTCTGACAGAATAATGAAGCAACTATCATCGATGTAGATTTAGAAATATCAGAATTTGTAAAGGAAATTCTACCCATCAGAGTCCAACCTAATTTTGTTTCCATAGCAACCAAACCACTTCTCAATACATGTTTGTTTCCGGTGAAAACTTTTCCAGCAATATCCGCACCTATTAAAATTTCGAATGGACCATCTTCAGTATCATTGATAGAAATTCCTAGATCGGCAAGTTCTAACTTCCAGGGACCGTCTGGTATCGATAAAATTTGACTACAGATGACATTTTGACTCAGAGCTTTGAAATGGCATAAATATCTGTCTGTGACATCCTTTAAGGAGACTTCATAGCAATGATGGCGGACATTTTCAGAATGAATTCCTCCAAAAAGAGCATGTACCATATTTTCGTGTCCCAGTGACTCATATCCCATTTCAATAGCTACATGATTCGAAATATATGAACGTTGGGAGCCCGTATCTATGATTGCCCTGACTGAACGTGATTTGTCAGCCCCACAAATTTTTACAACTAAAGTTTGCAGAAATGTAGCATCAAAGGTAGAATTAGATAAAGTTTCTACAGTAACTGCGCTATCTAACGCTATTTGAGAATTGGAATTTTTTTCATTGGTTTTGTCTTTCTTTTCGCACATAATAGTGGCATGTTTTCCTCCACATTCAGAACATTTAATATTCACTAAACATTTACGAGCGATATGTCCGAATTTGAGACATAGACAACATCTGCCACATTTCATCAAAATTTTTCGTTTCTCATCGAAAGATAACTGTTTCGTTTTATTGTCATTACAGTCAGTAGAAGTATGAGTCGTTTTCTTACAGAAGAAATTTTTTCGGAATTTGACAAAACACTAGCAGTGGGTATTGAATTGGATGAGCTTGGTGAATTAAAGTCAACAAATTTCTTTTTCTGATGGATATCAAAACCAGATTTGACAACAGAAATTTTTTGTTCGTTCTCCACTTCTCTTCTCAAAAAGTCCATCAGTTTATCTAATTTCAACTTCAGAGTGGTTGTTGAATCAAATTGACACCCACGCTGCCAAATTCGTAATAATTTTTCTGGCAAACACGACTCTACTAATGGAAAAATCATAGCAGCACATTTATCGGACGTTATAACAAGAGTATCTAAAGCTCGTAATTGTGATTCCAACTGATCATATAATGAACTGAGTTTTATTTTTGAATTTACATTACTTAATATAAGTTTCAATAATTCTCGAATGTACACTTCGACTAGTAGGTCTTCACGACCGAAACGAGATTTGAGACTGTCTATGACCTTTGGATAATTTTCAGAGAAAGAAGGATAACTCTCTATCAATTGGCGCGCTTGTGAATTGGGTACAGTAGCTTGAATCAGGTACTGAAACTTATCTTCAGCAGCAATGGAATCATCAGAGTGAATTCTGCTGAACTGTGCCCAGAAAGGCAACCAATTTTTCATATCTCCGGAAAATTTGTAGAGTTCATTTTTGGGTAACTTCATATTTCGTTTAGTATGACTTCCGCAGTCATTTTTGATAGAAGTATGTTCAGTAACAGCATTATTCATTAAATATCGATCAATTTTTGCCTTAAGTCTAACATAGTTACCCAACAGTTCATCTGACATTGCTACCTCAGCATCAATATCGTCTTCAGGCGTATCTTCTTCCAACATCTTCTCGAGTAGCTGTCTATCCAAATCTCGCAGAATTTCAATCTTCTGATCCAACATGATAGTGTTTCCTTGGAGGTCGCTTACTTCGAAGTCTGCATTTTCAAAAAGTCCTACCGTTTCCTTATAAATTCGAAGGAATGAAGTTCGGTGGATATCTAAAGCTTTCATAAGTTTTTCCATGTCCTGTCACGGTCGCCAAATGTTATAAATTCGTAAAACAACACCTAACCGGTGAATGCTACGTATCACCAAATATTCGTATGGAAAGTATCGATTAAATAGCTTCTCTTATTGTGAAAATACAGACGATGAATCTTTTATTGTGTCAAAAATTACAATACTCAAAATTGACAAGTCAGAAAAACATAAAAAAACAATATCGATATAAATACAGAGTCTTCAAACTGAAACTTCCGTCGATGTAGTATTTTCAACAGTAAGGTTTGCTTCAGACATTGTCTAAGGATGTAAATCCTTGAACAATGCTTCAGACTATCATAATTTCTATATTTCTATATCATATGATATATGAAATCGACTGCCGCATGCTCAACATCAAGCAATTAAATATCAACCACCGACTCGTGATTTTATCAATCGTTTTTTTTCACCCTTTGCCAAGTGAAAAAGTTTTCGTGAAAAATAAAAATTCATCGATGAAATTTGAAGGACTCGTGGTTTACCTTTGAAAATATATCCAGTGTTATCTATCATCTGGAGATCTATCTGATAAGTTTGAGAGTATTTACCTGTAGTGTTGTTACTCGGAGACTTCGTACCCATCTGGAACTTCTCCAAAATGCTTTGTGTAGTCGCCTCTTTATCTCTCCCGTCTCCTAGCTCAGAAACGCTTTCGTTAAAGGGATAGTCGATATAATCATCGTAAAAATAATCAGATTCTTCCGGAGACGGTGCCAAGTTATTCCTATTGCCGGAACCGCCTTTGGAGTTTTCTTCCGGAGAATCCTTGGAGTAGTTCCTCAAACTGTACTGGGCGTTGGATAGGACCTGGGAGGTGGCATAAAAGCTTGGGGTGTTCGAGAATCCTGCTCCGCTCAGCAATTCCGAGTCACATGCGCTTCGGATTTTTTTTGACCTCTCCTCTTCTGGGCAATCACGGGAGGACAATCGCATATCTCTCAGAGGAGTCCCGTTGGAGCATGTTGGCCCTTCTTGGGAGGATTCCTTCAGCCAGGCTTGCAGCCAGAGCATGTTGCAGGAACAAATGAGGGGGTTATCTACGATTTGGAGATTAAATTCATTAGCTTGTGTCAGTTGGGATAATAACAGGCATAATCCAATGAATGATTTACTAATGATCAGGTTACCCATGTATTATTATTCTCGAATTGGATGAAGTTCACCATTTTTGTTTGAGTATTACATTTGAACTATTAATTTGATCCTTAGTGCCCAAGTAGCAAAATAAACTTCAGAAGACATTAGAAATAAAATATTTTCAATATATTTTACATCCTCATTTTTCATTCAGAGTAACCACTTTCAGTATTTATATAAGTTATAAATCTTTCCGAAGAAAATCTTTAGAATATGTTTTATATTTTTACCTATAATATCACCAGAGCCTGTTATTATTTATGAAAATTTTCTAGAGGTCACGAATATATTAAAAATCATAATATAATAATATTTTTAAATATTCGTGTCCGAAAGAAAATTTCCAGGAATAATTAAAGCTTGCGTGGTTTTCGGTAAGGTTATTTCACACCTTAATGTGGAAAAAAATATTAATCCATCCTGACTTTTTAAATTAATTTCCCTGATTGTCAAGTTGGTCAGGGTATTGCTGTATTTGACATATTTTGATTTGCCATTTTTGTTCAACTGGTTCTGTCGGAAAGCTTAATAATTACTAGGTTAAAGAAATCATATAGGTATATCCACCATATTTTGTTAAATAAAAAAAAAATCCAACTTTAGTTTAACCGAATGCTTGAACTCAGATGGGCACCAGCACATACTATCGCCCTTTGTCAATTTTAGTTAACTGGTGGAAATATATTTTTACAAGTAACATGACGCAATTTCAAAAAAATCCTATGTAGGTATTTTTACTATATATCGTTAAATAAAAAAAATACCAACTTTCGTCACACCAAATAATGAAACTCAGATGGTTACTAGTTCAGCCCTTTCATAATTTCAGCTAACTAAAGTTAGTAGAAATGTTTTCTGCATTATTCAACAGGTATTTCTACATTATTTAAGGGTTGTAGATCATATGTTTATTTTAAATGTCAATAATTTCCATTCAAATATCGTGGCGCCTCGGAAAGATTTCCGGACATTTTTTTAGTTGCCATGGTAACTAGTCGAAAAAGAGGCATCTTATTGGTTGAAGACTAGAGATGTGAAATTCTCAAAAAAAAAACGTTTCATTTACAGTAACTACTTTCAGTCTTTAATAAGTTATGAATTAATTTGAAATTAAGGTTTCGAATATGTTCTACACTCTATATTTTCAAAAACTCTTGATTTTTCAAGCAATATTAGTACTTTAGTCTTCGATTATTTGATAATAATATTGAAGATAAATGTTCCCACTCCACTGGTGACTGGAGTAGAATTATTCGAGTTCTCCCTCCTCACGATATAAAATGATTTACTGAGTATACATTAGTTACGTGTAAGATGGCGCTACCTTGTGAATATTAAAAAGAAAATATTCAATGGTGACTTAAGAAAACATTCTGTAAATGAATGTTTCTGAATATACTATTAAATCGTTTTGATTTCAATGCAGATTCAGAATTCATTATGTGGTTCAAAACACCAGAAAAATAAATTTTTCAATTTAAAAATTCGACATGTACTCAATAAAGGGACGAAATTCATTCAGAGAAAATTCAGAGAGTTTTCAAAACAGTTTCAGTAGATTCCAAAATATGTACTAATTATTCGTAAAATATTCAATAGGAATATGTTTTTGAATGAATAATATTCCAAATTGATTAAAAGAAAATTCAGGGTATACAACATCTTCAAAACATTTAAAAAAAAATTAAACTGAATATTCAACATATATGAAATGAATATTCAAAATTGATGGGATGAAGTTTGAAAAAATTTTCGAAATATATACAGATATGAAGAAAGGACGAAGATTCAATGAAGATTCTTGAGTGAATGTTATTTTACTAGTTTTAAGCAATCAATAGAGCAAACCTACATACTGGAGTGGAGTTTGGCGATTAGAAAACAAATTTATTTGACATCAATTTGAATTTTGTTGCTTCCTGAAGTTAATTTTCAGTTCTTCTGAAAGGTTTTTCCGAACAGTTGAATATGATTCAACAATAGGCATGCTGTCTAATTCTTGTATTATGATAATTGAAAAATATTCAACAATTATATTCATTCCAACTAGTTATGGAAATAATAATATCGTAACCTTTTATTTGGAAATAAATCAAAACTATTAGCTATCAGAACACACTCACCATCAATATTAATATTTGCAACGTTGCTCCTCAACCTCTGGACAGCCATCTCCGGAATGTAGGTGATTCTGTTGTTTTCTAAACTCAGGGATTTCAATCGCGACATGTTATCAAAAACTCCCTCTTCGACATCACAAATATCATTGTCGTTCATTCTTAACTCAACAAGCCACTCCAGCTTCTTCAAATTTGCCCTTTTCAGCCTAGAAATCTTGTTGAAACTCAAGTCCAGCAGCTCAACAGAATTCAAACCTGGCAAGCCAACGTTTTCAAGACTTTTGAGATCATTGTGGCTCAGGTTCAACAAAAGTAGGTAGGGAACGAGATTGAAAGCATTTGGCTCAATATTCCTCAGCTTGTTTTGCTGCAACTCTATACTTTGTAGTGAAGGTAGATTATTGAAAGCCATATTGGGCAATTTAGCAATCCTATTTCTATCCAGTTTGACCGCCTTCAGCATTGGCAGCATCTTGAAAGAGTTAGGTTCTACATATTCAACTTCGTTATCGTCTAAATGGATACTTTTCAACTGCTTCAAATTAGTGAAGGTATTCTCCTCGAGAAGTTTGATGAAGTTCCTACTCAACTTCAGTTCTTTCAGGCTTATTAAACTGTTGAGGACAGTAGCGTTTATGGTTTTGATGCGGTTACTGGACAAATCCAGCTTCTTCAGATATTTACGTCCATATAAGGCGTGTGGTAACTGTACAAGGAGGTTATGAGAGCTGTCCAATACCTCTATGTTCTCATTGCCGTCCAAGGTTCCCGGAAATAGTTCTGGCAGCTTGTTTCTGCTTATATTTATGCTCTGGATGTCTTTGCTGGTAGTGAGCAAGTTGGGCCCAAGAAGGCTAATTTCATTGTCAGCTACATTCAAATTTTTTAGTGCCCTTAGAGACTTCATCGAGGCTGGGTGAATTTGTACCAGTCTATTTTTGCTCAGGTCCAAAGTTTCCAATTGATTCAATCCATCGAAAGATGATTCTTCGAGAGTTTGCAGGAGGTTTGAACCTGATGTGAAAAAATTTTACAGAATAAATAACTATTTCGGTAATCAATGAAGTATTTGTTGGAGCCCAATTTGATATGGGGATTGAAAAGAATATCTAATCTAAGAGTGAACAAATTTTTCAATTTTCATTTGAAGTATCACTATACTCTTTCTGTAACCAATTACAGAAGTGACTTGAACCTTGAGCAACTATTTATAAGGAAATGAATTGATGAGAGATAATAACATAGGAAGTTTTATTTCCTATTTTTCGAGATGAAAATCTAGAAACTTTAGAGAAATTCGATAAAATATGAACCAACTGTAGAAGGACAGATCCTCAATCTACCCTGATAAGTTGCTGCGATAATTCAAAAACAGTTCCTTCTGCAACTTTTCGTATATCTCAAATTTGTCTATCAAAAACTACAAGAACTGATATTTATCAAAACACTAACCTTTCACGTTTCGGAAACCAAATCTGGTTCCATTTTCGAAAGAAATATTCTCTTCTAGGTTCGTTTTTTGTGAATTTGATGTCTTTCAAAAGTGGCAGCCAGACGTGATCCATATCAACCGAAATATTCGAAATACAAGCATCCACAGTTTCATTCAACTTTCGCCTCCTGCTATTGCCCTCTCTTTTGCTATCAACTGAGTGTCATTCCATTGAATTGTATGTTGAATGTAAAGAATGGTATTTATCGATTCCCTTGTTTGTGCGGTCAAAAATATATCGGTGAAACGTCTAGACCTCTAGAAGTGCGAAAGAGTAAACACAAAATGTACATAAAGAACAGACGGCTTGGTGGTTCTAAATTATCAGAACATATTCTCACTGCCGTTCGAGATCATACAGTTGAATGATGTATCGTGCCTGGCTGCCACTCTTATTTCATTTATTTCATTACATTACATTTCAAATCATAAAATCAATAATACAATATATTTGGTAGCACTTTCCTGGTATAGCATGAACAATCAAACAGTATTTTTGCATTGATATGAGATTGTTCACAAACCATCAAAAAATTTTTTTTTCAATGTAATAAATAAATGAAAGAAAAAAAAATACAAATCAACGCAAGAAAATTATTTCATAAGGAGAAGGATAAGTGAAAGAATTGTCGAATAGATAAACACCAATTCAATTTGAAATCCTTTTGAGGAGAATGAATTTTTTCAATCGAAATTTGAATTGATTTATATTACTAATATTTTTAAATCCTCGGGTAATTTATTATACTTAGATAATGATTCATGAACAAATCTTTTTTGTCCAACTACAGAGCTAGCAGTATCAAGATGAAACAAGTTATGTTGCCTAGTATGATAGTTATGAAATTCTGAATTCCTGGTTTATATGAAGTTTGACTTTATTAATTTTTTAACAATGGATCGAGAAATTTTCAAACTATCCATCAAGAAATGTTCCTTCAAAGAAAATGTGCCCGTTATTGAATATAATTCATTTGTTGGAGTATCATATGGGAGACGATGTAGTACTTTCAAAGCTTTTCTATATAAAGCAGTTGTTCTTTGAACATGAACCCCATATATTTATGAGATATTTGATCCGACTGAGAATATGTTAGTAAACAAACCTATTGGCTATTTTATTATTAAATTTGGGACATCTTCGTAATGCTCCAATAATAGGAGAAATTTTTTCAAAGAGGGAGTCAATATGTTTATCCCATTTCAATCTATCATCAATCCAAATGCCAAGATACTTCATTTCAGTTTTTTGCTCGAGTCGTTCATTCTTTATTTTGATATTCAACTTAATATTTTGTTTATTTTTTTGTTGAAAAATCATGAATTTTGTCTTTTTGGGGATAACAGAAAGGAGATTGGCGTAAATCCAGTCCTCAATTTTTTTAAGTCTTCATTTATAATATCTTCTAGAGCTGAAGGGTTTTTATCGGCATACAAAAATACTGTATCATCTGCATATACGGTGTAATTACAAGATAAATTGATTTGTGAAATATTTTGTAGATACAGTAATTATAAAATTGGACCTGAAACTGAACCTTGAGGAACTCTCTTATTAATGAGTAATCTTTCAGTTCCAATATTATTTGTACTTGTTCTTATTGTTCTATTGACTGAATAAGATTTCAGAAGATCATTTACAATTCCTCTCATTCCCATAAACTGAATGTTTTGGAGAAGTGTGGTATGATCAACTGAATCAAATGCCTTTTTGAGGTCCATGAAAATAGCTACCACGTAATTGCCCTTATCAAGTTTTTCTTGAATTGAATCGACTACCTCCAGAAATGCCGTTTGTGTACCACTCTTTTCTTCAAAACCAAATTGATTTGGATCAAAGCTGTAATTTTCATTTATGAAATTAGTAATTCTCATTTTCAAAATTTTTTCGTAGATCTTTGAGAAAATACTTAATAAGGCTATTGGTCTATAATTTTCTGGATCTTACCTCTTGAAACTCAAATTTCTGAAATTTACAAAAAACGAACCTAAAAACGGAACAAGAAGCAAATTTGTGAGAGTTTTAAAAATGGAAGCAGATTGGGTTTCCGAAACGTCAACTATAAGTATTTTGATAAAAATTAGTTCTTGTATTCTTTTGTAGGACGAATTTGAGATATAGGGAAAGTTGCTGACTGATTGAACGTGTTTCAGTCAGAAGGAACTGTTGTTGGATTATCGCAGCAAATTATCGGGGTAAATTGAAAATCTGCCCTTCTACACTGGTATAGATTCCAATAATAATCCTTAGTTTTTTCAGATTGTGGTTGGTTGAGCACACAAAAAACTAGAAGAAGGAATCCATCCACCACAGAATAATGACATTCAAACAGTAAATAAAAAAAAAAATGCCAATATTACCTAATGATTCTATTCTCTCAACTCACCGAGGTAAAGTCTCTTCAATCGCACCAAACCTTTCAAAGACCCCCTCGGGATACTTTGGATCCTATTGAACGACAAGTCCAACAAACGCAAAGCTGGCAAAACCAAATCCTGAATGGAAATCTTTGATATCTGATTGTGATGTAGATGCAAATGCTCGACATTCCTCGGTAATCCGGCAACCAACATTTTTAAATCATTGTGGCTCACATCCAGCTCATACAGCTGAGTCAGATGACTGAAAGTTATAGGATGTATGACCTCTAGGTTGTTATGAGAGGCGTTGATGTGCTCCAAGAATGGTGTAGGCACAAACACCTCTGGGTGTAAGAAGCTCATATCATTACTGCTGAGATCTATTCGTCTGAGAGAACCAACATTGGCCAGGAACCTGGGCTCCAATTTCCTTAGGATGTTTTTACTGAGATCCAAGCCTTTCAAGGCGGGGAGATTCCAAAAAGGTGCTTCCATAATATCCGTGAGCGAGTTGTTTTTGAGTCCTAGCTCTCTGAGAGCTGGCATTGCTATAAAGGCTTCTTTGTCGATATTGTGGAGCATGTTGAAACCAAGATTGATCTGCTCCAAGGTGGGATGCCCTCTCAAGGCACCGAAAGGTATGGATCGCAGCCTGTTGTAGCTCATATCTAGGAAAACAAGCCTCGGTAATCCATCAAGAATAGAACGGAGCTCCATGACATTGGTAATGTCGTTGTATGTCACCAGGAGCTCCTCTAACACACTTTCTGAAGGATGTAGAAAGCTCCTGGGGTGAATACGCCTTAACATGTTCCGATTCATATCCAAACTGCGCAGAGCTGGGAGTCTGTGGAAGGCTCCATGCTGGATTTCCGTTATAAGATTGTTCGAAAGGTGGATTTTTTTGAGTGAGGGGAGATCTACGAACGTTGCTTCAGCAAGTCTTTCCAATTGGTTGTGGTCTAATCTGCAACGTATTGGAAATATTTGAATATATAAATAACCATGACAAGCTCGCGAAAGGTATTTTGGGAAAGGAATTGTGAATAGAAGAGTCAGCCGACATAGTATTTGCTTAAGTTATCGAAGGGTGGAAATGGAAGAGTGAAGTTTGATTGGGGTATGAATAATCTGATGAAAATTTTCAAGGATGGAAGATAGTTGGAAGGAAACAATGAAATGATCAGGAAGATTGGAACCATTAGTGTAAAAGTGGGAACTTTTTTTTTACAGAAATCAATTAGCCCAACACCAATTTGAAAGCAGTGTGATCGAATTCTGTCAAGAGTTTCCACCGAGTAGGTGTGTGTGTGCGTCATTTATCAGTTGTAAAATCATCACAAAATGCTGACAGTTTGTAAAGGTGTATAATCATTTTAATGGAACTTCAAATTAGATAAAAGTGAGATTACAATACGTCATTAGCATGATGGTTGATTGAATCGCATTGGGTCATTTTTGGTTTATTTACTAGATTCGACTTTGTCGCTGTGTTTATGCTCATCGAATATTGTGATCCCTAGCGATATATCATAGTTTATTTGAATCTCCATTAACCACAGTAGTGGTGGTGGGAGAAACCGTAGTGCAATTTTTCATGAAAGTAGTTCTTCCAAAAGTATTGAAACTTTAATCAAAAGATGGCACATCTTCAGAAAGTAATCTATAAGTTTTCTATTCGAATTTGAAGCTTAGGTTTGCTCTTTGATTGATGCGTCAAGAAGTTTTGACAAACAATGAAAGGAATAGCTCTGGTACAAATATTTGAGATGTCTAGAAGGATGGTGTACTGAGTTATACCTGGGCATGTTTGGGGTATACTTGGCGACACATGCCTACTATGATAATAAGCATCATGGCTTTTCGACATCAAATCAATTCAGATGGCGTTTGCAACGAAAAGAGTTACAAATTTCCTAGGAAATGTATAAACGGCCGACCTGACGGCTGGCTATACTTTTACTTTTGGACGCTGACTGATCAACAACCTATATTATTTGTTAAGAATACTGTCCAAATTCCCTATAATTGTGTTCCTTTCATTCGAGTTTGTTTTTTATGAGTATGACATTAGATTTTGCTCATTTTGTTGACTGCTCGAATCAAAGAATATAGTTTGTCGATAGATCGGTTGACTATGCACTTCCAATTAGCGTCAACTAGCGATGAAATTGAGAAACACACCACGATACGTAAAAATGACACTAATGACAGAAAAATGTCGCCATAAAATTCTAAACAATATCCCATCAGTCCCAGCACCATCCTTCTAGACATCTTACATATATTTTACCTGATAACTTCAAGTTGGGGCAAATCTCTACTAGCCCTGCCTACTATCCCAGCGTCCGTGAACTTATTCCCAACCAACGACAATTCCTTCAAATTGGGCAGCCTTCCCATCACCCGAGGGTGCAGCCAGTTGAGTCCACAATTGGTAATGTTGATAAGTTCAAGCTTTGGGAGATCATCGAACAGATTGACTTCCAGCCTGGTCAGCCTGGGACTAGACTGAATATGCAGCTTTTTCAGAGCAGGATTATCTTTGAAATTAGCGGAGGACAGTTCCAGAAGAGAATTCGACTCGATGTGGATGTATTTCAGCTTGGGAAGTCCGGAAAATATCGGCAACCGTTTCATAGCCTTGGACTGTATCGTAACAGCTCGGAGGTTCTTCATCAGCGTTATTGATGATTCCGGAAGGCTGGATAGCACTGGTTCTACGATGAAAATTTCCATGAGGGTTTCCTCTAAACCAGCTAGCCAGTCGGTGGATACTCTCTCGAGGCTGTTGTAACGCAGCATCAGTCGCAGGATTCTCAGTGGGGAGAATGATCTACCTGGCAATGATGGTAGGAAGTTGTTCTCCAAAATGAGTTCGTCTATAGGGTCGGATATGTAACGGGCGATGGATTTGAGACCGTCCAGGACGTCTGGCAAGCTGCTGTGAGAACACCTGAAAATAGATTTTATCAGATTTTCATCTAGAAAGCTTACGTAGTAATCCATCATCAACTGGGATTACATTGAAAAAAAATTATGAAAACAAAACATTAAGAACATTTTTTTGTGGTCGTCTGTATAAAGGGTTCACAGGATGGTACGAAGACGTGAAATGATAAGTCACTGTGAATTTATTCAGATGATATTAGCAAAAAAATAGGAAGTTATCTGGTACTTCAAGAACTATTTTTTTTTGTGAGTTAGTAATTATTTGAATACCATCCAATCTCAAATTCAATGAAAACGATTCCCAAGAAGAAAATAGAAATTATTTGATATTTCCGCAACCATTTGGAATATTTTAGTGATTTTTTGTCAAGAGTGACAGTTCAGAAAAGTTTCTATTCTTTCATTGGAGAAACTTGCACAGTGGGGTCGGTACAAGAATTGGATTCGAATATTTGAAGAACATTGGTACGCCAATGGATTTCTCTCATATAAAATTCAGTACCATTTCAGTTTTTGAATTAGTAAGTAGTGAAGAAGCCGTACATTTCGATACAAAAATGATTCTCCAATTCAACAGTGGCATGCGTTCGGCGATTAAATTCTATATTTTCTACTATTCTTTTGTCAATACCTCGTATTTTTGTAACGGACCTTTTTTAGGGTGATAGTTAACAACCTTTCATTATTTTTCCATGTAGATCTCCTCCTGAAAAATTCACATATTTACAAAAAACACTATGTATATAGGAAAAAAAAATCTGAATTGAGATCTGGATGATTGAATTTATAAATATATATATATATATATATATATATATATATATATATATATATATATATATATATATATATATATATATATATATATATATATATATATATATATATATATATATATATATATATATATATATATATATATACGAAGGTGAGTTTTATCGGGTGTTCAGTCGTTCAATTGGAGAAAAACTCTTCTTTACTCTACCAAGCTTTCGATAATTTTTATTATCTTTATCAAGGCTGAAATGTACAATAAATGGTCAAATAACTAATGTATAAATAAAAATGGTATAAACTTACTGGTAAAACGAGTTAAATAGATAAACTCAACATAATATATAAAATAGAATAATACATCCCTTACTGAATGCTGACGGACACTGACTGACAGAATTTCTAAGAGAGCATGATTTCTTGATTGGATTTATACATGGAGATTTATTTATTTATTTATTCATTCTATTTTATATATTTTGTTGAGTTTATCTATTTAACTCGTTTTACCAGTAAGTTTATACCATTTTTATTTATACATTAGTTATTTGACCATTTATTGTACATTTCAGCCTTGATAAAGATAATAAAAATTATCGAAAGCTTGGTAGAGTAAAGAAGAGTTTTTCTCCAATTGAACGACTGAACACCCGATAAAACTCACCTTCGTATCTATTGACAGTCGAGAACTTCCTACACTATATATATATATATATATATATATATATATATATATATATATATATATATATATATATATATACATATATATATATATATATATATAATTTACTGATTCTGACTGAGCAGCAAATTTTGCTATACAGGGTGTACCAAAAACACACATGAACAGAAGGAGATGATATACAAGATCCAAAGTAACATATCTATTATTTTCGTAATGTTCATAGAATATCAAATCCCATTCGTTTTCTATTTGTTACAAGTGTGGCCACGAAAAGGTTTACTTCTTCTGGATATAAATTGTATGCATAATTGTTGCTCTCAGTAGCTGGAAAAAATTCAATTCGTTTTAGTTCAACAGATTATTTGTGTCTGAAGTGACGCTTGAACAAAAAAATTCACCAGAAAAAATGAATTGGTATCACAAAAAGTAACTATTCAATGCAGATTGGAGATTTTTGAAGAAAACACAAGAGGAGCATTGAATTCTGAACCATCATCAATCGGGTAATAACAGATTTGGCTATTCGGTTGAGAATGATTTTTTCTCCCACCTCCTTTTGTTTGGACGTCACTATTGACATATCTTCGTTTTTCCGCAAACTTCTACTTTGATTCTCGATATAATCTGACTCCGACTGTCTAAGTCTCCAATGATTTCATCAGTGATTCTTGATTTTCTCAGAATGTGATTCCAAATTCTGTTAAGACTCGACGCTTCCTCTTTTCTGTTGAAATTGTCGGCATGTTTTTGGATCTCTACTGCCTCCCGTACCAGTCGGCTATGGTAACCCTGGTTGGGGGCAATCAGTTTAGCATTTTCAAACAGAATCTGTGGTCACCCTCACTCAGTGCATGTTCCTCTACCGCCGATTTGTCGGTTTGCCCCAGTCTGCAGTTCCTTTCATGCTCTTTGAGCCTTGTTCCCATGGATCTTTTCGTGGCATCGATGTATACCTTCCCACAGATGCGCGGTATGCGATAAACTCCTGCTGCTGACAGTGGGTCTCTTTTGTCTTCAGCCGACCTGAGGCTTTGTTGGATCTTCCTGGATGCTCTGGTTCACATATTCTTCGAGCACGTTCAGTTAGGGTGGATATGACTCCTCTCTTTTGACTGTGGTTCGATAGTGGCTGCAGGTATCTATCTGTGTGCGTGGGTTTTCGGTATACTCTGTGGGTTAGTCTAGCACCACATCGTTCAATCAGAACATCTAAGAATGCTATCTGCTGGTTCTGTTCTCTTTCCATGGTGAATTTGATGCTAGGGTGTTGAGCATTCAGGTGGTCCAGAAAATTATTCCCCAAACCCGACAGAAGTAATTAACACTCCATACTACCTGCATCAATATCAATACGCCTTAAGGAATCGAAACGTTTAGTCATCGGAAATGAGTAAGCCTCTGAAGAAGCTGGCCACTCGCGCTAGCGAAACGACAGGAAGAAATTCCAAAGAACGACGGCCTTCAAGCCCGAAGAAAAGTAGTTATACTAATAACCTCGGCCGCGAAAGCCTTAACCATTTTGTACATTCAGTTATTGAACTCTTTGAAGATTTTAAATATAAACATACCATATTTGAAATTCTTCATCCTTCAACAGACATCGACAGGGCAAGATGGCCTCCAAGGGTGGACATCTTCTCTCCTGGCTCCTGATTACGGTGACTTCAGCGGTCAGTAAAAAAATGAAAATGATTTTTTTATAATTGATCATTTTGCATGTTTCATTTCCGTGGACGAGTCCAATAATGATATTTTACCAAGCGAAAGGATTTGTTAGAATGGAATCCAGGTAAGGAATTCTAGTCTGCATGATTTATTCCTTAATGAAAAGTGTCTGAAAAAAAAAGTGCTTTTGGTCAATATTGGAATGGCTAAATGAATTGGTTTTATCCTGAATTTTCTGTTGTTACGCTATTAGGTAGACAAGATTAAATTTCCACAAAATTTATTGTCTTCGCGACATGTTTCGATACACTGTATCTTTATCAAGCGAATGTTTCTAAACACTAAATTATTCTTTGTTAGAAGCTCCTTAAATACATCAAGGTCTACTCTAATTATCACTGATTCCTAGAATAATACAACTTGACTGATGATGATTCCTAAACTTATTACCTGATGCTAATAACTGATACTGATTCCTAGAATTACACTGATAATGTTATGATATCCGACCATAGTTACTTATTAATTGAATAAGTTCAACAAAGGGGAACTATTGAGATCCAATTGATCATTTAGCAAACAATTTGAATGTTTTAATTTATTGATTTCCTAAAATTCTAAATAATTAAGTCTAATACCTTTGTTTTCAACATGCAGAATTTCGAAATTTTTATCGAAGTCATGGCCTTCCTCCAAAATGTGATTGGCATATGATGAATGAAATGTTTTCTTTTCCTAATTCATACGATGTTCACGTATGCGGCTTTTGAATGGTCTACCTGTCTGGCCAATATATACTTTGGAGCAAGATCCACAATTCAATTTATAAACTCCCGATTTTTCATCTTTTATTGTTTTATCTTTGTTATTCTTGATGAACCTTCCCAACGTGTTATCTGTTCTATATGCTACTTTTAAATTTCGTTTATGCAAAAATGAAGCTACTTTTTCCGTAGCAGGTCCTGAATAAGTTAAGATTCTATAATTATTGTCCTGGGTCCCCAAAGTGGGGTACACTTCTTGGATAGCTTTTCTATGTAGTTTTTTAGCAAGAATATTTTCTATTAATTTGACTTGATATCCATTGTTAACTGCTATTTGTTTTATGATATTCAATTCTTTGTTAAAATTGTCCACAGAAAGAGGAATGTTTACTAATCTGTGTATCATACTATGGTATGCTGATATTTTATGTTTATATGGATGTACCGAATTATTATGAATAGTGATATCAGTGTGGGAAGGTTCTTGTCGTGTCTACCTAATAGCGTAATAACTATGGATTTCCATCAAGTAAAGGCCACCTCAATCCAAAATTTTCTGTTGGTTCTTCAGATATTTTATTCAGTCATTCATATTTTCAAATCTGACTCCAACTACGAAATGAATTAGATGAAAGGAATGAAAGCTGTTATCGAAAATTATTTATATTTGTAGCTTTTGCAAGATATCAGAAAGCACCAAAGGAGTCACTAGATATATTTCGATTTAACTTTTGTATCAATCTGTCTCAACGCTCTTCCTCTTGCTACTTCATTAAATGGGATTACCAGTATCGTACAAATTTCTTGATTATTTCTGGCCTATGCCTTTTTCTCAGATATAGACTTGGCGTATATTCCAGCAGTTTCTTATATACCTTCTTGAAGTAACAAAGAGGTGCCGGTAACTGATTGCTGAGCACAGATTACCTTTTTTCTCACAGAAAATTTTTGGAGCATCACAATACAGTAATGTTGAGGTCAATGGATTCTTCAAGAGAATGACTGATTCAACTCCTGATGATTAAAATCCATTTATATAATTTGAGTAGTCTCCAATTCAAGTTCACGAATATTATAGGGACAGAACAAGAAAAAAGTAGTATTGGTTCTGACTTCTGTCGAATATATTATTAACACTATTGAAATCAAATAAGGTAATCAAGTTCATACAAAAGATTTGAGATGTATTTTTGGTCAAAGAGATAAAAGTTTGTGACTGATCAAACACAATAAGGTTGAGATATCGAATATAAAATAGAGAATCAAAAAATTTAAATAAAGAAATATATGAATATGAACAAATGTTGAAACCAAATTTCAAGTTGGGTGTTTGGCCGTTTTGATCGCTAGTATCCGCAATGGTCTTCGGGTGATGACTGAACAAGAAATGATGAGTTTTGAGAAGATTGTTATTACCATGATGTTATTTTGGGTTGCTCCAAGGAAAATAACCCCTGTGATGTTCAGAGAAAGAATAACAGTCTTCTCGAGAGAATTGATCGATCTATTGAAGAATTAGCCCTAAAGAAAATTCGATTAGCTTCCAGGCTCGAAACAAAAGGGTGGGAAGACTATTTAGTAAATGGTTGTATAACCTCCGAAGGTAAAGTGACTGATAGGGACATTTCAGGATAGTATCGACCATAAAAACATCCATAGAAGTGCATTTCGAAGAAGTTTGTGAGTTTCAGTTTATTCAATTTTGTGGTAATATTGAAAACTGAACTTGCCCAAAAATCCGTTTTTTTCTCACATGTCTATCGGTACAATGAACAACTGGTACTGAAATGTGAACCACCAGGTACTATTTTTGCACAAAAATACGTTGAAAGCCAAGACCTCGTTGATCCATTGTTTGCACAAGTTTCGACTTCTGTGGGTTGACGTTCGTCAGCGGAACGAACAATTTTGAAACAACAACAATTTTAGTTACCTTACAGTATCCATTCAGAGGACACCTGAACAAAATAGAGTTATGAAAAAGGATGTCAGCTGCAGTAAATGCATCGAAGGAATAGAGTTACAGGATGTATTGACAACCAATCCTGGATCCAAAAGAATATGACACACATTCATAACACATTCATACAAAGTCATGAAGGGGACAATATTCTTCAAGATGATTGTCATAAAATATACAGAAGTAACGCTCAATGAGCTTGGGAGGCCGTAGGGCTTTCTGAAGGACAATTGAAACGGCTTCCACAAACGATAATAAATGAAAATGCTTCTCGAGTTAGTTACACTTTGTTTTGATGTAGACAAATATATTTCAAGTTGAACTTACACAAAATTCTGTCTCTCTTTCTCTCACATGTCATTCGGTAACACTAAACAAGCAGTACTGGAACGTGAACCACCAGACAGTGCGTACTTCCGTACAAAAACACCGGATAACTTACAAGAAAGTTTGGGCAATTGTATGCGTCGAGGTCTGCCGTAAACAATTCCTCGTAACAATAAGAGAGAGTAAAACACTGAAAGTTTCTAGCAAAGAATCGCTTCGCGAGCTCAAGTCACACTCTGGTAATCACCTATAAGAGGATCATCGAAAACGCTACGTACGGTATTGCGGCATCGTATTTTAATGAGCGTATTGCAAATTTGGTGAATGGATCGAATTAGATAAGGGTACGCAATAGTGTTCTTCCTCCTAATCTACAGGATGGACGATTAGTTTGAACATGCATGTTGGATGCTGGTGTTTTAGATCACCAGAATTGAAAAGCAGCACGAGCATCAATCGGGACACTAAACTAGCTGAAGGTGAGTTTCGTATGTTTAATTCGAGTGTATAACAATTCCAAGAGAGTTGCATACGCTATTTTTTCTACACACAATAAATGATGAAGAACTATGAATATTATATTAATATTCGTATTGTGAGTCCCACTGGGCATAATAGATCTTATTAAGGAATAGATTATGGGCATATTATAGTACGGGTATAGAAAAACAAATTGTATTTCACAATAAAATTTGCTCGTTGCGTAGTACAAAAATAATTTTTCTTTGACAAAAAATATCACATTTTGCTGTATAATTCTTACTAACAATGGGTCTACAAACCGTGACACGTATTTCGCTTTACAATAGTTTCATTTGTTGTTAGGTGAGAATGGTACAGTGAACTGTGATATTTTCTGTTGACTATTGATTTTCTTCAAGTATATCGAGTTTAATCGATATGATCACAAACACAGATTACAGGAATAAGTTCAGTTAGGAAAAAACATCATACTTGTATAAATCAAAAACAACTGTGTCACATTCTTGTAGCTGTTATTGAACCCAACTGAATAAATAAATTGAATGGATTAGAGAAAACAGTGCTGTATAATCGACAATTTGAGGGCAGATTTTTCATACTTGGATCGATCGATACAAACCAACTATTGACAAAATGGTTAAGGCTTTCTCGGCCGAGGTTTTCAATGGTTCGGTTTCGAAGGCCGTCGTTTTTTGGAATTTCTTCCTGACGCACAGTGGGGCAGAATCCCAAAAAGCTGGCCAAAAATCAGAAAGTGGCATAAATGATTTCAAATTCTTTTCTCGGGGGTTTCCGGAGTCGATTACGAATCTGTTATCAGAATCACGATTTTCAGAATGGCGGACCCAAAATGGCAGACATAATTTAACTGATTAGTCAAATTATTCAGTAAAAAATACCCAATCGTATTTCTTAAGGGTTTTTGGGATCGCTGATAATGAATTTGTTATTGAAATGTTAATTTTTGAAATAGCAGACGCGATATATGGTCGAGTCCGTAAAAATTTTCAATTTTTAATATATTGAAATTGAAAATATTTTATGATTTTTTTAGGTTTGAATGCGTAAAAAATCTCTTGAGCAATGTATTTATTTATCAAAAGTTTTTCGAGTACAAAGTTTGCAACAAATTAAATAACTCTTATTTTTGATCTTCTTAATATGGGATTCCATATTCGGTTGAGGTTTACTTCTTCTTCTTTTCCATTGAAATTATCCTGGTGTTTGTGGATCTCTGTTGCCTCCCGTATCAGTAGACTATGGTATCCCTGGTTGGGCGCAATGTGTTTCGCGTTTTCCCATAGATTCCCATAGATCTTTAGGTGGTGCCGATGTATACCTTCCCATAAGTGCACGGTATGCGATAAACCCACTGTCAGCAGCAGGAGGTTTGATTGAACATTGATACTTATATTACCAATGCTGACTTGAATTTGAAAATTGTTTCATATTATATTCATCTCATTTGAAGGCGGTAAAAATTGGCATCGAGTGCTATCATCATACCATGATCGAGATGAAAAATCTTGAAGGTGTACTAATAATGATATACGTTGACTTTTACAACTTGCTTGAATGTGATTCCGACTCTTCACAGTATGACAATTACCACTTGGAATAATGTTATCGTCACGTCAACAAGAATTCATTGGGCACATCGTTTGGAAGTGGAGTATTCCAACAAATGCAAATTTTGATCCCAATATGAAGAATCACGTAGCGTATAAATTTCATTCCAAAAAAATCGATTTGTTTCAGCTTTGAATGATCCTTCCCTTGAAGGCATACTATAAATTATTGCAAAAAGTCTGCCAGTGTTGCCCAGTCTATGAATATATATCAGATGTTTTCGTCTGATTTCTAAACTCTAACGGGTGATTCACGAATCTCTGTTTGGAAAAATAATGTTTGATTATGTTTAAGGATATAATTGGTGAATTGGACCTTTTAGTGTTACAATGAAAACTTCTAACATATTTAAGGATGTAGCTGAAATGGATGGTTACTTTCTCGACTCAGTAGATAGGGCACTAATGAAAAAATGTAGAGTCGGTGAACCTTCGTGATTCTCTGGTTTGACTACGAGGTTTGTACCATCCCATATTAGCCTCTGTAGATTAGAGGGCTCGAAAGATTATCGAAAAAGTAATTATGAAATAAGCATATGAAACATCTCATTAGTTACAACAACTCCTAGACAATGCAAAAGATGGACTGAAAAAACTGAGGAGTCGGAAATATAGGAAATCAGTTGTAAAGACTGAGAGCTATAAAATTCGTTTCCAGAAGCATAAAGCTTCTGTCTACGAAGAACTGAAAAACCCTGTTTCACCCAAAGTGATCTAGGTGAAAAATACCGATGTAATGAAAGCAAGTCTAGATAATCTAGGTGTAGCAATATCATGAATGAGGACAAAGGGCTGACCGCATTCAGCACTTTGAAACAAATCTAATTTTATGAAATAATTAGAAGACAGGCTCATTTCTTCTTCTCAGGAAGAGTTTCGCAGGAAGTTCCGAAATGATTGAGGTTCTTTAAATATCACTAACCCTAGTTTTTTGGATCTTTATCGATTTCTTCTCCCGAAGATGGTAAAGTTGGTTGGTTGGACTTTAGGGTGAGTGATTTCGATTTGGCATTAGATTGTTGGACTGTTGGAAGTTTTTTTAGACGGGATAAAAATGTACAATTGAGTACCACAAGTGAAAGAAGGAATGATTACAGAACCGTTCCCCTTGGTGATATAATATAATACATTTTTGAAGATTAATTGTGGTACCTGTACTCCACCTACAGATAGAAAACAAAACATTTGTTAATATTGACTTTAAAAGTTTGTACTTCAGACATAGACGGGCTTTAATATTAAAATGACCTGTATATCCGGTCTATAATTTTCCAGCGACCGGTTATACTGAAAAATAACAGTCATTCCGCATGAAAATTTATAATTGTGAGTTATGAGTTAATGACAGTTTTTATTTTCGCGTCACGTTTTGCTCGGTTGCAAAAATTTCTACGGTAAATAGTTTTGCTACCAAACAGGGATCTAAATTCATAAGATTCCACGGTAAAGAAATTATTCCATTTATTTATCTGAGTATGTTGCATTTTTTCATATGCTTCCAGAAGTCTTCCTGCGCAAAAGTATATTTTTTGATTTGATGCTATGATGATATCATTCAATAACATTCATTCTGACACGTGGATGTCATTTCAATGGCTATTATTCTATGTTTGTTGAACAATAAATTACACTGTGCTGCAAGGAAATGCCATTTTCTCAGTTGACTTGAACAGTCACTTAAGATTTTTTTGACAGCAATGATTTATGTGTTGGTAAATAATTCAGCCGGGTTATTCCTACGAGGTAAATCAACCTGGATGAAAATATTTCAATAACGGTATATTTTGTAAAATTATTCTTTGAAAGAAACGTGATGTTTTGGACGTTTTCATTTGAACAGGGGTCAGCATATGATTCCAGTTGAATACTGCTCAAATTAGTTCAACACGATGCATGATATAGTTGAGCAACACTGATCATTTTAGAGGTTTCTAATGTGATGTCGTAAATAAACACATCTTTTTGCGCTAACATTGCAAACGCTGGCTAAACTCTACCAGATAAATCAAAACAATGTACTACATTATTGTACACTTTGAAAAGGTCTACAAAGAAGTCCATGATGGTATATGTCTGTCTCTAAGGGATAACCCTCAACAATTTTTTATCCGTGCGAATCTAGTTCAATAGTATATTAACAACCGATTGCACTGACTTTTTGTTATTGCAGCATTCAGTTTATGAGCCATTAAAGCTCAGTAAACGCAATGCAGCGAATGCACCATAGTTTTAGAGATTATTAAACAACCATAAATTAACCCTCACCCATCTTTAGAGTCCCTTTGTTAATGGTCTCGTAACAAATGGTCGGTGCAATCGGCTGTAAGTCACAAGGGGGATAAGTAGCCTATTACACACGAGTAGAAAATCCCAGAGTCGCGTACTGTACTTTTTCTACTCTCATCATGTTTGTGTGTTTCTTCGTTGTCTTCCATTTTCAATGATCGACGATACAGTAGGTTATGACAGCAAGTACGTCAATAAATTGCTTGTCGATACAAGGATATAACTAGATTCAGTACCAATACATAGACTGTTGAATAATAAATTTCCTAAAAATATGATTTTAATTTCAATTTCACAGAAAATTTGAAGAAAAAATTCGCAAAATTTCGTGTTTGGACAATTGGATGTAGTCATGAGAACAATCTCATCCGCTTAAATGTTACATATCTCATCATTTTACGAAAAAAACGTCCGGAAGCAGCCGCCATTGATTTAGAATACATCTGTAACATAAAAAAATAATAGAATGAGAACTTGGTGGAATTTGATGCTGGGGAAACCCAGGCATGTTTCTTCCCAAGGAAAGCCGATCTATCATAATCTAGTATTCAAATGTCACTATTCCTGCAAAATCAAGTATCTCGATGCTAGGAATTACGATCGGTGATAATCTCTCATGGAAAAACCAGAAACTTGGATTTCAATTTCGTGCGAACAAATACGTCACTTCTCGTCAGCTTCTAATGATCCACAAGGCTCAGATACGACCTGTCTTGGAATATAGTTCTCATGTATGGAGTTCGGCACCCAAAAATTCATTGAAGCTTCTCGATTCTTTTGGGAGAAATGTATCTTGTTGGTGATTCATCGCTCACTTCATTGGAACATCGTAGAAGGGTTGAAGACTTGTCTCTCTTCTTGCTCTTCGGTGCTCTTCTGAATTGTTATCAATCGTTCCACCCTTGGCAATATCAACACGGATGACTCGACGAGTACAGAATTCTCACCCCTTTGTTAGGAATTTGGAGACCTGTCGAAC
Organism: Zygogramma bicolorata; assembly: GCA_032362365.1. NCBI lineage: Eukaryota > Metazoa > Arthropoda > Insecta > Coleoptera > Chrysomelidae > Zygogramma > Zygogramma bicolorata. The sequence goes on from JAVJAQ010005953.1 coordinate 467,247, forward strand.
CTCTCTTGCTCAGGGATATTTTTTCAATAGAACAGCTGAGCTCTGGAACTCCTTGCTGAAAGATGTTTTTCCTGAGGCTTACGAACTTCAAAAATTCGAAGTGAATGATAATTCGTATCTCCTGTCCCTTGATTCACGCGGTGTTCTTTGAACACTACAGGGCTTCTTAAAAAAAAGAACCATTACCTAACAGCTGTCAAATATGTAACGAACGGTTTGAAATAGTGGGAGTAGAAAAATATTTTGAAATATTCCTCATTTTACCCCATTGATAAGTGGCCCCACAATAATAATTGAACAACGTATAAGTACGTGTGATCTTCAATTTACATTTACGGCCTGGCACAAAAACAATTTTATAAAGTTATTTCATGTTCGTGTCTGCAATACGGCGTTATGTGTTCCAAACACTAATTGCGAAACCGTTTATTTTACCGTACAAAAGATTTGATGACAATAGCGAGATCATTTCACAAGTCATAGATTTTCAACATCATGCTAGGTGTTATCATACCGGAACTTTTCGCAAAGATTTCTTGGCGAACCTAATGTGAGGGAATTCGTAATATTATATAAGTTTGTTTGAGGTGTTGATACTGTATGAATCTTTTACACCCTCAGATGGTCCCTGATCGGAATCAAAAATTGATATGGAAATGGAATGCATTGTACTACGCTGTTCAAACATCTACATCATTCACGATATTCATCAAATATTGAAATATCAATATTTAATTTTTAAATAGTATTGCAAATCCAAACTTCCCAATATTTATAAATCTATGGTCATGCAACACCTCCTTATTCAACCTGTGAATCCTTGATTCCCATTGTGTTGGAAATAATGAATCCTTAAAAAAAATTCACAATGGAAAATTTTCTCACAACCCTATGTCTCTCTTGAGAATTGCTAGTTTTATGCATGTTTCGAGGAAATAGATGATTATCCTCAACACAGTATGTCATAATTTAGGGGCTCTTACATGAACTGCAAAAATACTTACTTCTATTTGCAAATTTTTGGACGGAGATTTGGAGATAACGGAGGATATTGGACTTCTCCTATAAATATTGTTTGGAAGTTTTTTGGGGAGGTGGAAATGTCCTGATATCCATTTTATGAGTTTTCTCTTTCCTGGAAATGAAAAAAAAGCTTCTCATTATCATAATGATATCTGTTTTGCTCAAAGAGACTGTGATGTTGGGAAAAGAGGATGCCAACCTTTTTATTACAGGAATCGTAGACTCCTTGAATACGTGTTTTTATGATATTTTCTGAAAAAGTTTTTCAATATTTGTTAAAATGTGGTTCATAATTTTCTTTGTTGAGCGATATAGGTCTCTATTCATGAAAAACAAATGGGGGAATTGAGATGCACAGATGATTAAAACATTTGATTATGATAAATAAAAAAAAATCTGAATGAGCAGAGATTGAGAACCTATCAAAAACTCACTAGGTCATGAAGCCAAAAATGAAGGCGCAAAAATTCAAAAAAGTGAATAGAAATTAATCTTGATTCAAACATGAGATTCGAAAATTTGAATCATCAGAAAATGTAAATGAACGGAAAATAATAATGAAAATGAAATATAAAATCATGAAATATAAACAAGAAAAATAACATATACAGTTGATCAAGATTCATATAAAGGGGGTTTGAAGGAATTGCAGTAATGAGAGTAAAAACCGAAAAAAACGTATTGGGCCAAAGAAACTGATTTGAAGTGGAATTGAAACAAACGAACTTAGATGAATCTTGATTAGAAATCTACATTGAAAAGCAATGTTGATGAGTAGAAATGAAAGGAGAATGGAATTAAAATGAAAATTCAAATAACCGAAATGAAAATGATTGCGGATACAATTTCATTCATTCCATTTCTGCCCATTTACATTGCTTATTCTTTTTATTTCCATTTTCTGAATTATATTTTTCATCAAGATTCATTCGAAATCATTAATCAATATCTCATTGCTCTTACTTTCGATTTTTTTATTTTCATTGTGCAATTTCCGATACAACACCTGTGACAATTCGCTCGGCCTGACAACATATTTTTTTTCAATTTGAATTTTTTTCGATGAAAAATTCCACTTTTTTCCGAATTGATGGATTCAGCCGTTACTATGGGTTAGGTGTATAGGAAGAAATTGCAGTAACGTTATAGATCGGGCGACAGTGACAGCTTTTTTGGACCAATTTTTTCACATTCTGCCTTTGGAATAGAAAATATTCGAATCTGAAACGAATCATAAACTGGAAAAAAAAATAAGCGCTGAGTGTTACCTCATAGCAAACCTAGAATTTGTTCTTGAGGGAACACACTGTATACTTCCGAAGGGTATGCCTCTGGTTATTCTCACGATGAGACTAGTTTCAGTTGTGAAAGGCGTAATGGAAAAGGTTGGCTTTCATTGAATTTTATCGCAATGCATTCGGCAATTTGTGAATCACCCTGTATCAAAGCCAGACTGAAAAAAATTGGTCCAAAAAATATGTTACTGTCGCCCGGTCTATTAGTTGAAAAAATAAATGAAATAGAAACATAGGAAGTTCTATTTCTCATTTTTCATCAACTTCTCTGGTTTTCATCAGAATGTCTTTTATGTTCAATCCAAATTATTGATCCAGTAGAATTTCTGATAGGCTTGTCTTACCTTTATTGCTTTTCTTCAAATTTTTGTTCAAATTCATATTTGATTCAACCTGGGAAGAAAAAGAAGTTATATCCTACATTATATTAATTCAGTCGTAGTCAGCAGTTAATCGAGGTACTGACAGGGAGAAAAACTATATGCCCTCTGTCTAGGCCAATCCCGACTTTTGAAATATTCAAATCTGATTACAATTTCGAGTGAAATTTTCATAAAGCACAATTCACAACCAATATTTGCATAGAAATCCCAGAAATCGCGCCGTCGCCAGGTGTTCCACTACCTGGTTTTTCGAGCTGGTTCGGAATCATGTTCATGCTTGCTACTTACCATATCATGGATTCAGAGCAAATACAAAAATCCATATTTCTTTGTTTTCTCTACGCTGGAGATGAAAGAGCTTCAGATAATTATAATATCTGTTTATAGGAAAAAGTGGTATACGCAACTACAATATTACGAAAAGGCAAAATTGCCTGACTATTTTGTTAGTTTAATATTGAATTCTTTGTGAATTTAGAGAAAGATGTAGAAAATATTTTATTCTTTTCCTTGGTAATGTTTTGAAATTACTCTTCATCCTTTTTCAAGCCTTTCGCCAAAATTATTTTTTAGATATGAGTTTTGCATGGTATGTCAAAATGTGACACTGGCAAGAGTAAATCGTCAATATTTCTATCAAGTGTTGATTTTGACAAAATCTACCTAGAACTCAATCTTGCCAGTTTCACTTCCCTCTTTAGAAGAGGTGTCCAATATTGATCTTTATTCAATGAGCAAGTAGCAATTGCCTCATCTCCGTTAAATAATATACAACTAGCCTCTTTAGTTTCCTTTGCTGATAATATGCGTTCAGCAAATTTCGACTTATCTATTTCTTGTCTTCTCGAGTTGTTTTTACGTTCAGCTGTTCTCATTCTCAATGGTCCTGATGTTTCGCCTGTATAACCACTACCACATACAAATACTATAATCCTATGAATACAATTTGTTGAATTCTGTTTTGTTCAAAGGTTTGTTTCGGCTAGACATGGATCTGATCGTGTTTTCTGTTTTCTATATTGTTATTATATTGAATTTATCACCTATACGTTCGATTTCTTCTGAGGAATTTGTTGATTATTGGTGTTGGCTCTGTACGAGCCTCTTTCAAACTCATTTTTACTAATTTGTCCTTTATTATAAGAATCCAAATCCCCTTCAATTTCAAGGGAGAGAAAACCCAAAAAAATTATTTCAATCCTCATTTACCTCCTCGAATTCAACATTCAAGACAAAAATCTTGCATTGGTTTATCGCCTTAGATTATTCGTAAATGCGGTAAAAGTGTGACCAACTTGACTTTTTTTCTGCTTAAAACCTAATACTGATATTTTTTCCAATGTGATTCATTCACTGTAGACAGAAGCCAGTGAATCGGCTCCTGATTGAAAATTACGACAGCCACTATTTCGGCATTCAATCACCCTCTTCAGGAACGAATCGCATTATCTTCGCGACTCCTCTTCTCCTGCTGAAATCAATCGTGCTCCGTGTCCGCAGACACAGAAACCCCAAATTAAAAAGCGATATCAGAACCATAAACCTTCACTCAACAATGGTTTATTATTTAATAGAGGCCTATTGTGCCGGCGCATTATAGTCAGTTGCCTTTTGTATGGGCACCCCATATCGGATGTTCATTTAGTCACACTTCCACCGGTGCGCGCTTTCGACAGGGGCGGAGACAAGGGTGGAACTCCGAAAGGGAGGGGTGGCTTTACTCAAACAATTAGTGTCTGAATTATTACCAAATATTTTTTTTTGAATCATGAATAAAAATTGTCGAAAACGAGGAATATTTTCCAAAAGATTTTCAATTTCAAGAAAAGTTTCAGCTGTTCTGTTGGAAAAAAAATCCCTGAGCAAGAGAGCCTAAACATCCACAGAGCATGGATGTCACATGTTCGAAATACACGGATATTCCCAATGAAAGAAAAAACAGTTTCGGAAAATCAATAAGAGTAAATTGACCGTCCGATTCTAGGTCCGACAAATAGTATGTATGTATGTTCTTTATGTAGTCATCGACTAGCATAATTATAAATTTAACGCAAATAACAGTAGATTACAAAAAACACAGACACTTATGTCAACAGATATAATTGATTATAAAAATATTGTAGGAAGTACAAGATCGTCAAACAAAAAACTGTAGGTTATGACTAAGATGTCTAGAAGGATGGTGCTGGGACCGTGCGATATTGTTTAGGATTTTATAGCGACACTTTTCTGTTATTAGTGCCATTTTTACGTATCGTGGTGTGTTTCTCAATTTCATCGCAAGTTGACGCTAATTGGAAGTGCATAGTCAACCGATCGATCGACAAACTATATTCTTTGATTCGAGCAGTCAACAAAATGAGCAAAATCTAATGTCATACTCATAAAAAACAAAATCGAATGAAAGGAACACAATTATAGGGAATTTGGCCAGTATTCTAAACAAATAATATAGGTTGTTGAACAGTCAGCGTCCAAAAGTAAAAGTATAGTCAGCCGTCAGGTCGGCCGTTTATACATTTCCTAGGAAATTTGTAACTCTTTTCGTTGCAAACGCCATCTGAACTGATTTGAGGTCGAAAAGCCATGATGCTTATTATTATCATCATAGTAGGCATGTGTCGCCAAGTATACCCCAAACATGCCCAGGTATAACTCATTACACCACCCTTCTAGACATCTTAGTTATGACACATCACAATGACTCACAGTAGTGAGATGTCATCTGAGCCACATCGAATCAAAGCCTCGCAGCAGGGAAGAATACTTCGACCACCGCCTTTGAAAATGTCTTCCGCAGATGCAGGCGAAACGTCAGGCCCAAAACAATTCATCAGTTGCCGGCCGTGGAAGTCTACAATCTCTGATATATTAACATTGTACTCCAACCACCACACAAGTTACGAAATAGGTAGGGTGTAATGTCTTCCTGAAAGAACAGAAATAGTATGCAATTCATTTTTTGGGAGAAAATTGACGGAAATCGAGAATCGAAACACACCCCACTGTGAAGATATACCACTTACACAAAATACACAACTTGTAATGATCATTATACGTCCCTAGATTGTCTGAAAAGATAAAACGGGTCAGCAACAGGTTTGATGATAGAACAATATTGAGAATAGTTGGTTCCTAATTATTAGAACACATTTTTGTTGCCGTTGAGAATCACACAGTAGAAGGGAATGACACTAATATGATGGCAAAAGAGAACAATGGCAAAGATTTAAGGAATCTGCTTTTATCATGCTGTCTCTGGAAAATTGCATATTATCTATGAGCTCCCTTGGTATAAGTCGTACCTGACTACCCCTCTTGAAAGACAAAATGTTATATCTATTTCGTGATTTGACGTCTAAGTCTAAGTCTCCTTATTATCTGTGACAAGCGATCGAGGATAGTCCTCGAGAAAAAAAGTATACCAAATACTTCTCATCTTATTTTCATTTATCTGAATCAGCGTCTTCTATTTCAGCTGAAAATCATCTGGAAAGGAGGGTATGCTTTTCGGGCCATCTGCCCCTTGTCATGAGATTTTGACGATTTTAGGTCAATTGAAAAAACATTTTCCCAAAATATCAGCTTCCAACCCATTCCGGAACATCTTCAAATAAGCTCTTCTACAGCACCATATAGATATAGAGAAATCTCTAGTGTTATAGAAGCGTTATAAATTAGGCGAGGTCACAGATTAATTTAGCTGAGGCGAGGTTTTGAACATATCAGAAGTTCTTGTGGTGTTGATGGCACTGATATAGCGGGCGCAATCAGAAGATATTGGTATAGGTATAATTGAAGATTTGGTGTTAGTATAGTCAGCTAACATAAATGATAACTGTTGCGACTTTTCACCACCACCAGTAACTCCACTTTTTTTGCTTTTTAACAGGGCAGCAAGAAAGAGCACATTAAGTTTAAAAGTTCTTCAATATTGCTAATATAAACATTGTTTTATTTCACCTTCTCGACTAAACTAAGCATAGCATTGAATGCAAATTCGGGAGTCTTCTTCAGGCTCTACCCAGTCAACATCTCTGTGAGATCGAATATTTAGTAAAAACTGCCGGTATGTTCCATTATTAGCCGCTTTTGAAGTACTTTTTTTATTGAGGTACCCATTGCAACCAATTTGAAGCCATTTAAAATCAACAACTAGATAGATATAAAAAGCGGTACAATAAAAAATTAAATGAACGAATTGGAAAGAAAACGATGCATTCATTTGTTATCAACAATACTAATAATAAAATGTCAGTTCTGACAGCTAGTCGTTCAAATGATCATTGAAAAGCAATATTGCCATTTCACATTTCTTGAGAATAATTGATAAGAAGTTGATATTTTTTCTATACATAAGATAAATTATACTAGATTGAAAAAATATTTTCAGAAAAGTCCCAAATTTTCCTATCTGAAGCATACCCCCCTTTGCCCAATAAACGTCCCTAGTATGCAGTTCTACGCCCCTGACCTGTCTCCACCACATCCATCACGCATCCGCGTCCGCGGCTGCAGAAACCAACCCCGAACCACCCCTCAGTAACTAGTTCAGGCTCAATTGATTCCTAATTTCAATCTTAATACGATTTATTTATAACGCCGCCTGCAAGCTGCTAGGCGCGTGCTGCTTGTGTTCTGCAGGATTATCGGTTTGTTTGGCGTTTGGATTTCTCCGAAAGCTCGCAGCTTATTGCGACATTACCATAACATCTTCATCAATACGAATTAGAGTGTTGGATCACAAATTGACGGGGTTTATTTCATTTTTCATCGGGTGGTCGACAGGTATGCACAGAGGGTTTGAAACAGAAAGGAGTCTTTGGGGTGACCAGTTTAGGGAATTACCAATGAACTGTGAAACACAAATTCAAAAACAGAGTCAACTTCCATCGATTCATCTTGAACCATATTCACGCGTGTAGCTATCGCAGGATTATCAGTTTGTTTAATGATTAGATTTCTCCGAAAATTCGCGGCTTACTGCATCATAAGCATAACATCTTCATCTTCACAAATTAGAGTGTTGGATCACGAATTGACGGGGTTTATTTCATTTTTCATCGGGTGGTCGACAGGTATGCACAGAGGGTATGAAACAGAGAGGAGACTTGGGTGACCAGTTTAGGGAATTACCAGTGAACGACGAAACACAAATTCAAAAAACAGTTTCAACTTCCATCGATTCATCTTGAACCATATTCACGCGTGTAGCTATCGCAGGATTATCAGTTTGTTTAATGATTAGATTTCTCCGAAAATTCGCGGCTTACTGTGACATTAGCATAACATCTTCATCTTCACGAACTAGAGTGTTGGATCACGAATTGATGAGGTTCGTTCAATTTTTCATTGTTTTCATCGGGTTTTCGACAGGTTAAATGTATGCAAATGAAGTAGTGAACCATTGAATGACCAGTTCACAAATTTACCAATAATCGATGGAAGCCAAATTCAAGAAACTTTTTCAACTTCCATCGACTTAAAATTTGATTTAGATTCGAGCGTATAGCTCGTATTCCTGCTATCGCAGGATTATCGGTTTGTTTGGCGATTAGATTTCTCCGAAAACTCGTGCCTTAATGCGACATTAGCATAACATCTGCATCTTCACGAACTAGAGTGTTGGATCACGGATTGATGAGTTTCGTTCAATTTTTCATTGTTTTCATCGGGTTTTCGACAGGTTGAAGTTATGAAAATGAAATAGTGAACCATTGAGTGAGCAGTTTACAAATTTACCAATAAACGATGGAAGACATATTCAAAAAACCTTTTCAACTTCCATCGACTTGAAACTTGAACTAGATTCAACCGTGTAGCTCGCATTCCTGCTACCGTAGGATGATCGGTTTGTTTGGGGTTTGGATTTCTCCGAAAGCTCGCGGCTTATTGCACATTACCATAACATCTTCATCAATACGAATTAGAGTGTTGGATCACGAATTGACGGGGTTCATTTCATTTTTCATCGGGTGGTCGACAGGTATGTACACGAGGGTATGAAACATGAGAATATACTTTGGGGTGACCATTCAATGATGAAACACAAATCTAAAAAACTGTTTCAACTCATGGATCACGATCTGAATTTCAGTGAACACTTGGACTATATCAGCATGTGTTGACACATTATGATAATATCTTCAGTGTTGCATCACGAATAGACAGGGTTTATGCCATTTTCACCGTTTCCATCGGGTTGTTGTCAAGTATGGAAATGAGGGTGTAAGAGACTTGGACAATACGGAATGATAAGAAATATGATTTGTAGTCTATACAAATGTAGGAGATACCCCCAGTCTAACCCAGAAGGCTGCTGCTCTTGAAAAAATGCTCCTTTATGAGTAAAACCCGAAACTAACATACAAAGAATAACGCGTGAATCAGAGAACAGGAGATACCAATTAACATTGCATTTGCATTTTTGAAAATTGTAAGCCTCAGTGAAAACTTGCTGCGGTTATCGGTTCCAAAATTCAGCTGTTCTATTAAAAAAGGTTTCTGAGCAATAAAGGTTCGACAGGTCTCCAATCACCAAACAAAGGGGAGGGAATTCCGCACTCGTCGGGTCCTCTGTGTTGATACCCATCGATCGTGAAAATATCTATAGAAGAGAGACAACTCTTCCACCTTTCTACGATGTCCAACGAAGTAAGCGAAGAATCACCAACAAGACTGATTGCTTTTATCTGAATCATATCAAGAAGTTCCAGTTCCATACACGAGAACTAAAATTCAAGAAGCTCTATCTGTGCCTTATAGACCATTAAAAGCTGACGAGAAGAGAAGTATTTCTTAGCACGAAATATAAATCTAAGCTTCTGAGAAGCACATTTAGCGATTGATCTCATATGGTTTTCCCATTGGAGATTATAACTGATCGTGATTCCTAGCATCGAGATACTTGACTTTGTAGCAATAGTCACTCCTGACATCTGAATATGAGATACAGATAGATCGGCTTTCTTTGAGGAAATACATGCATTAATCATAAAGTAGCTTGCAAAAATACAATGAGCCGTTTGAAAAACTTTTCCCATCCGAATATTCTTGATAGGTCTTTGAAAGATAGTTTTCGTTATTAAAATAGGGGAAGCCAAAAATTTGTATCACTCTTATTATGGTATTTTGACGGCACAATTTTTGCATTTTCTTTTTTGATATTCGGGGATAGTTTGTACCTTCGGTTGGAAAATTGTAATTCTGTTTCCTAGACGAATAGACCAATCATACACTGAGGAACTATTTTAAAAGGCAGACATGGTATGACTATCTGGATTCGCTCTGACAACCAAGTGGAGTTTTTCACTGGTGGAGAGATCAAAGATGCACCGGCGGATCTGAGGGAGAATAAATTCCTTAATGGTACCTGGATACTCAAGCATTCCATATGGAAAGATAATTAGAGTAACTACCATCGGCAACGAGAATATTTCGATGATTTGAGATACACAATAGAACTCACAAAAAAATAACTTATTCTTGCATTCCAAATCACATCGGAAGAACATCAAGGCCTTGCTTTTGGCACTTGCTCGACCTCGTCTTCTATTATTTTCGAAATGCCATTCTGCTTATCGGAATTTACGAATTGCTTAGACCCTCGCTAACGTATACACAGTACGTAGATATAGAAACGAGCTAATCATCTTCCGAACAATTCGTCCAGGCCATTCTCAATTACCTTAACAGTAAGTTTCTGTCTGACACCTGTCAGAAAATAACTACTTTCCTGGCTGATAGCACAAAGGGCATTGCATTATATCCGACCGGTGCCAGTGCAGGTTTCTTCACAGAAGAAAATCCTGCATTTGCTTTTGGCGATACGAATGCCGAAATTGATTCTCAATTATTGAGATTGGCATACTTGCAGACCGGTTTCGTCATCGAATTCATGTTGCCATCATGTGATGATGGCATTACTTACTACAGATGATTTGATTTGCCACCAGTCATCAAGTATGCCCACCAACTATGTCGATTTTTTTTCGAATCGAGCTATCCTTGACACGATTTTATAGTTATTACACACTTTCAGTTCCAAACAGAAAGAAAAAATAACGATACCAATGTACCTTCCACAAAAATCCCAAACCTTATCAATAATAAGACACTAGTTTCCAGAAATAGCAGGTTGTTGTTTTATTAGCCACTTTCTCCAAATCAGGATGCAGTGCTCACTGTCTATTGAAGAGTTGTTCATTTGCAGCATTCCTCGTGGAATATTTCGGAAATTTATGAGATATAATTGGTTCAGCAAAACGCATTCATTGAAACGGAGCTCAAATATTTTATTCATTTTATACGTACGTTGGCACATGGCATTTACAAAGAACGACAATCACTATATTTGTAAATAAGTCTCGCAACTATTCATTTTGTAACGAAATGTGCTGGCGCCGGCCCTGCCGACTATCGATGCGAATTGGTGCGACGGTTCCAAGAAAGATTATACCTGCGTGATCGCGGCTCACCTAGAATATTCGAATGGATGATTCTCCACCATATGAGCGCCTATATAAGCGGGAGCGCTCACGCCGACGGCAGAATTTTCAGTACAGAGAGTTTAGTACCGAGCATTGGAAAGTTATCGGAGCGATTTAAGTGATTGTGTTGTATTGTATTGTGATAGAGAGTTATAATAAGCGAAGTTTAGCGTTGTTTGGTGTTTTAATCGACGAACCGCAGGGAAATATCGTAACAATTTCTTGATCATTTTTTAACATTATTCCGAATGATTGTGAATAACCTAGACGAAATTCAACATTTCTCTCTCGAGAAATTTCTCATCTTTGCCTTTGGCCTCGGTAAAAAAATTTCTCTCGAGAAAAATGATTAACTTTCCGCTGAGGTATATAATATTCTGTTAAATACACAATTAGTTTCAATCACACGACCGAAATTTATTTTTTGATGGAATTTTCAGCTAATCAATTCGCTGAAAATAATATTATTCCTTTGAACATTAAATTTTTTAAACATTGAATGCAATTAATTTGTGGTGGATGGGTTCTCTCTTTATGTTTCTTTGGGTTTTTAACCTACCGCAACTTTTCGGAGTAGATTAGAAATATGCTCTTCTACACTTCAACATCGAAGAAAGAAAACATTCATAAAATAAATAGATCGAGAACAAAGTATGTGGATTTAGACTAAGTGCATTTTTATTAATGAAACTGTACTACTAAAATACTACATTTGCTAGATAGTCACTACTTCAATTTTTTTGATTTGGAAAATAAAAAGTTCAATATAAGATGTCTAGAAACTCTGGTGTATCGACTTATACCTGTATAATTTTGGGATAAACTGATTGCTTGATTTATGAGATCATAAAAACCTCCGATTGCTATTGTAGATGGCGTTCCGTCATGTATAATATGAAGCTCAATTTACACTAGACAGGAATGTGCAAGCAAATTTTGCAGTACAGCTCATCATTAGCTAGTGAGATTTTGACAGCCGTGACAGTCAATCGAATGCATTTCAGATAATGCGTATGTAACGTGGAAATGTACCGTTAACAACCTGTCACTGTCAACTGCTACTTTTTATTGTTATTTTCGTTTGTAACACAAGACTTTAATCCTGAGAGAATATACTTTATCCGTTCACGTGAGAATGTACATCAAAGTTTCCTTTTTTTATATGCTACTATACCGAAAGTGATGTACACGGTGTTTTGCTTCAATGGTTCAAAATACGGATTACTTCGTTTTCGATCTTTCGCTGATAAGATTCAAGGTATATATATGTTACCTCCTCGATATAACTTTGTACTTTCGCTCAAGTTGAAAACAATATATGAATGCATACAAATGACACCCTTTTTCTACCACTTTCAATGAATGTGATTTGAAGGCTCTCATACTGAATCATCGATGGCAAATATAAAGAAAAATATGTATGGATCCTCTGTGAGAAATCGAAGAATTGTATGAATCGTCTGGCCCAATTGGCAGTGAAGACAATAACTTACCACATGAAAAGTGGGTAGAAATTAAATGTTTTTCTCATACTATCCTGAATAATCTTTCAACGTTGAAATCCATAAACATCTTATTCAGTAGCATCTCATCGTAAGCTAAATCAATTCACTGGACTATTTAGTTTTCAGATGATTTTACACAATGTAAAATGCTCCAGAAGCACCCAGTCTTCCAATTTTCAATCTCAATATCTAAAAAGACAACAATTTCAGATAGTTTTTAATAAAGTAATATCAAAAAAATGGAACAAAGATTGACAACAATACATCAAACTTACGTCAGTCTGAACCGAACACTTGACAGATTTTTGAAAATGCTAATATAACGTCCCCTATAAAAAAATTAGAAAGCTATCATAATCGTCGATTGTTTCTCGCCAAGAAATTCTAAACAATATCGAATCAGTAGATGCACCATGGTTTTTAAGCATCCCAATGAAACAAATATTCGTGGGTATGCTTGAAGACTGGCATCCCAGTCCAATAGCTACGTCGAAACTCCATAATCTTTTGGAATATAATAAATCAAATGATATAAAATAAACCGAATGACAAAGCACCAGATGCCACACGATTTTTTCCTCAAGCCTGGCTGATTTGCAGCATTGCCGGGGTCCTTTTGTCTCCGACCGGATCAAAACCCGGAAAATACAGGTGCACGTTATCAAAACCATCCGAAGGATATTTTCATGCCTTGGTGACCGCTCGAGATCGGATTAATCGAACGGCATTGTCGAGGGTTTCATTGCTCGCTTGTTTGGGTTTTAGATTGCGAGTTTTGATTAAAAAAATCGAATTAGTTATGCAGATGTGAGCCGCTCGCGTCGCGTCGGTAGATAATAGGCTGGAACGTAAATAGGGGACAGACGTATCACTTGGTACAACATGTGCACATGTCTTTTTGATGGGGAACAAGCAGCACTTGTGTTGGATTGAACGATGATGGTTTGGTGTAGATGGGAGTATCAGGTGGATGCGAAGTTTATATTCAACGTTTCATACACCAAAAGCAGAATTTTGTAGTGAAAATTTCGACCAATGAAATGCTCATTTTGTTTCGCGTTACCATAGCAATTATTTTTTTCCCGCATGGGTAACCTCAAGATGGCTATATACTGGTGCTTTCAGTGTTGCGATATTGTTTCAGACAAACCTGTAGACAAGGTGTAGTTGTTCAAAATTACGCCTTAAGGGTCGTGCGCTTGTGGTTGAAATTCCTAAAAATTTTCGAGATAACTCGATCCATGGAACACGTTGTTGCCAATAAAGATCACTTTTGGTTAGAACAGAGAATGGAACGCGAGATCAATATGAGGCTAATGAAAACAAACTTCATCTTCAATGACCTGCCTCTAAGAATAATCTGACGTTCTAGTATATTCAATAACCATTTGAACATTTCGTAGTGATCATAAATGAAACACAAGAGGAGTTTGCTGGCAACAACATTCTAGGGTGTGCACGCGTTGTGAATATTCTATAAATGCGGTGATATGTGTTTTATTAGATATTTTGAGTTCAACCCAGAAGATTACAGAAAATAATAATGATTTCACTCACCAGAAAGAATGGCATTTTCTCACTTCACATATCCTTAAAATTTGATCACAATTCTCACTCATTCGCTCACACGCATTAACGTGAATAATATTCGTCTGAATTGTGATACTAAACCGAGCTTTTGAATTGAGATAACAATATTATATTGCTCAAATGAAAATATCAACAATCAAATAATTTTTTCAGCACATAGACCAGAATTCGCAACGACATAGCCACTTGGCAACACAGGACGTGCACATGACTATCATCTCAACTGTGAAAGTGACGATACCTGGTGAATTTTTTGAGTTATTATTAAGATGTCTATATACTGATGTTTCTAATGTTGCGATATTGTTTCAGACGAACCTGTAGACAAGGCGTGGTAGTTCATCAATGGCCATGAGGTAATCAAAAATTTCTAATAATTCTCATGATCACTCGATCCATGGAACACGCTGTTGCCAATTCTGATGTTTTTGTAAAAGGATAGAGAATTTATCGGGACTGGATATGTGAGGTTATTGAAAACACCAAAACGCGCCAAATTTGTGTTTAACTTTATGCGTTATTTATTCCACGTAGTTTGAAAATAATTTCTCAGGTGGAATAAAAAGGCATATTTTCACTTCACATGCACATAAAATTTGATCACATTTTTTCTCACTCCTATTCGCTCACACGCATTAACGAGAATATTGGGCTGAATAATAGTGTTACTACTTCCAAACCGAGATTTTGAATTGAGATTACTCGGATTATGCATAAAAGTTGCTCGAATGAAAATATCAACAATCAATTTTTTAGCACATAGACCAGAATTCGCAACGACATGGCCACTTGGTAACACAGGACTGTCATCTCCACTGCAAGAATGCTGGTACCTGGCGGATATTTTGCAGTACGACTACGCCTACATCATCAATTTTTGATCAAGTTGGCCATATCGGTCTTCTGATTTGCTGACAACCTCTTATATGGAGTAAACACACCAGTATCTTAGTTATTATCAATTCTCGATCAAGTGGGCCAGATCGGTCGTCTGATTCGCTGACAATCTTTTATATGGAGTGAAAACACCAGTATATAGCCACCTTAGGTACCCTACAGCGAATTATAGTGGAAATGTTTATATAGAAGCAGAGCATATTTTGTTTGACATAACAGGTCACTTACCCACTTTGAGCAGAGGTAAACGAATCGGAACGTTCAAATATGGCACTACAACAATTTAGCAGACTTATGGAAATACAATAATAATCCACATATTTATTCACGAGCCACTGACACGGTAGTTTCTTGACCGAATCGATTCATTTTGTTGAAGCTCACACAATAACCTAAACTAAATGTGACAGAACAAGACAATTTCGATTCAATTGTTCAATCTGTGATGTAGCCCGAAGCCTATCTTGACGTACTTTGAAAGGCTAAAACATGAATTTCAAATAATTCGTTGAAGTTTAATATGGTGTGAAATTTTCTTACCGAATGCCACGCGTACTTGAATTAATCTTGGCTCTTGGTCACGAATATTTCAAGAAAAGTATCCCTCAAAACATTCGTGAGCTATCAAAAAATCTACAGGAATAATTCAAGTACTAGTGGTATTATAAGTGAATACACATATCATTACTTTTCAACCAATCAAAACGTGATCAATTGACACTGGTACCATAGTAACGAGAGTATATTTCGATTTTTTTTCCGGATAGGATACCAGGATGAAATTGAATTGGGAAATTTGTGACGTCGAAGTCGGCCAAAGCAGTCTATGTTTTATTGGTATTTTGTCGAGGCGAATATGAGGAACTGCGTTAAGGTAACCTTCATATTCCTGTGGGCGAGTACTTAATAAATGAATGTGAAATTCAAAAAATGCATTGTTATCTTCTATAAAGAAAATATTTTTGGACGTTTGACTCACACATTTCAGATGTTTGTTATTGGCTTCTATCACGTAATTTTTTTCCAATGGCGAGAAAGCTGGACTGGGACTTAATAATCCATTCATTCTCCATATATGCATAGTGAAATAACAGTTTGATGAAATACCCTTCTGGAAATATGAATCGTGATACTCTATAAGGGAGTTAACACTTGTTTTGAGATAGGGTGAACAAAAATATGTCAACGTAAAAAATAAACATAAAACAGAGACTTCACTCTTATTTCTGGTCAGACATAATATATGTAGCTGTGCAAAACAACATCCATTATAAAACAATAATATGAATTTATTGATTTCAATCTAGAGTGATTTAGTAGCATACATTTCTGAACAATCTGAAACACAATCTGAACACACAATTAGTATATTGAGTTGTCTGAATAATCCCAAGTTTTTTTTGGGTCAGTCTATGTTTGAAAAATGTTTCTATAAAAAGTGCACATGGTTTTGTAATAACTTTTATCGTGAAATGAAAAAATATCGATAATTAACGTTCTTTTGAAAATGTGACAATGAGTATAAGTACTTATGATACAACACTTCTTTTTGTTCTCCTCATTTTTTATGAATAATGAGTAACCTATCAGTCCAGTTTTCAAGTAAATAATACCAATAGGGAGAAGCAATTAATAATTGCTTCTGTTAATCTTACACGATTGACGAGTTTGACGACTTTCTATGGGAGTAGAGAATGGATATGTGTCACGTTCCTATGTGGTCGTACGAAAATAACTATTTCCGACCTCTTCTTCTTCCGAGTGAAAGTAGGTCATTTTCCGAGAGAAAGTAGCTTAAAAATCAGCTTGTAGACAACCGCGAGATGGCGCTGTTGAATCCAAGATGGCTTCACTTCGGGGTGATAAGCAAACTTTGGCCATTAGATATAATGGTGCTAATATTTCATGTTTTGCATTCTCAAGGACTTGTTGATTGATAAATACTATTGAAACTTCTTGAGTTGGTTTGTGTTCTGAGGTAGATACGTGTTCGACATTTATTACAGTCTCATTTTACTCGTGTTATGATTTGTAACTACTTCCCTACTTACCTTCCAGATTGAAAGGCCCGTGATAGAAATGGAGCTATGTAGTATTCTGGATTACGTGAGAAACATGTAGACCGTTGAAAGAGGGTAAAATTGTCTTCAGAGCAAGGTATTTCATTGCATGTGGACTGGAAGAAAATTACCACAAAAAATAAGGAGCTTATATTTGCAAACACCGGCTTTAGTAGAGTTTCCACACGAAATTAATATATTGCTGGCTGATGAGGGATGGAACTGCCAATGTTTCTGTGACTCAGGTTTATCTGGGTTCTGCAAACATATTATTGCAACCTTTACATTATGTTAATAGATAGATAACGTCATTTCCAGAATTTATAGAAGTAAAAGTTTATCCTGCCTCCTTTGGCAAGGTGTTCCAAAGTTCAGCTGTTCTATTGAAAAAAGATCCCTGAGCAAGAGAGGTTCGACAATAATAATCCTCTAGAAAGTGGAGGCTTCTCAGAAAACATTTTTTGTTATTTTTTACCAATTTTCAATGTATTTTTACACCTCAGGCATAGCTTTTTGTCGTTTATAGAGAATTCATGTAGTGAAATAGTAGTAGTATTATACGATGAGCACGGGGCCGCCAAGCACATTTTTATCGATTTTTTAGGAATACTTCAATGAATTTGCTGCATTTTGGTTTGTTAACCACAACAACACTTAATATATTTTTCTCTCTTCGCACTCCTGTAGTGTATTAAGTTATATATATATTTCAAAAATAATAATTTTAAATCCAACAATCATATGACTCCAAAAATTTATATTTGTTGTTTACCTTACAGTTAGTTCAAAAAAATATATACATAAATATAATAGGAAAATCATTTCTTTCATGTAATTGAATGTATAAATCAGTGATTCATCCATGTGTACCCACTCAGCCACTCGACCTACCACTCTCTACGCCGGCAATCACCCCCCGAATCTGGTCAGGCCCGCCCGAGGCAAAAGTGTCCTCCGAGCAAGTGGCCTGGGAACCGGCACGTGCCAGGGAAAATCCGCACGTGACCGCGCGCTGCAAGGTGCCAAACAAGTGCGCGTCCTCTGGGCCGTAAGTGTCGCTAATTGTAACTTTTCGAAAGCTATTATGCCAAATTTGGGACGGTGAGCGAGCGGAATACGGCATATGTTGCGAGAGCGATGTTGGTTCAGCGTTGCTCTCTCATCGACGTTGCTCTCTCATCGACGTTGAATAGGATGACGGAAGTTTCAAGTTGTGTTTATGATCAACAGGGATTTTTCGAGAAAATTTCACACCTCTACTATTCAACCAATATGATGCCTCAATTCGAACTGGTTACTGAAAAAATTTCTGGAATTTTTTTCGCAGCGCTACGATATTTGAGTGGACATTTTTTAACAGTTCAAAAAAAATATATGATCACAACCTTTATATATTGTAGACATACCTGCAAATAATGCAAAATACATTTCTACCAACTTTAGTGGCCTAAAATTATGAAAGGGCGATAAACCGAACTAGTAACCATCTGAGTTTAAGCATTTGGTGTAACCAAAGTTGTTTATTTTTTTTCATTATACGAAATATGGCTGATATTCCTACAGGGGAATTTTCTGCAATTGCGTCATATTACTTGTAAAAATATATTTCTACCACCTTCAGTTAACTAAAATTACCAAAGGGCGATAGACTGGGCTGGAACCCATCTGAGTTTTCGAATTTGGTTTAACTGAAGATGGTAATATTTTTATTTAACGAAAAATGGTGGATATACCTATATGATTTTTTGAAACCAGTTATTATTGAGCTTTCGGACAGAACCGGTTGAACAAAAATGACCAATCAACATATGTCGAAAACAGCAATACCCTGACCAATCAGAGAAATCAATTTGAAATGTCGTGTTGGATTCATAATTTTTTTTCCAAATTATGGTGTGAAATTGTCTCACCGAATACCACACAAGCTTAAATTATTTCTGGAATTTTTCTTTCGGACACGAATATATTGAAGAAATTATCCCTCGTCGAGCTTCAATTTTCAAAATATTCGTGCCCACTAGAAAATTTTCGGTTACAATTCAAGCTTTTGTGATATTATGAGTGAAAATATTTTCTCTGAGTTCTGTCAAAAATTGTATTGAACTATTAAACTATATTTAGTGGAAAACTATGTTGCCTGAAAACCCTGGTGTTGAGACTCATACCTATAGAAGTTTAGGGTGAAACTGGCGACACATGCCTTCTATGATTGGTTCACATGGCGCGCGTTATAAAAAAAGTTACAATTTTCTAGGAAATGTATAGTCAGCCGACCAGTCTGAAATATGTTCAACAATTAATTGATTGAGAATTTCAAAATAACTATGCAGTGTAGCACCAGGTTACAAAGAAGACATAACCCATTACAGTTGAATATTGTTGAAATGTTTGGTGAGGAGGTGAAAATGTTCTGGAATGAATTTTTTGGTTTTTCTCTACCCTATAAAAGAAACGGAAAAAGGTTTGAGTTCTCATAATATTGTTTTTTATTTTGGTATATTGGTATAGTCGGCCCGATACGTAACTGCAAAATTAAAAATATGCAAATTTGGGTAATTTTTTTTTTCAGTTACGTATCGTATTATCATGAATTTGGAGATCATATAACAAATTCATTGAAAAATTGCATATACTTCTCCTTGGCGACGTATCGGAAGCTAGTCTGCCTCCTTTTCCGAGCCTATTTTGGGAATTCTTCAATGGATTTGCAATTTTGGTGAGTAGTGTCGAAATGTAACACTGGCATGACTTATTCATCCATAGCTATACCTGGTGTTGACTTTGACACAACCTACTTCGAATCGAATCCCCCCCACTTCAACTTTCTCTTTTAGAAGATGCATTTGACATTGATCCATACTCAGTGAACATGTAGCAATCTCTTCATTCCTGTTTGAAAAAATGCAAGTTGCCTCATTGTGTTTTCTATTCCATTCTGTTCTGTCATGAGTAAAGTTTTCCCTTTCGACCATGTGTTTATCATTTGTTGATGATATGTGTTCAGCTAACTTCGACTTATCTATCTCTCGTCTTTTCATGTTGTTTTTATGTTCAGCTGTCCTCATTCTTAATTTCCTTGATGTTTCACCAGTATAATTTTTCAGATACGTATCGGGGTAAATATACCAATTTGCCCAAGAAAAGGATATTATAAGAACTCCAAGCATTTTCATTTTCATTTCTAGGGGAGAGAAAACTTAAAAAATGGATTCCAGAATATCACAGTTGACGTTGAAACCTTCTTGCTGAATTCTAGTGCGAAGTATAACTTTTTGGGTATAATCATTGACAAAAAATGCGCATGGTCTGAACGAATTAACAACACCATGATGAAAAACTGAATAGAGCATTTTGTGCCATATACACCTTGAAGCATATTGAATCGGAATTCGTTTATCGGGAGTATTTACACAAGTGTATCAAAATTACCGATAATTTTCCATGAAAGCATGATGTCTAAAAACTGCATGAGTTTATTTTCATATTTTGTCGAAAGAGCCCGACTTCGAAAGAGGAGAGCTCTTTTAGCAAAATATGAAAATAACCGAATGCAGTTTTTTTACTGACAACATGCTTGAATGGAAAATTAGATGCACGAGTGTAATTTGGTAGAATATTTCCGGAGTTGAAGCAACGACATTTGAAATTCAGTATTTATGCCTGTCAAGATGACAGATGTACATTTTAACAATCGTTACTATAGATACACGGCCCGAGCGGGTATATTTCTATACCTACTGGGTATTTACCAGCCCGAAAATGTCCCGCCGGGAATTTATCGCTGTAATTGATCGAAAATGTCCCGCTTCATAAAGGATTTTTAACATGCCATGGAAATATTCAATATATGAACATGGCTGAATTGATGACAAGTTACAACATCATCTCTTATAACGTATTATATATTCAAGATAGTATACAGAAAAGAATGCAGATTGATATTCCAGATGAATAGGATCCTCACAACTATAGGAGTGTATCTGTTCAAGATATAATTGATTATACGCCCATTATATACCAAATCTCCGAAATTCGCAAACAAAATCAGAAGTCTATTATACGAGCCGAACCTATGAAAATATATATCTGCATGAAAGCATACGGCGTACAAAAAATCCCATGGGTGGGTAGGAATCTACTTATTCAACTCACTGCAGATGAGTTAAACTCTAATTCCTGCTCGAGGAAGCGATTGTATAGCGAAATACGTGTCGCGGTTTAGTAGACCATTATAAGTGAGAGTCTTACAGGCGACCGTATATTATTTGAAGTAAACCTATCAAAAAATGAATATCAAGTTGAACACGAACCGGCATGTATTTCTGTAAAACAACAGAATCACGACAAGTAAATCGAGAAGCGGAAAGTTAATGAAATAATGAAAAGTAGGAGTAAGTTGTAATATAATCCCCAATCAACAAAGCCACCCCAGTCGTTCCACCCTCCTTTTTATACCCCGTATAACAAGTGTATGTAGCCGGCATTAAACCTACATTAACATAGGGCGGGGCGAATTAAGAATAAAGTTTATTTTGCAACCTGATAGAACTCACACACTTGCACACATATTACAGGGCCGGATTGAAAAACAATCACACCAAATAGTGAAATCAACCCAAACTGTAATTAGCAATTGCCTATTGATTACGAATGAAACAAATTGAAGGGACAAAATAAAATGAAATAAAAAATATTCATGAGTTGCTGCTCCTATGAAATCAGGCCTGAAACTTAGGAAAGCCAGGCATTATGACAGATCTGAATAATAATACAATTGAAGTAATAATTATTTTTAATGATGATCGAGGAGTAATAATGAACACATGTTGTTTCCATTCGAAAAACGTGACTTGTAGTCAATTTTCAACAACTATTGTGAAAAATTGATGATTTGGACTATTTATTTTTCAATATGAACCATTTCCTGGAAGTGAAAGAAATAAAGTGACAAAAATTGCAAAATGAAGAGAAACATATTCAAATGAGATATGCCCCGCAAATGCTATTTTTTATGTTAAATGTTAAATTTCCCTCAAACTCTTCAAGACAGGTAAATAGTGGATGGTTTAAAACAGATCTAAAATTTTATATGGAATGTGAATCAGCAATGAAATAAAATTTTCCAGCTCATACTTTTGGCAATATCTATCGGCGCTGTTCACGGAGTCATTTTGTACAACACGTTCCGATTTTATCTTGAACAGAAATGTACTTTCCCGAAAAATTATTTTTCAACTCGTACAAATCTGAAATTATTGATATAAGATTCAGTTGTTTTTTTTGGCTAGTTTTTTATACAGAGTGTTATTAGCCGTTAGACCTTTCAGGTGGAAGAGTGAATTTTGGAAAAATATTTCGTTCAGAAGTTTCGGACATATTGACCATTTTTAAATTATTCACGAACGTGGATGTATTCCTTTGAATAGAACATAATATATTCTTTTTCATATTAGATCCTGAATTATGCCAAGAATAATGTCAAAAAGTTGACACATTCATAACTCCCCATTTTTAATAAAAAGTCCGTTGGAAAGTCAGTTTTGCCCATAGAAATTATATATACTGAGTAAGTATATATAATTTCTATGGTTTTGCCATGAGAGTATTTGAAGAATGATTGTTATTCGTTGATAGTGGGTAAGGATTCTTCCTTGATTTTCATCAATTGATTAAATGGTATCTTATTCTTTTGAGAGCTATCCTTGGAGAGTACTTTCTGAAAATATACTCATAGTTTTGATTTCAAATGAAACCTTTCTTTGAGTGGCCTTGGTTCGGACTTCCATTGTCTATATTATTAACTCTATTGAAACCTGTTGCTCAGAATGAAAGAAAAAAATATAAAAATACAAATCAAATAAGGTACTCAAATCCAAAAAAAAGGTTCAAATGGATGGAACCAATATTACGCATCAAGGAACATTGTCAACCAATTTCAGGCAATTGTTTCTTTATTTATATATGATTTCCTCCTGAGAAGGAAAACGAATTAAAGAATTCAAAAATTATATCAAAAGTAATATGAAAAAGCTGATCTATTTATCAGTATTCGTTTTCAACAAAACTATTAAGAAAGATATATAGAAGAATTGGTGTATCAATTCAGCAATAGATTGAAACTCCAATACTTCTGAATATATTTCTTAGTGAGTTTGAAGTTAACTTGGTCGATTTTAGTGTTTCGAAACACCAAAAAATCTTTCTACAACTTCTTCAATGTAAGACTAAAAAACTAAATATTTTCATATGAAATTGAAATTACAACCAATATCGTTCGATAAATTACACTATTTCAATGAACTAAAACATACTTAGAAGTTTGATATTTTGGATTTATATCATACAAAATCAGTATAATTTTGTGTGTTTTTGATACTTGACTTTGAGTCTCTGTCATTTTCAAGAGGAAAGATTAGATGACAAAAAACAGACTTGAGATGGATCTACATCTTGACAGATTCGAAAATGTATATTTCCCTATTACAGTCAAGCACTGTTATCTGCTCACAACTCATGAGCTGAGTGACTCTTTCGCTTTCATTATATTCCTCTGCAACTGCGAGATACATCCAGGGGATGCTGCTGCACTGAGGGCGAATACACCCCTATTACAAATCAGAGACGGTCCATCATGAGAGGGATGATGTTGATATACGGGGTATATCCTGATAACCACCTAGGGTGCAGGGTGGTGGGTGGTGGTAATAGATGCGAAACCACAAATTTCTTAGTTCAATTTCAACTCCTGACCAAACCGCAAAGACTGGAGCAAGTGCACAAAAGTACCGCCGACTAATTTTTGGGAATCCGCAGAGTATGCGATTTCAACTCGTGAATCACTGCCATAGAAACGTCAACTGATTCAGACTTGTGACTTTCCTGTAACAGGAGACATTTTTGCGAGATGTTTCCCGCGATCTTTCATCCGAAAGTTAATGGTTGTAGCAGTGTGTCTGCCGGTAACATTTCCAGTTTCGTGACAGGTTCCTCCGAACTTTTGGTGCCTGGACGGGTGACAGCCGTAACTAGTATTCCTCAGGGTTCTTTGACGTCATCCATCGAACCTGCGATGCTTTTGGGGCAACCTGATGTACAACAGGTAATCCTTGTTTTTTAAGTGAAAAAATTGTTTTTTTCGTAATGTTTTGCTGCTTTCAGATTTTGACATGGAATTCGGTATTGAAATTCTATATAAAATCATGCTTCCACCACCTATTTTTCAGTAAATGATAATTTGTACAGTTTTAGAGATTCTTAGAAAACGTTTAGTTCAATATAAATATGCGCGTTGAACTGGTTTGTTAACCTCGAATTCCTATCAGTATTTATTTTGTAATGGAAAATGCTTATAATTCAGTTGAAAAATGATGAAGAAGGTAAAATTGTTTGTAAAGGTGATGTGGTAGATAAGTTTGAGTGCATTCCGATCGCTCTCTGCTGCAAAAGGGCAATTAGAAAATTTCCTTCTAACCTTTGAAGGTTCCTTCTAACTTCGGAACGAAGAGAGAGCGCCGCAAAATATGTGAGGCGGTTCAATAATGTTTTCAAAAGGCCCGGTTACCGGATAACAGACCTCTACCAAAATATGTTCCGTTTTCAATATAAGGTAAAATTCCGTTAATCGGGCTCCGCCTCGAAAATGAAAAAATTCTGGTGGGACTTACGTATTTTGGCCTCCTGAACAAAAAATTCCAATGAATTTTTTGGGACTCTCAATTTCGGAGGTACGCCCTCCCAAAGACAGCAGAACGGAGTTTTACGCCTATGTTTGTTTCTCAGCGAATTCTGCTCGAAATTCCTTCTTCTTTCTATCCGGACAGTATACACATTCTATACCACCTTCTTCATCAATTTACAACCGAATTATAAGCATTTTTCTATTTTTCACTACCAGACTCTCAAATATAAATCGACAAAAGAATTCGCCCCAAAAATTTCATTTGAATTTTTCGTTCAGGAGGCCAAATTATATAAGTTCCACCGAAATTTTTTCATTTTCGAGGCAGAGCCCGATTAACAGAGTTTCACCAAATATGAATTCACAGGTTGAATAATTTTGGGTTCAAATTCTTCAGCACCTTTCAAAGTCAGGGCCCTTCAAAGTTTCAAAGAATGGCATTATCGAGCTTTTTTTCGTAAAATATTCCGATCAGAAAGCATACATTTTTCTTCGAAATCGGATATATAAACACCACCTTATATATTTATTTTCGAAAAATTTTAGTGCTGAGTGAAATATGAAGCTAATGTTCAGCTCAGAGAAGAATGGATCATCATAAATTCCACTTACCAGAAACACACAAAATATTTGCCACATATATCAAAGACTTTCCGAATTATCACCAACTTCGAGAAATCAATTCCAGAAAACAGAACTGAAATATATTCAATAAATTATTCGAAAAAATCCTTTACTTTTTGTGCACCTCTCCGAAAATATCAGGAATTGGCTAATTTCACCACAGATCAAAAATATTGGCTATTGACTTACTAACAAAAATCTCCTCAAGCACAAACCTGTACAATCACCAGTTTCAAGTAACTTCCTAACTGATTTCCACTTCTAGGAAGTTGTCAAAATGCTAATGAATGAAAGAATTCTACACGATATTATTACTTCGACATTTTGTGTATGTGTGAGAACTTGCTCGAAGTAAAAGATAGATTGAAAGTAAAAGTGTGATCTATGAACCAGGCATAAAAAGTTCACCTATAGATGGTGAAAAGCACTTAAAAACACCTTCTTTTATTATTTCCACCTGTAGTTCGTTTTTGAAGATGAAAATGCATTTTAATTTGTTGGCCGGTGTGGCCAAGAGGTCTAAGGTGCGGTCCTTATATTCATTCTGGCTATTTCATTGCTGGTTCCGACCGCGGTCAGGGCAGAATATTTCTGACCGGCTCGGTGCGACAGGCAGTTGTTGGTTGTTCAGAAAGCAATTCCGGTAGTTGGGATATCTATGTTGAATAGAACAACCGATCCGGTAGCACTGTGGGTAATTCTGGGTTTCCCTACAGTTGAAAAACAAATGCGCTATCGTGAAATTCAGTAAGACGCCCCACAGCGCTTCGGTGCCCAAGATGATTAACCGACCCTTGCCCGCACAAAGCTCTACCTTCTGGACGCCCTTAAAAGAGGGTTCAACCAAGAGAAACTATATAAAAAAAATTATAATAGAAAAAATCGATGAAGCCAAATACCTTGTGATAATTGGTTGCCGAGACAGAGCGCGTCATCTTTGATCTCAAAACACCAAAAAAACATGCTGATCACCTACTCCCTCCATTTTGTCTTGTGGTTCATTTCCAAAGCTTCTGACGGTAAAAAAACACATGAGAAATTACACAAACTATACCAAATCAAGAAGAAAATTGCACCAGACTGACCTCGCTCCGACAATTATTCACCATAGGAAATGGTGTTCAAAGTCTGCATTTTTAAAATTCATATCACAATGAATACTTTAAGCCTAAAAACCACACTATTATGTATTTCTTCCGGATTTCCTAGTTTTTATTTACTTCCAGGTCTCCGTGAAGATGTCTCCCAAAGGAGTCATTGACCTCGAAGACCAGTTCCAACAAGTCTGGTGCCAAACGACCCACTGGGTCAGGGCTCTACGACTCTCCGACGACTGCCATTCCTATAACGTTCAGCTGAAGCTGCACCCCGCCTACCAAAGACCCAGTACCAACGCTTTCAGGGGCTGCCAGAACCCCAAACTCATCCTCCAGGCCGTGAGGCCCATCGAAGCTGGACAGGAGCTGCTGTTGTGGTTCTCGGAGGATATTTTGGCATTGTTGCAGATCGTGTTTTTGACACCGGCAAATATTCAGGGTGGGTAATCTTGAAATGATGAACAGTAATCAACCGATTGAATATGACAAAATTTTGATTCAATGATTCTAGACTCAGTTATAATTAAACAGTCAAAGAGCTACCCTATTACGAAAAATTCTCAAATCCCAATTTTTTTCAAGATGGCAAGGCCTTGTCACCTAGACTCGGTTCACCAGCGGCGAACCAAGGATATTTTGAATCAGGGGAGAAAAATTATAAACTACTACAAAATGAACAAGTCCAATTAGTCTGATTGGACTTGTTCTCTTCAGAAAGAACTGTTTTTCAATTGACGCAGCAACTTTTTGGGGTAGATTAAAAATTTGATCTTCTAGATTTGAATAGATCCAATATTAATACTTATTTTTTGAGATTATGGTAGGTAAGAAGACGTCAAGAGAGTAGAAGAATCTGTAGTTGACGAAATGGCAGATAATCCGGTAATACATTTCTAGAAATTGGTGTGAGACCGTAGTTATTAACGAGATGAAGGTTTTCTAGGGAAAAGCTGAGTTCCTATATCTCACTTGTCCCTTTGGTAATGAGACAGGTATCTTAACACCTTCTTACTTCCGATGAGAACAATGACATTTCAAATGGGTGAATAATAGTTCGGAAAAGTGCAAAGAGGCCAAGTTCTTTCCCGGCATCTTCTCAATAAAGCTGATAACTTTCTAACTCGATAGCTGGTTAGTAGAATACATTTTTCTGTATTTCAGGTCAAAAGAAGTACGTTTGCAACCGATGTTCCGCACTCTACGAGTCTCCCAACCCCCTGAAACTCCACATGACCCTTGGATGTGGAAAACTGAACATATCAACGTTGTGGAAAAGGCTCTCGAGTGCCATGCACGAAACAACTCACAGCGTTCCCAGGGATGAAGTTTTCAACTTCCAACTCTCTGCCAGTCCAGAGATGACGAAACAAAAATCTGCCATGGATCTCACAGTTACAAACACGAGTGTTACCGAAAGTAAACTCTACAGGTGAGAATACGAATCGTTTTCGCTTGCTTATATGTAGTTTTTGGTTCCTTAACATAGCACAGTATGAAAAAAAAAGATTTATTGATTATAGTCTACCTGCTACATGACTGAGTCTGAATTACAAGCGTAATATTTCAAAATATTAAAAAAATCACTTTATTGTGATTTTCTCTAGACGTGTTTCACTATATTAAAGCTTCTTCAGGCATGTTTAAAAATTCAAAGTTTTCGTATTTGTGAAAATGGGTTTCTCCTCTCTGTTGGGTCATGTACAGCTTATCCAATCCATCTTAGCACAGAACTAATAACGTATATGCCCAGCAATCTCTTTGAAGTATACAAAGATAAAAAACACCTATTATATGTGTTCACTGTGTTGAAATTTATTCCTAGAAGGTGTTTTTTCTTTCTTCATGGTCTACAGTCTACACTACCAGTGTACCACTGGAAAAGTATCTGGGTTTGTGTTAGGATGGATTGGATAAGCTGTACTTCCGTTAATGATATTCATACTCATTCAACTAGAAGTTGTGAAAATATTCATATAAAAACAGTTACGACAAATTTTCACCAAAAAATTATTTTCTACAACGGTCTTACGTAGTGTTACTGCCAGTGGCGGATCCAGGATCAGGTCAAGGGGGGGTCTATAACTCAAAATTTATATATATATATATATGTATAACAGAAAAATTATGAGGTACCGTATAGCAACAACTAGTCAAGATCCATGAAAAAGGTGAAAGAGATTGACATGAGCAAAATTTGAAGGATCCAATGGCAGCACTGTCAGAAATCTCTCGAACTTTTCCTCGATAAGCCTGACAAGTGTCAATTTTCTCTAAAGTGTCATCGAGAAAAATTGCAGCGTCCGAACTGACTGAACCAGAAAAAAAAAGGAAAGAACAATCGGTGAGTCCAAAAATTTCAAGCGAAATTTGTTTGTTTGTTTGGGTGACGTTCAATCCAGATCTTGTTTGTATTATTTTTAATTTTTAAGAATTTTGTTTTTTTGGAAATGGAGGATTATTGAATTGAATGAATTGATGAAAATGGTTGTTGAAAAATGAAGTTCAGATTAGCTCAATATATTCTGTTAACAAGAACAGGAACAGAAACGACTGAATGGTCTTGCTTCTTTAAATATCCATACCTATATTGAACTCACCGAGGACGAAATTCTAGTGGAATTTTCCAAAAAACCTCGAAAATTTACTGTTTAAATGTAGCCTGCTCTTTAGTTTTCAATGGAATGTAATAATAATTATTAAAGTTCTTCAATTTTAAAGCAAAAAAAATTATTCTATTTTATTTATTTTTTCTTGCTCATGTGACATTTTTACGTTCCCTTACAAAATTTGGAAATTGAGAGCCGATAAAAATTGAAAAAAAATCTCTTATTTTCCCAATGGGGGGGGGGGGTCCGGACCCGAACCCCCCCCCCTCCCGTGGATCCGCCACTGGTTACTGCTATATCGTCAAGTATATTTCTACTTGAAATATGATATGTAGATTTTTCAAGTAAATTATTTATTGAATTATAACTTAGCATATTCTCTTGTAATGAAGTTTATTATTATTTGAATGGGTTATTTGTTCATATGATATGATCTTACAAAATTGAATGAATTTATATTGTCTTCTTTGGTTGGTATGCTGTTTCTTCATTCCATGGTTCCTTTCTTGTGTAGGTAACTTTAGATGAACAAATCAATCATTTTGTACGGTTTTAATTTTCGAAAATAATGGATTTCTGGGAAGCTTTTCAACATATTGCATTAACATTTAATGTATTATAGTATAAAATACAGGACGCTATGGAATTACAAAAATTATTATTGCTAAAGAAACCACTATCCACTCAATTTCATCCGAATAAAAACTAGTACCTGATCAATTTTTGTTCTTTATTTATTTTGAAAAATCGTACTCCACTTTCAACTCCACGACAAACGTGGCAATCAGTGGAAGAACAGTTGTAGTTTGAAATATACACTTCGAAATTCTTCACATATAGACTTGTTACACTCTATTTATTCAATGTATTTTTTTCTCATCATACATTTGTGAATTAATTCGGAAAAATTACATCCATCAACCATATGAATTCAATGTATTTCAATCTCTTGAGCATGCCTTCTCACTTAACAGCAATATTACGTATCTATTCACGAACCTTCGATTGCAGGCCTTACGAACCATCAGCGTTCAAACCCTTCAAGAAAGACGACACAGACTTCCTCAACCCCCTACCGCAACTCGCTCCCCCTTCATCCATCCTGCCCATGTGTTACGACCCGTGCTTACATCTTCAGCAACCTGCCTACAACGACGAGGCCCAGATAGAAACCTTGGTTAGCAGTTTGGGGAAGTCCAGACAAGGCCATATCTGCCTGTACTGCGGGAAATGTTACTCGAGGAAGTACGGCTTGAAGATTCATATAAGAACCCATACAGGGTACAAGCCGTTGAGATGCAAGTTCTGCAGTAGGCCTTTTGGAGATCCCAGCAATTTGAATAAGCACGTTAGGTTACATGCGGAGGGAAATACACCTTACAAGTGAGTATATTTACTTTTGTACCATTTTTTTGTGTAGGCATTCATACATACAGCTTCCAGAGAGAACATAGCTCCAGTGGACCAAGAAATTCATCAACAATTTGGTGAACATTATCAAGTGAACATAAATTATTTCAATTGTCTCTAGAAAGTATAAACGGTTCAAGAGGATTGAATTTCTTCTAGCATATCTATAAATATTTCTATTGAATTTGCAATGGGGTTATTTTTTCCTTTATTGGTGTGAATATTGATGAAAATTATTGAAACTCCTTGCATTAATACTATGTATAAATGAATTTTTCAGGAATAGGAAATTCATTTCTTGAATATCTTCTTAGAACTATGTTGAATATATTTACAGCAGACATGAAGTTGGCGATTCCATAGAAAAATATGAACCCAAACGAATTTCCTTCAATTTTGGAAAATCATACTATCAATCAATCAATCTTTATTGACCCCAAGAAACATGAATGTTTATCAAGAAGGGATCTTAAAACTAAGTCACTATTACAATTCATGCATTAGAAAGAAGATTTCGATCATGAATCAATCCAATGTCAGATGGAAAAAGAGAAGTGTTACTGGATCAAATACTTTTTCAAGTTTTTTTTGAAGCGTTTGTCAAAAAAATCTTCAGTTAAATTCTTTGGTAGTTTGTTATATATCAACACTCCATTGTATAAAATTGATTTCTTTCCGAAGTTTGTTTTGATTCTACTGATTGTACTCAGATTTTTGGACTGCCTAGTTTCATATTTATGAATTGTTTCAATTGTGTTGAAGGTTAGAGAAGAATGTTTATTTTAATTTTAACTAAATGGATGGAAGAACAAATTTTCAATTTATGAAGAGGTGATACTTAAAAGCTCATTTTTCACATATAAATCGGAAGTGGGATATCGAAAAGGTAATTTGAATATGCATTTGATTGT
Organism: Zygogramma bicolorata; assembly: GCA_032362365.1. Taxonomy (NCBI): domain Eukaryota; kingdom Metazoa; phylum Arthropoda; class Insecta; order Coleoptera; family Chrysomelidae; genus Zygogramma; species Zygogramma bicolorata. The sequence continues at coordinate 498,815 of JAVJAQ010005953.1, forward strand.
TTTATTTTGCAGAGATTTTAGGGGACGTATGATCGAAGCGTTAGCATTTTCTCATACTGATATCAAGTATTGTAGTTTTAAATGAATAAAGCTGAAATATATTGATTTGAGATGTTTCAAACGAATATAGTTTCGAATTTTGAACAAAATACCAATTAATGGTGATATTTTTTTTCTTAAATATTCAATATGATTTTTCCGAGAGAGTTGTTCATCAGTGTATAATCCTGAAAATTTTGTTACTCCCAAATATTCTATATTGAAATTGATCCTGCTCAGTTCGATATGTATTGAATCAGTATAGAAAAATATCATCATCATAGCTCTGTGTTCGAGCACAACTTTCAATTTTGAACAAGTTTTCTAAATGATATTTAAAATCATATGAATGGAATGAAAACTCCCATCTGGATCACATTATAAAAGTGAAGTGGAGAAAGGGGAGGCTGTGGGGCTTGAAGCATCAAGCGTACACTGAGCTATCAAGTCTTCTAATATTAAAAAATTCTAAAGACATAAATTACCACTGAGTGTCAACACACTTCATTCCTCTAACCTTCATTCTGAATCTAATTTCTTACCTTCCTTGCATGATATAGTTCATCAGATACTTGGATAATAACTGAACTGTCATTATGACGTTTAGGGATAAGCTGGAAGTGAAAAAATTGCAAGACATACTTGGGAATTGAATAACAATCAAACCTAACTATGATTGATCGTAGCTTGGATAATGATGAATCAATTCTTACCACAACTATTAAAGAAAATGTGAAAGAAATTTCCAACAAAAGAAAAAATACATTGAATCTCAAGTAGAACCTGAATAAATATAGATAACATGGAAAAATAATTCATAGGGAATAAGGAATCCTATTTCAAAAAATTTTTAAAAACATTTCATTTCAGTGTCACTGAAATTTAGTTGTATGAACCGCTTTTCAAGTTGATTAGCTTGATGAGAATATCGACACAAATTTTCAAAATATGTATATATAAATTAATTGAACTGATATAGTAGTCATTTCCTGGGCCAATGATTATAACAGATATTACTAAAATTTCGATCACCATTTAGAATACATAAAAAACTACAGAAAGTTTATCTGGATGATTGGATCGGTACCATCTCAATTGTTGTGCTTAATCGAACAATATTAAAAACCATCGTTGAGTGAATTCGTGCACATCTTCAGGCAATGAACTTCGTTCACTTAAAAATCGTGACTCCACAGTTTGAAAGTTGAATTAAAATTACTTGATAATTGACACCTTTGATGAATTATCAAATATTTGATCAATGAATACTCTGACATTGATAATTTCAGAATGAGCATTCAACCTTCAGATATTTATGATGGGAAGTCCTACCAGTAGTGATTCTTTCCATCGTGTATCCATTGAAGGTGATAATACATAAACTGGAGGATGATAGGTCATTTCACACCTACTGTCAAATGTTTTGAATCTAAGAAATTACAGATTTCAAAATTGTTATTGGATCTTAACTGAAATAACCTTCGAACGTTCCCCATTCCTCCTCAATAACGTTCCCCATTCCTCCTCAATATGTTTGCATATCATAGAGTTTCGAATATAATAGTAATGGTGAAGGAGAAGCATAAAATACCATACCATACCATACCATAAGGCAGTTTTTCGAGAATATTTTTCACAATATTTTTGAAGTTGAGATTACATTGTTTTCAATGCATTTTGGAAGTTTATTATATAATTTAATAGAAACGACTCCGTTAGATACAAATGTCAATCTGTGATTGGAAACCATAAAATTTTAGTTTTTTCTCAAAGTGTAGCCAGAGGCAAGGCGGGTATTGTCCATATCCTGAAACTTGTAGACATTTTTCCTGATGTAACACAAATCGGAATATTCATAGATATCATAGTTAAAATTCCTATTCAGTGAATAACTGAAGAATCGACATATTTTTCAAAACTCATGGTCCTCAATATTGTTTTTTTGGATATCAACAATTCATTCCTTAGCTCTAGAAGATATTATAAATGAAGACTTAAAAAAAATTGAGGACTGTCTATACGCCAATCTCCTTTCTGTTAACCTCGAAAAGACAAAATTCATGATTTTTCAACAAAAAAATAAACAAAATATTAAGTTAAATATCAAAATAAAGAATGAACGACTTGAACAAAAAACTGAAATGAAGTATCTTGGCATTTGGATTGGTGATGGATTGGAATGGAATAAACATTGATTCCCTCGTTGAAAAAATTTCTCCTATCATTGGAGCATTACGAAGATGTCCCAAATTAAAATATAAAATAGCCAATATGTTTCTTTACTCACATATTCTCAGTCCGATCAAATATCTCATGAATATATGGGGTTCATGTTCAAAGAACAACTTCAAAAAACTGCTTTATATAGAAAATCTTTGAAAGTACTACATAGTCTCCTATATGATACTCCAATAAATGAACTATATTCAATAACGGGCACATTTTCTTTGGAGGAACATTTCTTGATGGATAGTTTGAAAATTTCTCATTCCATTGTTAATAAATTAATAAAGTCAAACTTTATATTAACCAGGAATTCAGAAATTCATAACTATCATACCAGGCAACATAACTTGTTTCATCTTGATACTGCTAGCTCTGTAGTTGGACAAAAAAGATTTGTTTTTGAATCATTATCTAAGTATAATAAATCACCCGAGGATTTGAAAAATATCAGTAATATAAATCAATTCAAATTTCGATTGAAAAAATTCATTCTCCTCAAAAGAATTTCAAATTGAATTGGTGTTTATCTATTTGACAATTCTTTCACTTATCCTTTTCCTCGTACAATAATTTCCTTGCGTTGATTTGTATATTTTTTTCTCTCATTCATTTATTACATTGAAAAAAAAAAGAGTTTTTGATGATTTGTGGGCAATCTCATACCAGTACAAAAATACTGTTTGATTGTTCATGCCATACCAATGAAGTGCTACCAAATATATTGTTTTATTGATTGTATAATTTGAAATGTAATGGAATAAAATAAATAAATAAAAAAAATTTTACTATCGCAGTTACCGTAACAAACTGAAAAATAATTGAGACTTGACTTATATACGGTTAGATGAAGAGTCGAAGAAATGAACAATTAAATTCTGCACCTGAGAAAAAAATGTGGATTAACCTTATTGATTTTTCAATAATGTCTCATCGCCTTGAACCTTCCAAAGATCATATCGAAAATGAATGTTCTGGCAAAAAACTTGGACAACGAAGGGTTTCCAAAATTATGAAATATCATATTTCATAATTTACCTTTTTTTTTTCAGATGTGACTTATGCGGAAAAATTTTGGTGAGAAGGAGAGACCTTGAGAGGCATCTGAAGTCAAGACATATGATCGAAACTCACCCTGGACTTAACATTTTGTCTGATTCGCCTGACGGAGAAAAAGAAGTTAGCGACGAGGAAAGTAGGACAATTTCTAGTTGATATGTGATTTATATTTATATTGTACATATGTTTGAATATATTTTTTTTATCGAGTGAACGTTCATTTCCAGAGATATGATGATTGATCAGTTGTGGTCTCGGTAGTGTAGTGGTTAGCATATCTGCCTATCAAGCGGAAGGCCGGGGTTCGAATCCTCGCCGGGCCACCGTGCTGGGTAATCGCACGTTAAAAGGTAAGGCCTCGTTGATCCATTGCTCGCACAAGTTTCGACTTCTGAGGGTTGACGTTCGTCAGCTGGTTAACGAAAACGAACAATTTTAGAACAATTTTAGAACAGGTTACAATAATTGATGAATTCAGATCTTTGATATGAACTTCAGTGTTTGGAGAGCATAAAATATTGTATTAATAAAAATTCAAAGGGTGAATTTTTTCTCCAGGTGATATTTTCGAATTCAGCAGAAACCTTGTTTGATAGATGACAGTAACTTCGAAGAATGATAACTCATAATTTTGTCTATAATTTTCATCCAGAAAGTTCATAGCACTTGAGAAAAGAAATAATTTCAGGTTTCGAATATTCTAATTTTGGGGTTTTTCTGTCTAGAGATTTCCCTAAATCTCAGTTAAATTTATTATTTTGGTGAAATCCATGAGGTTAATGCACCGATTTCCTGAAAAAAATGTTTCTTCCTCAATGTTCCTGAAACCTACAAGTGAAGAAGAAATCGAAGACATAATTTCGACCCTTGATATTAATAAAGCTTCTGGATATGATGAAATTTCCGTATATGCGCTCAAATATGTGAGATCAGAATTAGCCCCAATTATGAAAGAATTATTCAACAAATCATTCGAATCTGGAATCTTTCCTGATAACTGTAAAATTGCACGTGTTTCCCCTATTTTCAACTCAGGTAAACAAGGTGATATGAATAATTATAGACCAATTTCGGTTCTTCCCATCTTTTCCAAAATTATTGAAAAAGTAATGAACAACAGATTAATAGATTATCTAGAATCAACAAAATATGTGTATTCAGGTCAATATGGCTTTCGCAGATCAAGTGATTCTGAGTCTGCAGTAATGGATGTAATTTATAATATTCAACAACAACTGGATAGCGACATGAAATGTGGACTATTATCTCTTGATTTGCGAAAGGCATTCGACAGGGTTGACCACAAAATTATATTAAAAAAATTGGAAAGTATTGGTATTCGAGGGATCATTCATAGATGGTTCAAAAATTATCTGTCTAATAGAAATCGATTTGTTCACCTAGGCAGAAAACCCACCTCACTAAAGACTATCACTTGTGGAGTTCCGCAAGGCTCCATTTTGGGTCCAGTTTTATTTTTGATCTATATTAATTCTGCTTCAAAATTATTATTGAAAGGAAATATCAAATTATACGCGGATGATACAACACCACTTTATTTTTTCACCAAAGAAATATATTATGACATGACTGATGACTTAAAATCTATGTCTTCTTGGCTAAATTATCACAAATTGAGTTTCAATTATGAAAAATCCTCAGTAATGTTGATAACCAAAAACAGAACCACAAACAGAGAATTTGGCTTTCGAAAAGAAAATTCTTAAATATTGCCAAACAACAAAATTCTTAAGGCTGTACATTGACGAGAGACTATGTTGAAATACCCAAATAGAAATGTTGAAAAAAAAGTCAGACCACTTCTAGGAATATTATTTAGAATCCGACAGTTCCTTCCTAAAGAATATCGAAGCTGTGTTTATTTCTGTTTGATATATTCAAATCTTCAGTATTTGATTTCAATTTGGGGAACAGCCAATACATCGATATTGAATCCTCTCGAAATACTACAAAATAAAATTATAAAGTGTATATTCAAATTACCATATCGTGAACCAACCTCAAATTTATATAAACCGCATGGTGTTTTGAATATTCAATCTGCTTTTCAATTAAAAATTTGTTGTTTTATACATTCAGTTAGAAAAAAACAAACATTTTGGTGTTAAAATATGCAATAATCTTCCAGATAGGCTGGAAATGCTTCCGAAAACAAAATTCAAATCTGAACTGAAAAAATTTTTGCTCTCTAGTTAAAATTCTGATCTCCATATATTTATTTAATTCAATTACAACTTCCATTTTGTATTCTCACATAATTTTTTTATTAATTTGTGTGTTGTGCACTGTTTTATTTTGTAACCAAATAATTTAGTTGATTACTATTGATTTTTATCCCTGTTATAAACTGTAGTTTCTTGGGATTAATAAAGATTATTATTATTAATTTTGTATTTGTTGAAAATATTTTCGAGCCTTCATATTTGAGTCATTCTCTTACCGAAAAAAAAACAATCGAAAGCATGAGCTAATAACATATAATTCAACAGAAACCACTGTATTATCTTTATCTTCCAGAAATAGTAAAAAACCAACTCTGCGAAAACTTAGTGTTTGCCAAACTCCTCAATTTCGATAATTACCTTGTTTATTGCTCGTCGAAGTATAGATTTATTATTTTGAGGCTTACTGCTAGACCGAAACCACTAGTAATTTATGCAAAAGTTTGTCCAAAATATCAAGAAAACAACAGTTTGGTATTTCCGTTTGAGAATCCCTGTTCGGCATTGACAATGATAAGTCTATTTTCACCATTATAGTCCAGTTAGTAGAAGCCACAATTTTTCAATCACGAACATTCATGATGGATTTGAATCAATTGATATTTTGGCTGTAATCAATACTGATCTATACATATTAGGTCATAGATTAATTCTGCTTTCTGAAAGAATATTGTTTGAACTGAATGTTTTCGTGACTCTCGTTTTCAAAGGGGTCGAAAGAGTGTATTTTAGTGAAAAAAATACAATTCCCCTCAAATGAACATTTCCCTCATATATAAAAAGTCCCATAAGAGCAATGCAATTATCGAAAACTTACAGCGGTAATTGCATTGTATCAAGTCACCATAACAACACATTTGAAACCGTATCGCTAGACATCAGTAAACAAAACAAATAAATGTCAGATAGACTTCAAAAATAGAAAAACATTTCGCGTTTTGGTGAGTGCTCCATACCTATAGAGGAAAATGAAAATTAACAAAAAATAACATTTTCTTCCTTCATTCGTGAAATATTCCAATGAATTACATTCATGAAATTAAACTTGCAATTTTTAGATATCACGCTTTCTTGCAAAATTATCGGTAATTTTTATGCACTCGTGCAATTATAACCGATAATTTTCCATGTCAACAAGGTAAATTGATAAATTATAATAACAATGTAGGTACTAGGAATTATTCCTGTACTGCATTTATAGAAAAGGTCTCAGATGAAACCAAAGAGAGGGTTATCGAAGAAAAAACAGAAAAAATAGGACTATTACTAGTATCATGTGAATCTTGCGATTTTGTAAATCTAAGCAACAATAACTTCGACTCAAAATTTTTACACCTTATTCCTTGAACTATTTGATGAACGATTTTCCCTGTTCCACAAAAAAATTATTGACACAAAACTTCAAGAGTCTAGAGTCTAGACCAGTGAAATCATCATTGAAGGTGTACTACTTCATGATATTTTAAATATTAGCATAATACAATCCGATGTCACCAATGCGCAATATAAATTGTTCTTGAAAAATCACACTATGAAAACTGACAATACTTCTAAAAAATATTTCAGCAACTAATTTCCTGATGCTGATAACTAATCTGAAGTTTCCTGGAATGAAATTGACATAATACAACTTCCAAGTGTTTACCGAAGTATTTGGAAACTGAAAACGTGAATCGATATTCCCAAAGCCTTCAGCAATTTTTGTATTGACTCTGTCAAGTGACTTCATTTATCATTCTATGCCTGTTGGTGAAGATCATCACTTGATAACACACTCTCTATTTCTTCATCAATTGGATGCAACTGTACTTCTTGATATTCTCGAATTTATATCGTCTAAGAACTCCAGTGGCATACATAAATCACCCGGTAGTTTTACCAACTGTTGCTGATTATATCATCAAACAAAAAAATGGATACTCACTATCAGTTATCTTCTCCTGAAGATGCTAAACTTGTTAGCAAAAGGCGCATCGAGTGCAAATAATATTAGATTGGTGTTAGGGTAATTGATCTCTACAAAAAGTTTCAAATTTTACCTCATCGTTTGGATTTGATAATGGTGAAGAAACGCTGAGTATTCGTTTTGATTTGTCACGTGCATTCGACACAATCATTCAACTTCTCCTCAATAATCTTTATGATTAAGATATTTGTAGCCACTGCCACGAATGTATTGAAACTTCATCAGCTGGTAGATCACAATCTGTTAAGGTTAGGCTTGACCAAGTCTGTGTCCTGGGTCCTACCCTCTTTCTTCTATTCGTTAACGACCTATCTTATGTTAATCAACCGAACTGTACTGTACGGTTTGCTGATAACACGTCCTCCATATTGGGTTCTGCTTCATGTCAAGAGCTGATTGATCAGACAAGACATGCTGTTGCAAGTATGCACAACTACTGCTGCAGGAACGGCAGTTAAACTAATACTGTTGTTGTAAACCCTAGGAAAATGGACTGCAGTATATTAGTGAGAACAGATAATAAGTAGATTGTAGAGAAAAGCTCACAATTATCCTGAAATGAGTATATTGGCTCTATTTGTAAAAATTATATAAAGATAATTGGAATCTCGGAAACTTTGACCTTCTCAACATTTTATTAAGCTATTATTATGCCTATGTTCAATCAAGTCTCCATTATTGTTTAATTTGTCATGGTTACTGCGTTAGAATGAATAATACTTGGTGATTTTCCAAAAACGAATACCGAGGAAGATATTTATGAAAAAACAGGGCGATTCTTGTAAAAAGTTCACTGAATTATGGATTTTAACTGTGAGATCCATGTATAGTTTGAACAGTGTTACATAGATGAGGGAAAATGTCTACAAGTTTCAGGAAGGGGACAATACTTGCTCTGCTTCTGGTTACACTTTGAGGCAAAATATAATTTTATAGTTCCCAATCACAGGTCCATATCTGTATCTAACGGACCTCATATAATGTCTAATAAATTATATAACAAACTTCCAATATACATCAAAAGAAGTGTAATCTCAATAACATCAAAAATATTGTGAACAATATTCATTGGTTGCATATTTACATACTGATCCTATTACTTTTTGTTGATGAATGTTTGTTATCTATTGCCTGTTTGTATGATATTTTATGCTTCTCTTTTGCCACTACTAGTGAATTTGTCCATGTACGTTCAATTTCGCGACTTTTATGACTCGATTTTAGAAGAGCTTTTTGATTTTGTTTGTGTTTGACGATTTTCATGCTTGTAAAAGTCTCCGGAAATAAAGTATTGTATACCTTTAATTCATCAATTCTAGAACCGTTGTTTTCAATTATTCTCCATTGACTGGTCTATAATGTTTATTACTGGATTCAAATTCGATGTTGTCATTACCGTCTCCGTAAATGGCGACGAAAGTGTCCTCGCAATACGCCGGCGCGCCCAGGATTCTGTAATTCCTCTGTAGAGTTTTCAAGTACGTAACAGGCGTTTACGGTGATTCATCCATCTTCGGAAAGGTGAGATATTTTTTATGCACATTAATTAATGGAGTGGTAAAAATATCACCGACAGATCGACCGTACCGGATCTAGGATGTGGGTACAGTCATTTGTCTTATATGTACAACGCGTTGTGTACGCTGTGTGACGGTGGACTCACGTTGAGGATTTATTACCAGAGCGTCCTCATAACAATGATCATCGGTAATGAGTACGACTTATTGAAAGGTGAATTCAAGAGTACCTACATATAAAAATAGTTGAGAGAAAAAATGTGCCATTCCATAATATTTTAGGTCTTTCTCTTGGTTCATATGATGTTCTCTGAATTCAGCGTAGGTTTTTCTTTCAGAGTGACTATGAAAATGAAAACTGGAAACAGTTTCCTCTGATTGAGACCAGCGACTAGTTAGACAGGAAGTTCTCGTGAAACTAAAAATTGCCCATCGAAAAATAAAGGAATCGATCCTTTTCTAATAGTCAAACTTTGGGATTTCAGATGAAAACAATTTTTTTTCAGTTCATTACCAGTATGGAGTATAATGGGTTACAAATGCATATAATGATGAAAATAAATGTCTTCATTTTCGTCATCGTAATGAAAACATCACTAAATACATGTATTATGATTTCAAAAATAATGAGATGTGGAGGTTTCAAGAGAATATGTGAGAAATATATCCTTTTTTTTCCTATCCTTTTCATCCTAACGCAAATAAAGTGGATCGAAATGAAAAATTCCCTTCGACCTATAATTAGTTAGCTGACAGAATCACATATCCTTGCAGGCACACATACATACTTATAGGCACATATGTATATACTCCCACAAAATTAGATCCATATTTACGTATGCATACATACACACACTTATATTGTATATACACACTTGAACATACACTGGGTCACTTACTGTTCTGTCTATTCAGTAAATTTTTTCTCAATTTCGATTTGGAAGAAGTAGGAGAGAGGGGATTGAAAGGCAGGTGGGTAGTAAGTGGGTGGATTCTCTTATGCTCCCCAAAAAGGTGTACAAATGTTATCGAAGTACGAGGACCGGTGCCGAGAGGCTGCCTACAGGAAGCAGTGTATTCACCACCACTGTGGAATTTGCTTTTAGACAGCCCCATCCCCAGCCTCAACAATAATAATATTTACACCATAGCATACGTAGATGACCTTATCATACTACCCACAAGTAAATATGAAAGCGTACTGTGTGAAAGAATACAGGCAGCTCTGAGAATTATAGAAAGTTGGTTTAAATAACAGTCACTGTCAATCAACTCCAGAAAGACAGAGATAATTCTTTCCACGAAAAAAGGAAGCTGTGTACATTGAGAGCACCCACTGTTCTGAATACGCCATTGAAATTCTCCACAGGGGTCAAGTACTTTGGTGTCACCTTCAACAGTAAAGTGACCTGGGAGTGAGGAATGCCTACAGCCCTCATGAGCAAAGCCGTTGAACCATCGGAAGGACTAGGGCCTGAATTCCAGGGTTGCCACATGGATCTACACGGCTTTCATGAGACCAATGTTAACCAACAGTTCTGTTGTCTGGGCCCATAAGACTTATCAGGTCATCGAAAAGCTAGATCAGATTCGAATTCGGCGAGTTTATCGACTACCATAGGGCTGATGACTCATTGAGTGGGGTACAATTACCATACGTAAAGAAAGCACTTGGTTCAATGGAGCCAAAGTGCAGTGGGCCACGTTCACCCTTCAACTCCTTCAGATTCATCTAGAGAGAGAGGATTGAAATAATCTGATAGATTAGTAACTGTTGGAAAATCCATACGATCCCTTGAACATTTTGGTTCTGAGACGTAGGAAAATCAGGACAAATGCTTATCTATTCTGAATGAATTATTCTGATGTGAATATTCAAATGTGTCATATTTCCTTTATGGTATGACTTGTGTGTGATTCGCTGACGTCTGCGTATACAAAAAATCAGTCTGAGACATGAATTTTGCTGAACTAGAAGGCGATGTTTGCTATCAAATAGAAGTAAGGGCTGCATATGAAGGGCAAGAAAGCCACAAAGATTTATTTCATAGAAAATCCATGCATTTTTGTTGATACTTGTATTACACGCCTGCCTCGAAAAGTTTTACCCTGAAGGAAAATATTCCTTATGTACGCGGACATAGGAAATAAGGCAGCAAATTATATTATTATCAATTTGTCTACAAAAAATGAGAAAATGAAGTGAACATTTTTGTTTACATTAATTCAAAGAAAAAACTTGAAGGAATCGAAATTCAAAATGCCCCCCAACGATAAAACCTCACAACGTTTGCAAACTACACATTTTATTGTAATCCCTATGGTGTCAAAGAAGATTCCAAACAATAAATACATTATATTCAAAACCGAGCGAATCAACCAAATAATACCACCAAAAACAAAAAGTGAATTTAGTAAACTCTTGGTCGGAAATATATCAGAGACATGAGGCCCTTCAGGAATTTGAAAAAGTGACCATAAAATGTCCATCAAGATCAGAATACCTGATGATTCTGATTTATTTAAAGATATTCTTAATGTCGATGGAGATCACACAGTAGATTGGATAATCTCCAAATGATAGCAGAAGAGAGTAATGTGAAAAGTGTGGACACAATTATCTGCCATGCTGCCTGCCAATAATTATATTTTTACAAATTCAATGGCATGAATCATATTTTCTTTCTATTCTTGAAATATCAGATGTTTAGAACTCGTTAGGTGAAAGAAAGATATTGAAGGATTAAATAATAAGTGAAGTAAAATTTCGAAAACGGAAACGAATTCAATTTTCAAAACTTTGAACACAGACATAGGTATTTTTTTAATACAAATAAATTGATTTCGATTTTTTTGATTGATAAATTCAATTAATACAGTTGCTGTCTGATTTCAAGTGATGTTCGAGGAAAAATTCACTTCTGAATAGAAATAAGAATGGGTGAAAAATGATCATAGAGGATGCCTCCAAAACATTTCTAACTGAGAATCAGGTCACAATGGGCCTCAGAATCGGAATAACATCCTCCTTGAACGCTCTGATTGCGTAATCTCAATTCATGATAATAACTGAATATGGTAGGTAGATAGGTATTATATTATGAAAAGTTACCTTCGTAATTTTTTTGCTTGTAATTGTGACATATACTCGGAAATGAAGAATTCCTGGATTTATATATGTTAAATCTAATGGTATTGTTACTCGATGTTTTCTTCGAATTGGTTATCGTTCATAAATTTGAGATATTAATTTTGAGAGGTTGTCAAGGATGGAAGCAGTTTCATTCATCACTAGAATCATTTATTATTTCAATCAGTGTAGTCGGCACAATAATTTACTTGTATAAAAATACTCCTCTCACAATTAGGTCCGACTGTCAATAATAGTTCATCATGCAATGATCATATAATGAAGGTTATTAATACACTAGCATCAACCAGGATACGGAAGTGAATTTTGTATGTTTTATGCGAGTGTATTAATAACCATTACATGGGAGTTGCATACGCAATTTTTTCCATACGTTATAAATAATGCGGGACTATGAATATTATTTTTATAATTGTATTGTGGGTCTGATCTGGAAGGAAAAGGAATATTCGTATTCATTTCATTATTGCTAGTCTCAACAGAATTCGATATTGTATATAAAATGCTGATTTTACTCTTAACTAAATTTTCAAGTGGCCTTCCGGCACTGAATTGGATTTTCATTTGATTGAAAATCTATATAGTAATGAAAAATCTGTATCATTTCACGATATAGATTTTCAATCTGTTTATTGAAGGATCTCATTATGAAATGGAATATAGGCATATAAGTGTATTATTACAATACGGGTTCAGAAAACTCCTTACAGTTTTATCAATCAAACAGAATTGCTTGATCAAATACCCTGTCTTCCTGTCAAAGTTGGTATTGTAGTTTGCCTGATAAATTCGTGAGGGGGTTGATAGGTTAGAATGTGGTAATACCAGAGGCATGTCTGTGAGTTTTTGGTAATGATTCTAGTATGAGAGTCGAAACGTCGAATAGTTCAATATTTTGCATACAGATCGATCGATTCCCGAAAGGAGAATTTTTATACTTCAGCGTCCGTGAAAACCATCTATTTGGAAAAAATAAGATATTTGTTTTCGTATGTAATAAACAATGTACATTCTGTACAATTGGTATGTTGTGTAAAATCAATTCAATAAGTAATTTCTTCCACCCATCCTCAACGTTGTCATTTCAAGCGTTTTTATTCATTTCGACTGTTGAGATTGTAAAGTTCTCAGCATTCAAGCCACAAAATCATGCACTAAAATACGTGTTTACTGACCTCACAATTATCCAGGCACCCTGATCCACAATCTCACTCGGCTGCTTGCAGTGATGTTGTGAAAATGATGTGCATAATCGGCCAACCCCTAAGAAGTATTCCTAATTTTGGGGAACACATATTTGAACTTTTTGCTACCTTCATAGGCCCAGTGCAAAGTAACCCCACTTTACGTTACTACTGAATACTTGTTTGGTGGAAACAGAAAATATCGTCTAGACTTACAGATAGCAAATTCCTCTGAAACTGTAAAAGTAGAATGTAATAGTTTCCCGGCGCCTACTTTCAGCTGCTATGATATCTATAATGATATCAATAAATTACCTGGAAAAATCTCCGCAGGACCTTTTCTACTGAAAAATATAGAATTTCAAATAAGATGGGTTAGAATAACTCTGACAAGTGAAGCGGAGCTATTGCGAAGTTCAATTATATTAATCACCAAAAAGTATGTTGCCGATTTCACTGCTGTACATATGTTGCCTTATAGTTCAGTCTATGACCATTTTTCCGTGTATTTATCCCATACAGCACCGATTCGCATGAAAATTTGTATTCAGGATCTACATCCCCTCTTTTTCAAAATCTACCCTGTGCCGATGGTTGCTTTCTCCCTGGGGGTGGATGCCACCCCTTCTTGGGGGTGAAAACATTTTTATTAGAAATAAGTGCGGAAATCAATAGATTGACTAATTCTAAGAACTTTTTGTTCAATGAAGCTTTTTCTGAAAAGCAATACTTATCGACTTATTCGCGAGTGAAATTGTCGGTTTTCAGGCAAAAAAAAACACGTTTTCAGATCGTTTTTCGCGAATAACTGGAAAATAATGCATCTAATCGGAAAACCTGCGGAGGGCAAAATAATAGCTTTCGAAAAAACAAAGGCGATTGTTCATTTGTGATGTATGCAAACCCACTACAAACTGAATAATTGCTTGTTGAAAATTGATTGGCACTTTCAAACGCCAAAATGGAAAGTTTCTACGTACAATAACCAAAAACCAATGCATTTTTCGGGAAAGACTAATTGGACCTTTTTTGAAGTCCTTCGGAAATCCTTTATTTTTGTTATTTATAAAAGTTTCCATATGTAGATCCTGAATCCAAATTTTCATACGAATCGGTGCTGTATGGGATAAATACACAGTTTACACTTTTTTCACCGTCATAGACTGGAGTATTAATTGTCTCCGAAGGATAACCTCTCAAACTTCGTATCCTCTTCAATCTTCCCCACGTCCGATCAAGCCCAAATTCCCAGTCATCTCAGATCCACGATAACTGTAAACTCAATTAAGAATTAGCATGAGCCCGCAAAATTCAGCGAAACCGTCTGGCGTACCATGAACTCAAAGTCAAGTTGGCATCTCATGAGGTGCGATTTTTTGTTACTCCGACTAGTTTATTATTATATAAATACTTTGATAGCGGGATCTGATACTAGTGAAGAACTGGTAGAGTTGGGAGAGACATCGACCATGAAGCGAAAATTATCAAGTTCTTTGTTGTTGTTGATTGTTGTTGTGGGAAAGTGTAAGTGATTTGATTACAGTAATGTGGTAGTGTAATGAGTGGTTTTTGTGAGTACTCATCGATTGGTTGTATCAACAGAAGTGTGGTTGTCATATACGTTGAAATAATTAAATATTGATATAAACTGAACCCTCTGCGATGATGAATATCGAATGACATGAGATGAAAATTTCACCCATTTTTTAAAATGAAAAACTACATAGTGTTTGAAATACCTGCAATGAAAGTTCCAACGGTATGGAAATATATTTTTTCTAGAACCACACTTCGCTTTTCTCCATAATTTTACGTTCGCAAACTATTTCTCACAATAATTAAAATTTGACATAAGTATTCCGCAGAGAGACATTTCTGTGTCACAATATTTTATTCAACGAGCGTATAATGATGGCTATTATTCACGAAGTGAGCCGCAGGCGAGTGGCCTGAATCACCGAGAGAATAATAGCCATTATCCACGACAAGTAAATGAATTTGTTACAGTTTCTTTGGATTTCGTAACATAACATACATATTTCAAGAAATACTACTATTTTATTCTAACGAATATATATTACAATGCTGATAACAGGTTCGAGTCAATTTTGTTCGGATTAAAAAGCAATTTCGATATGACACATTCATAATGACAGATAGCTCAGTGTAGATGCTCCTTGCCTTTTTTTTCTATATATAGTTAGAGAACTGCATTGAAAATATTTGATTTTCACACTATAAAATTTCAACAACCGATTTGTCGTAGCAAAACAATATAATATTATAGCTAACCGGAGGAAGAATTTGAGAGCAGTGAATGATGGCTCATCATTCACTCGTGATTAATGGGTTTTATTAAGGTCGAGCAAACAGACGTATAATGGGTACATTATTCAATCGTCGTGGATGAAGTTGCATTTCTGCGCCAAAATTCAAGTAACCACACACACTATCAATTGCCAGGCAACGGAGCAACATCTGTCGAATAATTTGAATGTCAACAAGTGTCGAGCATAAAATATTTGTCAAATATTCTTGTCCCGTAATTATTCAAATGGGATTGAACTAATATGGATAGCGACAGTTCTGAAATTGAAAATACTCCGACAGAACTGAGGGAACAAGTTAATTCATTGGCATTGAATTAATTATCTTCAACATAAGTATGAATATATTTATGATAATTATAGATTAATATGAAAATATGAAACTGCATACAAACAGTTCATGGATTGGAAGAAAAACTTCAAAACTTGAAGTGCATCTGAATATATAATTTTGTTATATTTTGAATATCTATCCTGAACAAGAAAAGCCTCTACTGTATAGTCAATATATTCAATGTTAAAATTGACTATTTGCTGCTCTTGGACACTGACATTCAGTTCCCTTTTAAAGTATAGTATTATTTTTAGCAAAAAGTGTATCGTAGAAAAAGTGTGGGAGACGATCATGAATGCAATTTCTCACTCCTTTGATTTACCGCACTCGTTTGCGCTTTTGCCGAAATTGTTTCAAACTCGTGAGAAATTAGCAGTTTTCCGCACTTGTTGCACAATATACTATAGTTGGATACAAATTAAATAGCCGATTTGAGAGTTGTATCTCTTTCAATAGAGAATCGTATTCTCAAGAATATTGATCTCTATTCATGTATTTGATTGCATAAATTTATTTATTTTTCATGTATAATTTGATATACTTACATTTACACTTGGATATGGAAGTGGTAGAAGTTCCATAGTTGTCATAGATTATCAGATTCTTTCGAAAGATTTGATTCACGTGATAATTAACCTTGGGGAACATACCCGAGTATACTTAAAGTATCTTTCTGGGATAGCACTCAAACTGTGTGCCATCCTCATTTCGATCTAAGCACAAAGTTTTGGCAAGTTGTCTCTCTTGCTTTGCTACGTAATCCACAGTTGAATAACACATTTGATTGACAGTTGATCCATTACACAGTTCTGCTCTTTGGTTCACGTATATTTTGAATGGATACTGTTTTATTTATAGCTCTTTTATGATCTTTAGCTGATTTCTGCTACTATGAAGGAGCTCTTCAGTTTTTTTGACAGTCTTTTCATAGTTTTTCGTGTGAGATCTATCTTGGTTCTTATTACTTTCGATTGAAGCATTGCTCAGGATGGAATAATTCATATATGAGTTACTTGTTTTGCAGTTTCATGAAGTGAGTAACATTCGGTAGTTCGAAGGAAAATTCGGAAATATAAAATAATGACTCTCAAATAGAACCCTGTGTAATTCAATGGGATATAATATTTCAAATAACACCTTTAAAGAATCATTTGAAAATGTACTAGTTTATAATTTACTTTCAGGTTGAAAAATGGCCAATTTTCACTCAGAATAAGGAAATAACTTCTCCAACCTCTTTGTTCTTTTATTCCAAATGTCATTCCACTCATCGGAGTTCACGAAGTGTTGAGATTCCACCAACGTAGTTATACAAAACAAGCTCTGACACGATATTGAATCCACCACATACTATTTCAGTACCGAAAGTTCACAAGAGATGTAGGTACCTTCTCCCTGAGAACTCCAATCATTTTCAATAACTGAAGACTCACTCAGTTTTCAAAAATAAAAGTTTTATTTTCCATCAGCGATTTTTCAAGTACAACATTTTCATTGCTAAAAATACTGCCAATATTTTAGTGAGTAATTCAAACGTTGCTCATTTACTGTAATCCTGGTATTTGTGAAATATTATAAAGTAAACCAAACTCATTAATTAGAAAAAAAAACAAACAAATTTGTATGTACGTATTCTCAAAATTCCATCAACCAATAATGACAATAGTGACGTCTGTTGGGATCTTCATGAGGTAGTTCGTCTACTTGCCATACCTACCTGCTTGAAACACAAAATGTATTGGAATTATTCTCGCCAATATTCTTTTCTTGTTCATTTCATAAAATTATCGTGAATAGGATAATATACAAAACCCGGCAAAAGATAACATTTCTCTCTCTAGAAATAGTTTGAAGAGGCTGAAAGGATTCACTAAAAAACATACTCTTTTGGATCACTATAGAATTATTACATGTGCCACGCTGTATTTTCTAACACCTTGTATGAATCGAAATTAATGAATTGGTTGTATAAATATCGATTAGCTCATGGGAAACCAGGCTCAGATTAATGACAATTATTTTTAAGCGTTGAAAAAATCATTCATGTTATTGCTGGACCGAAGTCAACAGTTCAATCATTATTACGAAACTCGCCTACGCTAGCATTGAACTCTCATGTCCTGCTGGTATCGAGATTGTTTGTCGTGTTCTTTGGTACTCACGAAATAGGAACAAAAAAATAACTTATTGATGATGATTATTTGTTAATTTCTTGATGTTCTTTTCTTTCATAAAAGTTTTTCAATCCTTTCATTGATTTTGTTTCGAAAGGAATAACGTTAGAAATAATTCCTGAAAATAACGTTCAACTAATATTTCTATATTGAAATATGACTTGAATCTTGGTTCATATGAAGAATAATAATAAGATGACGATGAAGTTACTTCGGGTATAAATTAACTTTGAAATTGAAAACGTCTACAACTTTTCAAATTGTAATCCAGATATTATCAATTGTAATTTAGAATAGTCAACTGTAATTTAGAAAATGTCAATTGAAAATCAGGTTAGTCAACTGTAATTCAGAAAATATCAATTGTAATTCAGATTTTGTCGATTATTATTCAGAATTTGTTAATTGTAATTCAGAAAATAATAAACGTAATTCGGAATATATGGTCAATGGAGACAAACGACGTTTGGACAATTATTTGGCAGAAACTACTGATACTATCGACTTTTATTTCACCAATACCCCTACCTGCAGGGGTTCATGCCGACATGGAAGGGTTTTTTTGTGATGATTTCTCCAGACAAAACGAGGTTTTGCAATTTCTGCATTTTTCCTTTGCCAATGATTAGGTTTTCCTTTGCCAATGGTTAGGGTTTCCATTGATGAATATATGTCAAAGTTGTTTGAGTAAAATATGGAACATGTTTGACTCGCAACAACTCTAAGTACATAGTAATACCCAACTCCTTGACATTTCTTTCTCACATTCGATTAAATCTGACTTAAAATTATAATATTCTGGGAAAACAACTATTTTCTGGACTTTATTTGACAAATTCTGACTTACAATTGACAAGATCTGAATTACAATTAATATTTTCTGAATTACAATAGACTAATCTGAATTACACATTATATTTTCTGAATTACAGTTGACTATTCTGAATTACAATTGATATTCTCTGAATTACATTTGACTTATCTGAATTACAATTAATATTTTCTGGATAACATCTTATATTTTCTGAATTACAATTGGAAAAGGTGTAGTAGTGATTCAGAAAACACGTTGACAAGTTGTCACTGACTCATGAAATGGGAAAAAATATAATGGAGCTCCGCTAACAGACATACTAATTAGATGCCTTTGTCTGGAATGAGCTAGCAGAAAAATCATTGAAATGATTTCGAACCCTGTTGAAACCTGCTTGATTGAAGCCTTGAGAAAATGTTCTTCATTATTTTTTAAGTTGTATCCTGAAGTCATGGTATTATGAGCATCGTTTCCTTTATATTATATGAAAGTTAATTAATATTCAGCATAGATTCTAAGCTGGACCAACTATTTTCATTCAAAGTAGTTTCCGATTCGAAAAAGTTCAATTCATTTCATAGTGATGAAGATGAAGAAATTTACTATTTGTTTGTCTAGATGATGCAAAAGATTCTTGAAGAACGTGGATAATTCAGACAAAACATTTTTTCAACTGATGAACAACTTTATCAACAACTACTTTTTCAGAAAATTAACATTCACCAAGAGTAGAACTTTGGAGATTTTTACACAATCAGATTTTTGAGATATAATAGATTTTTTGGATCATTTTTTAAGTCTGCCTTTGAAAAGTAGGTAGAACAAATCGTAACCTGCAAAAAAATATTGAATGTTGGACACAAAATTTGCGTTTGTTAAGTTCAACAAGGATTTCGATAGAAACATTTGTAAGAGGCTGCCTTGCATCTGTTACACAAAAACAAAGATATACTGTTTCAAATGATTCAGGATGATTCGAAACTTGCCTGAGTATATTGCGAGAGAATGTAAGGAAAAACTTTTCAGAGTAGGTATCCCAACTTGAACTAGTTTCGGTAATACTTCGGTCGCTATGAGCACCTTTTTTTCGAAATTTTTTTTTGTGGAACTTACGTAACTTGGTCTCCTCTACAATAAATGTAAATGAAATAATCGGCGGTCTCTTATATTTTCGGAGATACAGGGCCTTTTTGGTGTAAAACTTCACAATTTTCCACATCAAATTTCTGGTTTTTGAACACACAAAATTCCTCCTTCTTCTGATCAGACGTTAGTCACTCTCTTATTCACTCGTTTTCAACATTTTTAAGCAGAAAAAAACATTATTTTCTCAAAAAATCCAACTTTCTCCAAAAGTCAACATTAATGCATTCAGTTCTCAACAATAACAATGAGAGCGGCAACACTGCAAATACATCACTTTCGACTGTCATTGCACTATGACATCACAACAAATTGGTTATGGTTTGAAATTAATTGCATTTTTTGGAAAACTAATGGTTTTTTATGCTTGAAAATGTTAAAAACGAGTAAATAAGAGAGTGTGTGGTGTTTGATCAGAAGAAGGAGGAATTTTGTGTGTTCAAACAACAGAAATTTGATGCCGAAAATTGTGAAGTTTTACACCAAAAAGGCCCTGTATCTCCGAAAATATAAGAGACCGCCGATTATTTCATTTACATTTATTGTAGAGGAGACCGAGTTACGTAAGTTCCACAAAAAAAAATTTCGAAAAAAAGGTGCTCATAGCGACCGAAGTATTACCCTAGTTTCCTCGTGAGATTATTATCTGTTGTATCATTGGAAGTGTGCAGTGTATTCCATCATGTGGTCTTAGTAGCGCTTAGCACGTCCGCCTTTCAAGCGGAATACCGGGGTTCGATTCCCCTCTGGGCCACCGTGCTGGGTAATCGCACGTTAAAAGGTAAGGCCTCGTTAATCCATTGCTCGCACAAGTTTCGACTGAGGGTTGACGTTCGTCAGCTGGTAATGGAACGTACAATTTTACAATAACAATAACAAACTCTTGGTATGACGTGAAGTACCTGCAGTGCGTAATATTGTTTGCTTTTACTATTTTCTGATCAAAAGGCCGGCAGTCTATGAGGCGTTTTCTGTTGCGATTGTATTTGAAACGTATTCATGTCTCTCTGTTTTTTTCTCTCCCTTTCCCTTTCTCTCACCAATTTGTTGAGTCGTTATTGGGGGAAAGAAAGAGAGAACTCCAGAATGAGTTCATATTGAATACTGAACGACATCTGACAGACAGTTATACTTTGTTCAGCCATCCTTTGCCGTTACGTCATAATCGGTGACGTATTCTGCTGTTTTACGTTTGTCTCATATTATTTGAATGTTATTTCACACTCAACCTCAAAATTATTATTAGTATGTACCTACCTGCAGAATACATCGCATACACTCGTGTTCTTATTGCATGTTGATGTATGATATAAATCGATGATCCTCGAGCAGAAACATCTCTGGCATGAACTTTGATTCTGTAGTCTTTATCTGTTTCCATTCCACTAGTAGCTAGGTTTTGAACAGTTCTAATAGATATTTCTAGAGCATCAGCAACACGCTATAGAATTTTATGAAATCAAATCAATAAATACTTACATTTTGCATAACATAGGTAGATACATACGTTGTAGACTGCTTTTCACGGTAAAAGCGGCACTCCAGTATCTCTTCCTCTTGAAAAGTAGTCAATCAACTTCAAAATTGAGCTTTGCTCTCTCTCATTATACCGGAAAGACATTTTGACAATGAAAAATTAACTGAAAAGGCGAAAATGACCAAAAATACTGAACAAATCAAACTATGACAACTGAACTGTCAAAAATGACAAATAAAATTCACGATTAAATAAGACATACGTTAATGACGTCATAATTCCGTCTCTTCCATTTCATGAATGAGGGATAAAGTTGGACAACGTATGACGTAACGGCAAAGGATGGTTGAACAAAGTATACCCAGCCAGTAATAGCAATTTTTTTACTTGCATTCATTGCTATCGATATACTGTGAACATTCTCATGAGCGGTATCGTAGGTTTTTCACTTCATCACGAAAAGCAATTGTAGGCAAAATTGTCTTGCTTCATTCTCCTTGAGTGAAAATTCGTCAAATTAAATTCAATATCCGTCGTGGTAAAAACCAAATTAGTAATCAATCTCTGGCAGGTATTTGCCACTATCTAATTGTGCAGACATCATTGAGATCGATTTTTCGAAGTCTGAAATTATACCGATTTTATTCCAACTGAAAACTTAATTTTGTTGCAGTAATTTCCAATCGTTTGTAATACAAATATAAATGCATTGCGACATTGTCATTGTTGATATTTTATTGGGAGAGGTGAGATCATATGTCATTAATAATGCTAGTTTATGTACAATGCTGTCTCCACTAACGAAGGAGTCGAGTTTAATAAGTTGTGTTCATTTTGTTTTCCTTGATAATCCTTATTGGAAACATTTCTCATAATGTGAATCAACAGCAAGTGGGCAAGATCCAGTTATGCATAATTATCACACACGAAGGAATACGATTTGCATATCTGTTAATGTACTTGTGGGATTTTGTCGTATTTCTTGCTTTGATTGCAGGATACATGCGTTTGATAGTGACTATAAAAGTCTGTTCCAAGAAACTATAACTTCAATTTCAAAACGTATTGAGAATGAACTAATCAAGAAATCCCAATGAATGTACAGTAAATTCTACTACTCGTATCATTAGAAAAACATCCATGAATAATTATTCACGTTTGAACTAAGTGGCTTCAAATTTATATCACGCGATGTTCTCGGAGTATTTTAGGGCTTTCTCTTCTTTTATTTGATGCTCGAGATGAAAAAAAATCGAGACCAACTGGTATAACCAACTTAGAGATTCAATCTAAGGACCAGGCAGATTGAGGCCCGGCGTCAAGTCACAAATCTTTACCCCTGTGACAACATTTGGGAAGTAGGCAGATCGAAACCTCATCGTGAAGTCACATCAATTTCTTGAAAATGGCTTCTAAATCGGAGCCGAAACGTCAAACACAAAACGGGTTCAACCCGAACTCGAAGACAAGTCTGCGACCTTGTCAGATCTATTTTGATGCTCCATGGTTGTTAGAGCTCATTGTATAGCTTGGTCTCTTTGATGAGACTCCATAGCCTCTAGACGGACCCCTTCACATAGCTAGTAGCTTCTGTTTTTTTTTTCCCGCATCTTGCGTGCCTCAACCTTGCTATCGCTTCGCACTCACTAAGAACCTGCATAAGATTTCTTCTACACTTGCATAGATTCCAGTATTCATTTTCAATTTCTCAGATGAAATAAACCCAAATAATAGACGAAAATATAAGGACCACTGTTACAAAAATCATTGAAATATCAGTGAGAAAAAAGAGTTCATCAACTCTTTTCCATTAAACAGACTTGCTTTTCGACTCACCCATATCATTCACATTGTTATTACATTGTCATCCTTCCCTTTTTATGTAACAAGAGACTCCAAACTAGCTCAATGAGAAATCAGATTCTCAAGAATTTGAAAAATGACGTGGTGTATGACCTATTGAAATACACAATAAAAACATTTTTCATCATGCTATTATTGCAGCTTGATGATTGTTCTTATACTAATAGCTAAAATTATGGAAATCTCAAATTAGCGTTTGGGTCATTCATTTTTTGTTGTGTATTGAGAGAATACGTTTTATGGCATCGTTATTGATTACAACCCTATTTCACATTGGATATCCTGACAACATTTTGATGTTGAGCAATAAATAAAAAAATTCCACTACCATTCTACTATTGACTTTACAATGACGTGATAGAATGAACACAATCTAATTTGATTTATTTTATTTCAGCACAATGTTACAGTACGAGTGGTTCCTTTAGTAAGAGTTTCAGTAAGTAGTTTATATTTTTGCGTCCTACAAAAAAATCAGATCATCTTAGGACAACTTGTCCAGGCCAGTCTCAACAATACTTACACGGTAGGTATATGGACCTGAACTACTGGTTGCTAACACTACAATAGTCGTTGAATCATATCCGACCAGTGCAGGAATTTTTTCTGTGAATAACCCTGCTTTGAACTTACGAGAGGCGAGTAAGCTCGGAACAGGCCTACAAATGTGCCCGTCCTTAATAATTGAAAATTGATCACGGCACTCGTATCAACAAAAGCATAAGTAGGTATTTCTTTTGTGAAGAACCCTGCGCTGGCACCTGTTGGATATAATTCAACGCCCTTTTTTCCACAGGTATTAGTCCATACACCTTCTGTGTTAGGAATTGGCTCGAAATAATTTTTCTGAGATGATAATTTATAGCCAGTTTTCAACAATGCTCACCGACTATATCAAAAAGTGATTTCCTAAAAAGTGAATATGACTGATTGGGTGATGAAAATGATGCAGAAACTCATATTGCACATTTAGGATATTTTTTCATTGTTGAAATAATCATCCAAATGCTTCATTAGGTGACCACATAGACGATATAACTACATATTGACATTACTTTCCAACCAAGAATGTTCAATAGGTTTTTTATTTGTTTCAGGTTCTTCCTCAGCTTCATCATCAGCATCATGTGAGTTCTTCTTGTAATTTACGTTATTAATTAACATCGAATAGAAATACATCGAAATGAATAAAACTGCAGTAATAATAATTCTGTGAACCTTGATGATTGTTTTGATATTCTTTCAGATATTATGATGTTTTTCTTAAGAAATCTTTACATTCCGAGAAGTTAGTTTTTCCTCTTAAAATGGAATCAATTGAATTTCCGATGGACGTTCTCTTCTTGAAAGAAGGTTTTCAAATATTACGTCAACAGAGTTTGAAGTGTTTTTTGTAACATGAGAACTCATATCACTAACCAATTTTGCATCATTGAAAACAAATTGACACATCAGGTTTCCTTTTGACATCGAAGCGTATATTGTCTAGTTTCTTGTTCAGCTCAACCTAAAAGGAGTCTCATACACGTTACACAACATTTATGTTGGACGCAGGATTTATCTTAATGCTGCACAGGAAATCCAACCTGGTCTTAATAGCACTGTCCAATTAATGGAGTGAAATATCGACGCTGAGATGTAAAATTTCATTCTCCACGCACACCAAACACTGGCGGGGGGTTATTAGAACCCTTTCGTGGCATACTTGCGATGTACCTAATAAAAATAAAATGTATGTTATTTGATGCAACAGTTGTACAACCGCCTGAAATGAGTTATTCAAACAAATACACGTATATTAGGTCAAAAATAAATATATAGTTGTCAAAAAAACTGGATGTGATTGAAACAGAATTATTATATATCAGAGGGTTACGCCAACATAAACAAAAAACATCACGAAGTTCATGTGACCAAAACAGTGTTGACTAGTGTCGTCAGCTGAATTTCTCGATACCTTTGGTTATATTCGAATATCTGAAATTTCACACCTATTATAATTACAATTGATTAACACTGATTATCAATATTTCCATTAATTCAATATTCATCTTTCACTAGCATTCAGCAGTTCCAGTTCCTTTTCCAATGGCCCGTTGGATCTGACAGCTTTCAACGATCCTCTTAAAAATGGATTGGCAGGAAGTTCTTCATTCGCTACCAGTCAGGCTCATGCTGATGCTAGTGGTGCTAGTGCAACTTCAGGAGCTAGTGCTTCTTCAGGTGCTGGTGCACTTTCTGGGTCTGGAGCATCAGCAGTATCGGGATCATCTTCAGGAGCTGGATTATTGCCGGGACTCTTATCAGGGTCTGGATCGTTAGCAGGTGAGGGTAAAAAATGATTATTAGCAAATTGTAGATTGTGATATTGATTTATTTCAATATCCGTTTGGTTTCTTCTGGCTCGTTCGGAATTTCGACTTCCATTTTGAAGTAATTCTCAAGAACTGTTAGACTTATATCTCTTCATATTGACCACTCACTCCCCTTTCGAAATAATCAACCAAGATAAGGCGAAGACTACAAGTGTCTGTTCATTTATAATACTTCTCCGTAATTTCTATCCGACTGTACAATCTCTAACTAGAAAATTGGTCCGATAATATTGATGATCATATCACTTACCGCTCTCTAAAGATGTGTCCTGTCTGTTCAGGTGTTATGCAGAAACAGATATTTTCATGGATCTCAATTTTTGAAAGATAGTATTCATGGGGTTTTCATTCGTTTGCCTAATTCTGATTCATTCGACGTTTCGACTTCCCTTTTGAAGTCATTTTCAAGAACTGTCAGAAGAAAATCTGTCTTTACCGTCCTGGCCAATTACACATCTCTATTTCTACATTTTGTGGATAGAATAACGTCTATGAATATGATACACATATCAATAGAGAGTGTTTGCTAAACATTTGATGTTACTTCTACAGAAGTTTTGAGTTAGTTTGTCATTGACTTGGATGGAAAAAAAATAAAAATCAGTTCCTCACAAAACTGTTATAATGTTGAATGGATTGTTGATACTTATCAGAATTTTCTTGTCAATTGGGAAACATGAGGGTTCAAAAATACTATATCTTCCTGGGTCTACCTAGGAGCTGGTTCAACATCGGGATCCAAAGCAGTATCTGGGGCGGGATCCTCTTCTGGAGTACTACCACACTCAGGGATACTTTCTGGGGCAGGAGCTTTGGCAGGTTCTGGATCTTATTCTGGATCATCTTCAGGAAGTGGCTTCATCGATCAAAGCCAACTTGGCGGCCATGATTTGAGTTCTTCCTCTGGTTCTCCCGGTGGTCATTTCCATTCTGGTTACGGTGCCCACTCAGGTAGTGAAACATTTCATCTTTCAATGAATATCACTTCCATTTTTATTCTTCGCAGGAGAGCCGTTGGAATAATACGGATTTCAATATGTGTTTAATAAGTGAAAATTTCCCTTAGTCGAAACGTCATTGCAGCGAAAACGAGTGATTTCAACGAAAGATTTATAACCAAGCTGCATTGAATATTTGTTACAGGACACTGACCGTTTTATATCCTGGAATTGATAAGGCATTCATTTTTTTGATGCATATGCGTACCAATATTCCAGTTAGCAAGATAATCCAGATTAAAGTCGTTGGTGAAATCGGGCCTTAATATATATGTCTTCTCCTGGGTAATCTGGCGCCCGTCACGCCAAATAGGCAAAGGAGTAGTTGCTTCAGATAAGAGGTCACGAAATTAAACCTATAATGATAGGGCTCCCAAAAGTCATACAAAATTCGTCATTTGATTTATAGGAGAACACAAAATGATACTGCTGCCATGTCTAGGACCGGTCAACACTATAAAAGAGTTCAACAATTTTTTTTTTCAGTTTCTGTAATGATGAGTCTCCCGTATTGTGATTGTTTCCCCAAACAGGAAAGGGGTAGGATTATATGAAGGAACAACGGACAACATGGCGGCAGCAGCGTTTGAAAGTCGACCACCGTGCAATCGATTTTGCGTTTCAATTCGGTTTTATCAGCAATCGTCCGGTTCTTTTCGATTTGTATTATAGCAATACGCAATATGAAAGAACAGTTGAGATTGCTGAAAAATCGAAAAACATCGAATATAATATGCGACTTCATCTGATTAAACAATCAACAACAAGTCAAATTCATTTTTCGTGGTAGTGGCTGGCGTATTTCAATAATAAAAATCGAAAAAAAACGGCCGACTGCTGATAAAACCGCATTGAAACGTAAAATCGGTTGCGCGGAGGGCGACTTTCAAACGCTGCTGCCGGCATCTTGTCCACTGTTTGGAAATGGCAGCACTTCTTTTTCATATAGTCCCACCCCTCCTCTATTTGGAGGAACAATCATAATATGGGAGACTTATCATTACAGAAACCTAAAAAATAGTATATTATGCAACGATCGTGTAATGATGGT
This sequence comes from Zygogramma bicolorata, assembly GCA_032362365.1. Lineage (NCBI taxonomy): Eukaryota > Metazoa > Arthropoda > Insecta > Coleoptera > Chrysomelidae > Zygogramma > Zygogramma bicolorata. The sequence goes on from JAVJAQ010005953.1 coordinate 526,753, forward strand.
TATTAATATATGAGCATAAACCGGGATACGAAACGAGCCGAAGGTGAGTTTCGTATGGTTTATGCGAGTGTATTAATAACCATTACATGAGAGTTGCATACGCTATTTTATCTACACCCAATAAATAATGAAGAACTAAAAATATTATAATATTAGGTATTTATATTGAACACAATAATAGTAGGTTATCAATCGCATTTCTTTGAAAAATTCTACGGAATTATAATTAATGGTATAACCACGGAAAATACAACAATGAGAAGAAAAAAAATGAAAAAAAGTCTTTGCCGAGGACTGGAATTGAACCCGGGACGTTTAGGAACACTGCCCGCGCCGCTGACCACTCGACCATGAAAGCACATTCGACCTTAATGAAAATAACAACATATGTGTTGCATTTGTCAAATGAAAAATCTAATCCTTTCGAATGTATTTTTTTCTTGTCTAAGACATCTGTGAAGGAGTCGCTGGTAATTCTACTATATCACTGCTATAAGACATTTTCATTCGATTATCGAAAATTGACTGAATTCTTCAAAAATTCAATACCTACTGATTTTGACTTGACAAACGTCAAAATGCAAAGCTTGCACATCATGCTTGATTGAAAAATAATGAGTTTCTATTGGTTGAAAATCTGTATCGTAATGAAAATCTGTATCGTAATGGATTTCATTATAAAACGGGTGGTGGGCATATAACTGTATTATTAGAGTACGGGTGTAGATAAAAATATTTTTGTTAAAAGTATTTTTTTTATGGCGTTTACCGGTCCTAGACTTGGCAGCAGGGCCATTTTGTGTTCTCCTATTAATGAAATATCGAATTAAATGTATTACTTTTGGGAACCCTATAATTATAGATTTAGTGTCGTGGCCTTTTAGACTAACGTCTATAAATGATATACACATATCAATAGAAAATGTTTCGAAAAATTTGATGTAACTTCTTCTATGAAAGTTATATGTTTCTTCGCATTGAGTTGTAGAAGAAAAAGTCAAAAAATCACTTCATCAAAGGCTCTGATAATGTTGAATCAGTTGTCGAATATCATAAGAATTTTTCTCTATATTCATTGCGAGAAACAATTTTGAAAAAAAATATTTAATCTCTCCCTGTGTCTCCCTAGGAGCTGGTTCAACATCAGGATCGAAAGCAGTATCTGGTGCGGGATCTTCTTCTGGTTCATCTTCAGGAAATGGATTCATTGATCAAAGCCAACTTGGAGGCCAAGATTTGACTTCTCTCTCTGGTTCTTCCGGTGAACATCTCCACTCGGGTTACGGTGCCCATTCAGGTAGTGAAACATTCCACCTTTCAATAAATATCACTTCCATTTTTATTCTCCACAGAGGAGCCGTTGGCGTGAAACGTTTTTTACATTTATTATATACAACATTGACGGCCGTTTTCTTCAGGCATCTGTTGGTTATACTAGTTGTCAATCTGCAAAAATGTCCCCTGCCCTCTTTCTCCTCACGAAACAGAATATAAATAGTTAAAAATTTCATGCCTGTGAACTGAGCCAATTGCCTTTAGACCTGGTGTTCTGGCAATGACAGATTTTATCGGAAATGTCCCCACCTTGATGCAAAAGTGGAAATGTCCCTGCCTCGCAACCCCATTTTCATCATAGTGAAATATCTCTGAAAATAAGCGATTTCTACGGAAGATTTATAACCAAGCTACACTGAATGTTTCAAATCCTGGAATATGACTAACCCTATTTTGTTAAGAAGATAGTCTAATGGGGATGTTAGGTTTATTATTCATTTTCTTCTTTTCATCAGTACTCCTTTTTTTTGCTCGAATCTCCTACGAACTTCAGTGAGTTCCGGACATTTTTTCTTATTTGCAATTTTTTTTAGAAATTCGAAAACTTAAAACAATAGGAAATAATTTTTTTTGTAGGGAGAAAGTTCATAAGTGAATATGTCAGTATTTTTTTTTCCATTTCCATAACTATCTGAATCTCACTCATGAGTTCTCTCAAATATTGAATTGAATTGAGTAGAATTTGCAGCAACTTCATTACAAACAATATAATTTGCACGCAAGAGTAAAAAACTAGAGAAATCGGTCTTCTTTCATTCGAGCCCTTTTCCACGATTATTTTGAACTAATGAAATTCATTGACAATATTATACTAATCATTTCAAGGTTGAAATTTCAGAATTAACAAAAATAACCAATGAATTAAAAGAGGTTTCTAATTTTTTTTGTAAATATCCTTTACTTTTGTGAATTTCTATAACAGACAATACATGTGTCTCTGAGCAAATATTTCTCATATTGTGCTCACTATTTCTCATTCTATATGATTTTATTGCTGAAGTTCAAGGAAAAATGAGTCGTCTCACTTGGTAGATATTCTCATAACAAGTAAGAATTGTCCAGCTGTGTGCAAGTAGCAATATACTTGGGAAAAGAAGGACATTTGTATTTCCTGCAGAAAAATATTTCTTGAAACCTCAGCAGAGCACTTTCTACTACAAAGTCATCATAAGTGATTACTCGTCAGGTGTACAAGAGCCAAAACCATGAAAATAGCAATGTTTCTGAAGATCACAGAATTGTTCAGAAAATTATGGACATATTTCAACGTTCAAATTTTTTATTATGAACAGGATTATCCTAGATAATGAAATCCTGTTCCTGATCAAGACTGAACATTTAAACGTTGTGATATGTCCATAATTTTCTGAACAATTATGTGTTCTTCAGAAACATTTGTATTTTCATGGTTATGGCTCTTGTTCATCTTAGTAAACACTGATGATGACCTTTCAGTCGAAAACGCTCTTCTACGATTTCAATTAATATTTTTCTGTCTGCTCGGAATACAAGAGTCATTCTTTTTCCAAGTATCCCCATAACAATCTGCTAGGAAATTCACCTCGATTTCCTCGTTTTCCTTTTCATTCGCTCATTATAAAACTATTTGTAGGAGCTGGATCATCTGCAGGATCAAATGCATTCTCTAGTGCTGGGTCATCATCAGGAGTACTTCCTCATTCAGGGTCAGTGACTGGAGGATCATCTAAAGACACTGGAGCATACCATTCTGGATCACTTCCCGGATCTGGATCGATACCAACAGCAGGTGGAAGTTACCACTCAGGTTCATCAGCAGGAACCGGGTCTCTGGCGCATGGTTCTCAAACAGGTAATGAAACAGTTAAAAATGTATCGGATTCCATATAGTTAACTGGATTTTCAAAAGTTATTACGCCAAAAATGTAAAAGTCTGGAAACGTTGATACCTTTCACTTCTTTCCGAGATTTATAACAACAACATTTTGTCTCTGCTAAGAATTGATAATTTTGACGTTATAATTTTTGCAAGTTCAGGTATACTTTATCGGTTGTTAACTCGTGTGAAATAAAAAGGCCGACGTTAAATGAAGAATTGAAGAAACAATTCATATAAAATAGTTTTTCTACGAGACGTTGCTGATTGATAGGACGTGTTTCAATTGACGCAGCAATTTTTTGGGGTCGATGAGACATCTGTCCTTCTACACTTGGATACTAACCTTGATTGATTATTATTTATCAGGTTGTGGTTGGCTAACAAAAAGAAATCGAAACCTGATTTATTTATACCGATCTATATTGAGATACATTGAATATTCTGATATTCATAAAGCAAAAGCAATTCGTTGAATGAATCCGCCATCATCACATCCACTTCTCTGCAACACAGCAAAAATGACTGCGATTCAATTATCAATAACAGACGAAAAAAAAAATGATCACCAAATCAAACTTTTCATGCTTCTTTGTAGTCAACCACTCTCACCAAAAACTATGCACATCTCTAAGGACCGGTTTTTCAATCGATTGTTGAAAACATCACTGCCAGCTGGGTTCTCAACAGCCTATTGAGTGTATCGGTTCATCACTTTCAGGGACCTACCTTACCCACAGACTTCTTAACAGTGAATGATAAACCTGCTCCAAGAATATGGAGCTGAACAAGTCAGTAAAATGGACACTGAAGAGAAATGACTTTGTAAAAATTCCTTGTAAAATGCCGTAGCCTATCGATATAATATAATTCAAAAAACATCGTGTTAATAAATAATAATATTTTTTTTCCATAGGTTCTTCGGGATACATCGGTGGAAATAATGTCAACAAATACACCCCTATTCCAAAAGTGGTTGAAGGATCCACGACACTCAGTGGAAATGGCTATCATTCTGGCAGTTCTGCTCAGTCGACTTCAGGTTCTTACTCAGGAAGCAAACCCACCATTCCCTACAAAGGAGCTTTTCCTGGACCTGATGGCAGCATTCACGATTACAAACCTGTAGGAGGAAATCCACCTCCTTCCCCACCATTGGTCCACGTTACCGAAACACCTGTGAAACCCATACCCAGTGTCACGCATAGCAACACCTATACCCACACTGGTGCAAAAGACAGTGGCTTATCTTACAACTTGATAATTGCCCTACCAGGTTCCAAGGGTACCATCTATGATAGCAAACCTGCATCCCATGTAGGTACTTACTTCACTGAAGGCAACGAGGAAGCTTATAGCAATACAGGAGCGCATGGTACCTATGTGGTAGATATACCAAAAAATCCTGCTGTTGTCGGTACTTTACCTGGTCCTTCTGGAACCATCCACGATAGTATTCCTGCAACACACATACCCGTTCATCCAGAGGGACACCATGGTCTTGCAGGTGTTCCGACTGGAACTGGTTCTTTTTCAGGTTCTACTGGAAGTATTCACGATAGCAAACCTATAGTGCACCCCAATATACATACTGATATTATCAGTACTCTTCCAGGTAGACCTGGTAGTATTCATGAGAGCAAGCCTGTTGGATACACAGGTGGTAGTGGTTCGTACTCAGGATCAGGATGTTCTGGGGTGTCTTGCAATAAGCCAGTATACCCCAGCACTGGATGTCTTGGAGGCTCATGTAGTAAACCAAATGGTGGCTATCATAACAAACATGATGGGAATATCGAAGTGGTTATCGATGTTGTACCAGGAGCTCCCAAACCACTCATCCCCAATACGGCTGGATGCTCCAGTGGTACCTGTGGGGGAGTTAAACCCGCACCTCAAGTTGTCGAAATATGTTCTGGGCCTTTCTGCAAGCCTACAGATTTTTCTCCCGGTTCCCATTCTCGGAAACCACAGGATAGATATCCTGGACACGTTGTACCTATTTCTGGATGTTCTGGTGGTTCTTGCAAAGGCAATGGAGGTGAATATATCATTGAATCTTCATGAAAATTGAACAATATGGATATTTGTTTTGGCATGAATGGGACGGCGATTTTAACAGTCACCATCTACGATATCCCACGGATTCCAGATATTCGAAACATAATCTCACTTCATTTCAAGTTTCAAAATAATCAGTATTTTTTTTTATAAACATACGCTCTGATCATTGTTTCAGTGGGCTGAATCTTGGAATGGAATGAACTGTGATGTGATAATGATATTCAGTACGACTAACTCATTCCAATTTCAGGTGTTTTCTCTGGTGGGTACAATTCCGCTTCATCAGGCTCATCTTCTGTTAGTTCCTACAACCAACAAGGCACCAACATCGGAATAGATCTGAGTAGTCCAAGCTGCCAAGGAGGAAATTGTGACCAAAAATCCAAGATTCCGAGCACACCTGGATGTTCAGGCTCTTCCTGTACCTACACTCCCAGCAGACCTACAACATCCTATAGCAGCGGATACCAGTCTGGTAGCTCACCAATAAATCCCACATCACCATCCTTGGATCTCGTGGCCCCTGTATCTTGCTCAGGTGCTTCATGCGGTACATATAGTGGCAAGCCCAATCCATCAGGAGTATCTTACGTTGAAATTCCAATATGCATCGGTAGTGGATGTGCCAAGCCGAAAGAAAAGCCGCACCAGAAACCATCAATACCCGAGAATAAACCAGGCTGTTCCGGTTCCTACTGCGCAGGCAAAAATACCGCATCTTCCATTCCTGATTTTGGTTCCTCCAGTGGTATCTATAATCAGCAAACACCATCTATCGGAGGGATTTCGACTTCAATTCCTGTAAAAGAATATACTCACACATCCAGCGATAAACCAAGCTGTTCTGGAACAAATTGTCAGGGAAAAGACACGATTCATACCAATTCTGGAGCTGGTTCTTCCAGTGGTACCTATTCTGATTTGAGTGGTTCAACGTACACCAAACCTGGATGTTTCGGTTCCGTCTGCGGAGATCAAAGTACGACCTCTGATAGCTCCTCAAGTGGTACCTATTCGAATGGTGCCACTGGTGCCTTTGAATCGGCAGACAAATACAAACCAAGTTGTTCTGGTTTCTCGTGTGGAGGATCTCACCATGACGCAGGAGTGAAACCTGTTCATCCTCAAGATCATTCTGGAGTAATCGACGTGATAGTCGAACCAGAAATTCCCACTGTTGGATACCACAAAGGTGACGATACTCCTACAGCTGTAAAAGAAGGAGGTTAGTATGGAACATAATACGAATTCCATTTATGGTTTTTCTTCAATATTGAGAGAATCGAAGTGAATGGCTCATAAAATTCAATGGCATATCTCAAGGATCCGTTTCTGAGCCATGATTTATTGTAATATGAGAGTACATATAGAAATATCATTTGAAGGAATGTAATCTCTATCCATAGTTGGCAGAAAAAAGTCTGTTTTCGATTCATTCTTCCTATGGCCGTCTTTCTGAACAATGGTCATAGTTTTTTGGACATTCAAAGTTTTTCCCGTATGCTCTTCATATGAAAGAAAAACAATAATTTTTATTCACTCATTCAACAAAATTTCATCGTTCAGGTAAAGCTGAAGGACCTCACGGATACATTCCCTCAATTGCTGGACCAGGAACCGGAACCCTCCCTATTGAACAATCTCCAACTATTTCCTATGTGAGCCCTGGAGATGGTTCGTATGTTTCCCCCACCTCTCATTCCGGATCAGGAATAGTTCCAGGTAAGTTTTGAATGGGGTTCACTATATAACCATCTGAGATGAATCACTGGATTTCAGTTACCACTAATTCGGGAATTAACTAGACAAATTGATATTTTCATCATTAAAATACTTTCATATGGTAGTAAGATGTGTATTGGAAACTCCACAGTAGAGAACGTATATATTCTGAAAATTTAAACAGTATGAAGGGGTTGAAAAGAAGAGCCTTCAGAAGATAACTGAAATCATTTTGCAAAAGTATTTGATGATTTTGAATTATCTGAATTCTCTTCATCATCCTTCTATATGTTCGAAACCTTGACTGTCAAAGTTGAAAAATGTTTTATTCATTAATTTCCCGGAAGAATCCTACTCTTGGCATAATGCAGTTGGCTAAAAATTGGCGAGAAGGTACCTTGGAACCATGAGACGGACATAGGATACTTTTTATCCCGTTTTACAATGTTTCCAGAAATTCCTCCCCTGAGGGGTTGAAAAACAGGCGCCAAATTTGTATGCGGCAACGTGATGCCTGAGTCCAATCTTCTTCAAATTTTGCATAAAAATTCTTTTACAGAATTGATGAAAGACTGTTTCGTACTTTATTGGGGTTAATCAATGCCTAAACCACTGATCGTAGAGATCTGAAACTTCAAGGGTGTGTTCTTTGAATGACGTAAGCATTCGATAAGAAAGGATATCCTGAGAGTCCAACTCTAAGGGGGTGAGAAACCGGGTCAAAGTTTTATGGGACAACGTACTTCAATCTACTTCAAATATTGCGAAAATTTTCTTCAACAGAATTGATGGAAGACGTGTTTCGTATTTAATTGAAATTCATTTTCTAACGGGGTGAAAAAAAGGTTTCGACTTCTTTCAAACGTTCTTTCGAGCGCCCCCAGAAGTCAGAGCCCTGTGATGAACCTTATTAAACTTAGTACTAAGAACTACACAATATAATTGCATCACAAAAATAATTAGCGTCCAACGAAGTGGGCACGGGTCACCTAGTAAATGATAAGATAGGACAGACAATACTTTTCATTATTATCGAATCAATTACAGTAATGATTGATTTTTCAGGATCATCAAAGTCTGACGGTTTCGCCACATTCCAAGGAAGCAATATCCTTCCAAACCCTCTCTGTTCCGGAACTACTTGTGACATCAACAAAAATAACGGAGAGGCAGGAGCTCCAACTGGAAACACTGCAAGCGGTCACTCAGCCGCTTCTTCTGGTGGTTCTGGAAGTTACTCTGGTGGTAACACTGGCATAAAAACTGCTGATGAATCTGGTGCACAACTTGGTGGATATTCAGGGGGATCCGGGAGTCATGCTGGTAGTAACTCTGGCAGTTATTCGAGCGGAAATTCTGGCAGTTATTCAGGAAGTGGGTCTGACGGATACTCTGGCAGCGGTTCTCAAGGAAACTATGATGGCCAGTCTGGTGGTAAATCTGGTAGTTATTCCAGCGCGAGCTCTGGTAGTTACTCTGGCAGTGGCTCCAGCAATAATTTAGCTGAACACTCTGGTAGCGGTTCTGGAGCTCAGTCTGGATTCAATCTAGGCTTTGGCTTGGGAATTGGTAAAGGTAGGTCATTATGGAAATACCAAGATCAAGCATAACCTCAGTCCCCTTTCAGATTGTGCCACTGGTAACTGCGGACAGCCATCTCTGGGGAACGGCCTGCTTGTCGACTTAGGAGGAAGTTCTGCCGCCAGTGGAGCCAGTAGCGGATCGTACAGTGGAACGAAGGGGGGAAGTGGTTCTTATTCGACATCAGGAAGTTCTGCTGGCAGTGGGCTGAAAGCTCTCACTGATCTGCTCCATCCGATTGGAGTTGGTGGAGCGTTCTCAAAATCTGGGGCATTCTCAAAATCTGGATCATTGAGTGGATCAGGATCTTTTGCTAACAGTGGAGCAATATCATCAGGTACATAATCATATTGTTGGAATGACACATAGGTTATGTAGATTTTTGTGACAAGTTTCTTGGAGAAAAAATATTACCCTCTTGAACAATAATAATTTCACTAAATGTTGTATCAGAATTGAAAAGTAGAAAACAGGATTGTATATCACTATGTTATTGGTTGATATCACTGCCATATAGATTCAAAGATCAAAAATTATTGATTGGTTCAAAAGCTAATGTTTCTGGCTATCGGTGTGCGATGAGTAGTAGAACAAATATACCAGTTCAGTAGGTTTCTTGTGTTTCCCTGCATTCAAAAAAGGAAATGCACTGCTTAAAAATCAGTAGTTATTCTGCGGCGCTGTAAGCTCAACAAAAAAAATCTAGGTTCGTGAGTTGTTATTTTTTTCAAGTGCTTCATCTGTTTGATGAAGCGGATGATTCAAATTATGCCAACGTTTTGGGTATTATCGGTTTCAACCTAGGGGCTTGAGACATCAGTTTTTTTTTAAGTGAATGTTCGAAGCCGAACAAATTACAGACAATATAGATATGACAAGCGCTGAAACGTGACTGATCAAATTTCATTATTTTTGCAGGCTATTCAAGTTCATTTGCCAGTAGTGGAGCAACTGCGTATTGAAGAGGAAGAAGAACCGAACTTTTAAAGATTGTATCGAAATAATATACATTTCTTCAATCAAATCTTCATTCGACTCGATGACATGTGATTGTATTTATGAATAAATAAGGTAGTTTTATAAAAGTTTTTTTATTATTTTCATTTCACTCAATCAAAATTTATAAGTGAAAAATTAGATCGTTTTTGAGAATATGAGTAATGAATCCATTCTTTGGTACAGAAAAAAATATTCACAAAAAGGGGTTCGGTTATTATATGTAACAAAGACCAGTTATGAACTATGTACTTGAAGAGAGTTGGTCTACTGAAGTGGTCGGCAAAGTACGGCTCCAGAGCCGCATATGGCTCTTTGGCTCCTTAAGTGCGGCTCTGGTACAAATATCCGCGGAAGGCGCAATAATATTCTCAGAAAAAAAATTGGTAAAAAAGATAACATATCATTTTGATAAATTGAAATTCTTCTTTGGATTGAGAACATGTATACAACATACTTTCTCCAATTTTCCAAGTTATGTATGAAATTTAGTTTTATTTGGTTTACTACTATAAGTCGATACACCAGGGTTTCTAGACATCTTAGTTTCGATCATATCAATTTGCGTCTAGTCCACCATCAATCAACTGACATTTTGGTGGCATTCAATGGCATGAATACCAAACCGAGCATTCAGTAAAATAATAACTAGAAACTTGAACAGTTTTGTGGAGCAAATGAATTATAGGAAACTAGTTTTTGGTTAAAATGGTTGAGGCTTTCGCGGCCGAGGTTATTAGTATAAGTACTGCTCTTCGGGCTTGAAGGCCGTCGTACTTTGGAATTTCTTCCTGACGTTTCGCTAGCGCGAGTGGCCAGCTTCTTCAGAGGCTTAGATGACTAAGTCATCGGAGATGAATAAGCCTCTGAAGAAGCTGGCCACTCGCGCTAGCGAAACGTCAGGAAGAAATTCCAAAGTACGACGGCCTTCAAGCCCGAAGAGCAGTAGTTATACTAGTTTTTGGTTCTTTCCTGAAAAAAAAGTGATATAAACCTTTCTGAAAGAAAAACACGTTCACGTTCTATTGAGTTCCCAAAAGAAAGTAAGTCTTTTTTTGAAAAGACACAGAGGAGCTCAAGAAATCATGTTTTCTGCGCGGAACAAGATCTTGCCTGGGCTTGAATGAAATATTATGCTCGCCCGAAGTTATTTTCACAAACTAGTCTCTATTTTTGCCTTATTGTGTGGAAATTGTCTGAAACTGCTTTCCATTTAATTCAAGTCTTGATTGTTTGGCATGCAAGCAAGAATAAGTGACTATTTCTTTCTATGAATGAAGAAACGCCTATAAATAACATACACACACCTTTTAACAAAAAGTGTTTGTGAATGTGTTTTGTTCCATTTCTTGCATAGAAGTGTCAGTTGAAATAACTAACTTTTGAGTTGTATTTTATGAAAAAATGAAGATAACTGTCAATGTGTCGAGATTTATTTTTGTAACTAACAACATGTACAAAACAGTGAAAAACACCCTTGATCAAAAAAGTAACAATCTGCAAATGATACAAAAATGATTTGTTTGTTTTTTTCAACTCTCCCACTCAAACTCATCATTTTTATTTATATCTTCAACACCCAACATCCTGCGATTTCTAACAAACTTCCTTTTTGACATCGGCTTCGTAAAAATGTCAGCGATTTGGTTTTCACTTTCGATGTATTCAAGTTTCATGAGCCCACTTTGAAATTTCTCTCGAATGAAATGTTAGCGAACGTCAATGTGCTTTGTCCGCTTATGGAACTCAGGATTTTTCACCAAACGCGAAGCACTCTGGTTATCCATGTATAAAACTAATGTATCGAGCACCCCCAACAAGTTTTCGAGTAATCTTCCCAACCAGACCAATTCTTTCACAGTATCACTAGCTGCAATATATTCAGACTCCGAGAGAGCAACTATATTCTGTCGATGAGCACCCCAAGAAATAGGTGCTCCTCCATAAAGGAAAACGAAATCTGCCATGGATCGTCTCGTTTCCAAATCACCCGAAAAATCTGCATCGCTATACACTTCCAGAATAGGTTTTTCATCACATTTGAACCAAATTCCATAAGAAATAGTCCCTTTCAGATATCTGATTAGTTATTTTTTTTTCTACCCTTGGCTGGTAAATATTCTCCATTGCCAATTCTTACGAATAATGGACTTTTCAGGACCTGATAAGTGGAAAACCATTCCAATTTATTAGTCTTATGATCACTAGCTCCAGAATCAGCATACCAGTATTGGGAACTAGGTATTTGAGGAAATGACGTTCCTACCAGAGCCTCGCCTGGATTATCTGTCTCTGCAGAATGAGAATGTTTTCTGTCTTTTTTTTTTTTCTTGAAATGACAATCTTTTATCCAGTGTCCAAATTTTTTGCCATAGAAACACTTTCCCTTTGGTTTTTCCTCACTTCTTCTTGGTGGATATTTATTGCGTGCATATTTAGCTGCCAGTGCGGATGATTGACCAGAATCTTCATGATCTTGATTCAACATACGAGATTCTTCTAAAAGAAGTCGTGATGTGAGATTGGCAAGACTCCTTTTATCATTTGGAGTTGATTCCCATGCAGTGTAGAAATGATTATATGTTGATGGCAAAGTCATAAGAATTTTTGTCATCATCATCGTTTCAGGAACTTCACCAAGCTGCTTCAATTGGTAACCGCGAGTGAGCGAGTGAGTTTGGAAATGTGTGTGGCAATATCATCTTGGGAATTTTTAGAGTAGGAGTAAAACTGTTGTTGGACAAGGTGAAGACTGGCTTCTGATTTCAGTTCGTGAATTGAGCACAATTTGTCCCACATTTCCTTAGAGGAAGTGCAACACATCAGATGTTGTAATGGTTGTCGATCCACTGATGTGACAATAATTTTCTGAGCCCTCGAGTCCAATTTCTCCCATTTATTCAGCTCAAGTTGCTGTTGAGCTTCACCAGCACCTCCTTCACAAACGAGTCTATAGGATTCTCCGGTGAAAACCTCAAGTAGATCACTTGAATTCAGGATTATTCTGATCTGGAATTTCCACTGCTCCCAGTTGCGGCCATCTCGTAATGTTTCGATCTTAACAACTTCGTTATCCATCTTCTTTATTATACAACTCAAAATATATATCTTTATAAACGTCCTAGGCCCATAACCAGTCGAAATAACTAACTTTTGAGTTGTATTTTATGAAAAAATAAAGATAACTGTCAATGTGTCGAGACTTATTTTTGCAACCAACAACATGTACAAAACAGTAAAAAACACCCTTGATCAAAAAAGTAACAATCTGCAAAGGATACAAAAATGATTTGTTTGTTTTTTTCATCTTTTTTGTATTTCTTTTATTATTCGTAGAATCGAAAGTGCAAAAATGTAACTTCCACTTCCGATGTGTCCACTGTATGATCCAATGATCCCTGTGGGATTTTTTTTGAAGAGTAGTAGTTTTTTGAGTTGGTATTTTTCACACAACCCACCGGGTGGATATGAGAATGACTTAGATTTGAATGCTTCAATGCTCTCAATTCGGTCAATTTTGACATTTGAAAAATCATACAGATTTCATTTTAAAAAAGTTTATTGTTATAACATACAACGAAGAGCTGAATTTGAAGTTAACACCAAAAAAAAATTGTCTATTCCAGTTGGATATTCTTTTTTCACCATACACCTGGAAAAAAGAATGAATTTTGGTACAAAAATATGGTTCATTAAATTGGAATCATTGTCAACCCCTGAGTTAGCTACAGTATATATCCTCCAGAATTTAGTTACATAAGACAGAATAGTATTCAATAATTCAAAATACATTTTTTCATTTTTATATACTGATTCACACGAAAGAAAAGCTCTGTAATGTTCAAAGAACACAGCGTGAACCAACGGATAGGAGATACGAATTAACATTAATGGGTGTTAGTTTTTGTTGATCCAACTCATCGCTCAATAATCAATCAAATTGATCACATCCATCTATAAATTTTGGATCCCCTCAAAATGGGTTTGACTTGACTGGATCCGATCCTCCTAATCGATATTTACAGTTTTCGGATTGGAGAGGAGTGAAATCACGAGATAAACGAGTTTTAAATTGAATTGTCCGGTCAAAGTAGGAAAAGTCAGATTGATTTTTTCTACTGTCCCAATTGCATGTCATCTGAAAGGATGCGTATGGTGCAGAATGAGCAGTTTTCATTCAACTCAACTCGCAAGACACAAGAAATTCAACGCTACGATATTCGAGTTATTGCTGTGAAGCAAGGTTTTCCTATTGAAGAAATAGGATTCTAAGATCCACTCATATATTGCGACATAAAGTGAAGGGTTCATAAACTCGACTCCATGCTATCGAATTTGAAGAAGAAAGAGATAAATGAAGTAAATGGAAATCATCGTTCGAAGTACTGGCAGGAGTAATAAATATGAAAACCGTCATCTTCAATAATGATAATAGTTCATTTCCCGTTGTAGAGTACAAAATGGAAATGAGGTATTACTATTCTGTTGGGTGATGAAAAGAAGAGAAATATATATTAAAAAATTTCGGTAGAATTAATCCAGAGTGTGGCAACAGTTTTCGACTGAAATATCTTCTAACCTAGACGTGTGGAAATCTGTTTTGGTGATGTTTTTTCATTGAATCATTCAACTTATCGAATGCGTATTGTCTACTGAACAGACATTAGAAGTAAAACACATAAAAAATTGGATACTTTTTGAATAGCAGAAAAACTCTATAAATAAACCCTTCAATGGTAATTCATCACTACCATGAGGTAGACTCACTTGAACCCAATCCACGACTCCACCCATAGTTTCCGTGTCCAGAATTCCACCCCCCGTTCCATCCATTCGAATTCCAACCCCCGTAACCGCTGCCGTAACCATGCCCGTAACCACCTCCGTAGCCATGTCCATAACCACCTCCGTAGCCGTGTCCATAACCGCCACGGTAGCCGCTTCCGTAGCCACCTCCGTAGCCACCACCATAACCTATTCCATAACCTAATCCGTAGCCACCACTACTCCATCCAATGCTACCAGCTGAAAAAATAAGTCATAAAATAGAGTGATCGGATCCAAATTTTGTATTCGTACAAGAAGCTATTTCAGGCAATGAAAGATCAACTATACTAAAACAAAACTGATATCACTTGCAATCGGAGCGTTATGGAAAAATTTGAATTTTATCCAAGAGGAAAGTTATCCATTAATATGTGAAATACGGAAAACTCTGACTAGAAAATGTTGATTTATTAACCATTCTGGAATGTGCAGCTGGAGACACCTACACTCAAAATCGTATTTTGTATTTTTCGTGTTTTTTTGGTGACTTTTCTTATTGGCTGTGATTTAACAACTGTGTACTTTGAGTTTGGTGTTTAAATGATGTGCTCTGTAACTGAATATTTCATGTTAGTCCATTCATTATGGCTAATGAAGGGTTGAAAGTAAAATTCCTGGTGCAACTAAATTTACTTCATTTTCACCCTTTACCGACATAATCAAATGAATACTGTAGTATACAATTATACTATGGAAATTATAGTATTCGATTGATAATGCCCGTATGGGACGAAACTGCACTTACGATAGTTGCAATTATAAGGGCCAGTTGTACAAACTAAAGTAATCTGTGGTTTAAGTGAACCGAGTTCAAATCATCTTTCGAACAATTCGTTCAGGCCAGTTTTAAATCCACCTTCACAGTAGGTTTTGGCTGGCACCTGTCAGAAAACAGCTACTTCCCTGGCTAATACCACGAAGGGCATTGAATTGAATCCAACCAGTGATTGGTGAGTGCTGAACCAAGTTCACTTGCACTGGATATGAACCAGGTTCGTACAACTGGACCAAGTGGTATGAGAACATAGAAAGTCTCCCTTCTTGTGCACTTGCATATATATATATATATATATATATATATATATATATATATATATATATATATATATATATATAGGAAAGTAATTCGTGACTGATTAATGAATATGTAGTGAATCTGTTGGGGTTGCAGTCAGTTGTGTTGGGCTATATCACAAAGAAAACTCTTTGTTATTCGTCAAGCTTTCGGCAATCTTTATTGCCTTCCTCAGGACGTCTATAATACATAACAATTTATCATATGATAATATATCAGGAATGGTTACTTACTAACGTGAGATTGAATAATATGAAAGAGGCAAAAATTGAACATGAAAATATGAAGGTGACGTTTAAATGAATTGAGACATATGATATAATTTAACTTCTAGATTACGGTGGAAAAGTCGAAATAGAGGGTGATTTTTTCTTATCCTTCTTATACTTAATCAAAAAGGTGTGAATTTTGCTAAGACCATTTAAATCTGTTTTTTCTGTTCATGGAATGGTCATTATCATTTATATGTATCATTTATACACGCTTAAAAAGATTTATTTCACTATGAATTACGGACAAGCTGAAATTTTGGATAGTGAAATAAATCTTTCTAAGCGTGTATTTTTAGAAAAATTACACCTTTTTGATTAGGTATGAGAAGGATAAGAAAAAATCACCCTCTATTTCGACTTTTCCACCGTAATCTAGAAGTTAAATTATATCATATGTCTAAATTCATTTAAACGTCACCTTCATATTTTCATGTTCGATTTTTGCCTCTTTCATATTATTCAATCTCACGTTAGTAAGTAACCATTCCTGATATATTATCATATGATAAATTGTTATGTATTATTATAGACGTCCTGAGGAAGGCAATAAAGATTGCCGAAAGCTTGACGAATAACAAAGAGTTTTCTTTGTGACTGCAACCCCAAAAGGTTCACTACATATATATATATATATATATATATATATAACATTCCTCTACCACATCAAGTCATTTTCCATCAAGGATCACAATGAAAATTGTTTTTATTATTATTGATTCACTCACCATGACAGTAGCTTCCAAGAGCTGCAAGAATAAGAAGACTGGCAATTACCTGAAACAAATGTAATAAAGATAACCAGATAATCAGTGTTTCGTCAATTGACGGTTTATTCATCGGTTTATTCACAAGAGCAAGACAAAAAAATAAAAAAGAATAAATTTTTTTGCTTTAAAATTGGAGAATTTCAATAATTATTATTACATTCCATTGAAAACTAAAGAGCAGGCTACATTCAAACATTAGTAAATTTTCGAGGTTTTTTGAAAAATTCTACTAGAATTTCGTCGTCGGTGAGTTCAATATGGGTATGGATATTTAAAGAAGCAAGACCATTCAGTCGTTCCTGTCCCATCGTACTTCTCATATAACTTCATGTTGTAGGTTCAAAATAAAATTCTTTTTTAACTATCAAATTGCTATTTTTCTCGATGACACTTTAAAGAAAATTGACACTTGTCAGGCTTATCGAGGAGAAGTTCGAGAAATTTCTGACAGTGCTGCCATTGGATCCTTTTTGGCGCAGATTTTAAAAATTAGACTTGTTACATTTGTGATGAGTATTGTGTATGCCGGTAACGATTTGAATATACTATGTATGAGTAGAATATGCTGTTGATTGGGTTAAATCAACTCGATTCGATTTAAAAAAAATAAAGTTTCGAACCTACTTTACCTCCTGGCTACACCTTCAAATATTGCTCATGTCAAGTCGGTAGCTCATGATTTTCTGTTATATATATATATATATATATATATATATATATATATATATATATATATATATATATATATATATATATATATATATATATATATATATATATATATATATATAAAATTTGAAGAAGGCGGAATATTCCCTTCCTCTATATAATGATGCGCATCGCCTGAGATGCGTGTAGTAATCTCAACCAATTTTTCACTTATAATATCTCAGGATGAGAATTCGTATCTGGGATAATACTCCTAAATTTGAATTCAAGCTTTCGAGGATTCGTTACGGAAGTTTCATGCCCGTACTGTTTGAAACTAGAGTTGAATTGATCATATCCAACTGAACCAAAACTTTGGCATTTATAGTGAGAAACCGAAGGAAAATATCTGCTGAAGTCACTCATTATTCTGTTTTAAAATTCCAACAGATTCAATGACAGATAATGAAAAGACAGTGATTTGTTACGCCAGGTTGATTTCCATTTGCCATCTACCCATTAATAGGATGGTTATTATAGCAACGTGCCAAAATGAAAGAATCAGACAGGCTAAAATTCACAATATGAAAATTTCAAAGATAACTATGTCTCCACACTGCTTTCCATAATGTGAATATTTACTCGAAAAACTGAAAAACTATAGTATGACGATACGAACAGCCAGTTGATATTCAGAATTGATGAAATTCCTGATTGGTAAGTCATTATCTTGTAGCCAAGGACAACAGAACCCAAGTGAGTCTTCGAAAAATAAACAACCTCACCGGGTTAACTTCATTCAGTGTATTCGAATATTTCCCTGATATTCGTTCACGTTCCAAGTTGGGCGCCAAAGAATAAGTTGGAACGGTTCACATCTCTCAAACAAGAATACTTGATTCTTCCACTTCTTTCACACTTTTCACAGACGAACACACCACATGGTTATACCCTTCAAAGTAAGTACACGTATTCCTGTCTTGTTGCCTCCACGATATATTTCAAACAACCCAAACAGTTTTTTTTTTCGAAAAATCAACCATTTCCACATGATCTGAAAGCGAATGATGTTGGGAATCTTTTCAGAAACAGAATTTACCCTGAATAGAACGAACTGGTTGAATTTTCAATGAATGCTCACTTTCATCCGATGACTGAAGTTATTTACTTTGGGATATTTTCAAAGAAGTCTGATGTAGGTAAATACTTGATTGAACAAACAAATACTACTTAACAGAGGTAGGTAATTGTTTTACGAACCTTCATGGCTAGTTCACCAAAAACTCACTGATACCATTAACGAAGTAGGCATCGGTTTAAATAGTCGAAATGAATCCTTGAGTACAAAGATTCCTTACACAAGAACAAAGAACATATTTTTTCGTCATTTCCCCCAATTTAAATAAGTGTCTTTCGGTGGTCAAATATTGGATTTCATTGAGAACCAGTGGCGTGGGAAATCTTCAATTGAATATAATTAAATATGTAATGCAAAAAGGAAATTCGAAGACTGATTAAGTAATCCTTCAGCGGCTGCACAGAGCTGGACCATTCCACCTATAACAAATGTTTGGTAATCCGGAATTATGAAATTGATGTTGAAAAATTGAATTTCATAAAGAAAAGAATCGAAATGGCTCTCAGAAAAATTCAAAATGAAAAAATGATCACTACAACACGATTGGAAAGTATTAAAAACATCATTCATTCTTAGATAGCGATAAACAATTCCAGGATTACCATTGTTTGACATCGAAACAGACAACAATTTCCCAGTCACAATTTCAACATCAATTACTGTTCGAATCAGTGGCGGATCCAGGATCAGGTCAAGGGGGGGGTCTATAACTCAAATTTTATATATATATATATATATATATATATATATATATATATATATATATATATATATATATATATATATATATATATATATATATATATATAACAGAAAATCATGAGCTACCGACTTGACATGAGCAATATTTGAAGGTGTAGCCAGGAGGTAAAGTAGGTTCGAAACTTTACTTTTTTTAAATCGAATCGAGTTGATTTAACCTAATCAACAGCATATTCTACTCATACATAGTATATTCAAATCGTTACCGGCATACACAATACTCATCACAAATGTAACAAGTCTAATTTTTAAAATCTGCGCCAAAAAGGATCCAATGGCAGCACTGTCAGAAATTTCTCGAACTTCTCCTTGATAAGCCTGACAAGTGTCAATTTTCTTTGAAGTGTCATCGAGAAAAATTGCAATTTGAAAAAAAGAAGAATTTTATTTTGAACCTACAACATGAAGTTACATGAGAAGTACGATGGGACAGCAACGATTGAATGGTCTTGCTCCTTTGAATATCCATACCCATATTGAACTCACCGAGGACGAAATTCTAGTAGAATTTTTCAAAAAACCTCGAAAATTTACTAATGTTTGAATGTAGCCTGCTCTTTAGTTTTCAATGGAATGTAATAATAATTATTGAAATTCTTCAATTTTAGAGCAAAACATGTATTCTATTTTATTTTTTTGTCTTGCTCATGTGACATTTTTTCGTTCCCTAACAAAATTTGAAAATTAGGAGCCGATAAAAATTAAAAAAAAATTCTTATTTTCCCAATGGGGGTGGGGGGCCCGAACCCTCCCCCCCCGTGGATCCGCCACTGGTTCGAATGTCATTATTTTGTGGCGGATGTAGAGGATTCTTTCTTCTAGTTTTTCGGGTTCCTAACCAACCACAATCTGGAAAAATAAGAAATAATATGGAACACGACCAACAAAATAATACAAGACTCAATAATTGATCAAAAAACGTAAGCTTCCACGGCCGGAAGTAACTAGTACTGGGGAGTTATCCGGGTTTATTTGCCGTGGTCCACAGGTTTGTATTCCTGACGTTTCGCCCACATCTGTGGTAGGCATTTTCAAAGCCTGTGAGGCAACGGACGCAATGTGTGATAAATGAACATCAATTTGACATTATGTCACGAATGATCATGCGTGACAAAGGACAAACTCTCACTTATCATAATAATTCCTTTGAACACGATTATTTCCACGGCTCTCATGTACTAATCAGAAATTAAACGAAGACGCGAAGTACCGGCCCTTAATCTGTCAATATGCCATTGATAGATTATAATCATGTTGTTTTCGGAATGAACAGGATACAAGTGAATGTGTGTTATTGCTTACCCAGATACCAGCAGATTCAGTAGTAGAGTAGGTTTTACTACTATTATTAAAAAATGTATTCATCATTAATGTTATTTTAAACAATTAATGTGACACCCTCGGCTATTACCCATGCCCATATCACACATCCATTACCCATAAGATGCTTTAAAGGTGCATAGATACGATATTTCGTATGTGTTTTCGACAACCTCTTCATCTGAAAATGACTCCTCAGCCGAGGATATGGAAATATCGGTCACACCTGCTATTAAAAAAATGCATTCTACACCCTGGTATTTCAATAGTGGTAGAAAAAGTATAGTATGCAACTCACTCGGAGAACTCATCTCCCTGTCGTATGACTTACGGCCTACGGCTCGTCCTACGAAGGTCATGCTCGTGGGAAGTGAGTATCATTTCATGCCCGTTTCGTGATGTAGTATCAACACAGAATACTATATATAGTTTCCTGTATGATTTTTACCAACAATGGGTTTATAAAACCGCGACACGTGTTTTGCTATAGACGTTAGCATGTGTGACGGTTTTGTTAACTCATTGTTAGTGAAAAATCATACAGGAAACTGTATCATTTTGAAAAACAAATGAATTTCAAAAATACTCATGGGTATGCTCGAAAACTGGCTTTAAATCAAATATTCTAAATGAACGATTTGTTCAGACCAGCCTCAATTCACCTACACTGACGAGAGGCCAAATAGCCCGAAACGGGTCTGCAAGTGTGACCCGTACCATTAATTGAAAATCAATTCTGGCAGTTGTATTGCCAAGAGCATATGCAGGAATTCCTTCTGTGAAGAATCCTAATGCTAATGCCCTTCGTGGTATTAGCCAGGAAAATCGTTGTTTTCTGATAGCTGTTAGTGCGTCAACCTACGGTGTAGGTGAGTTGAGGGGTCTGAACAAATTGTTCATTTAGAATATTAAAATGGATTTTCAACAAGTCAGTTCGGCTCAATACTGTAGGTTTTTCGCCAATCAACTCTGCCTTTTGGGCTGTGTCGAGATAATGTACGATAAAGGAAATATGAAAATAGTCTCTCGAAATGTTGGGATATTTCATTGTCAATGAAAATACCAACCAGAGCGGATTACTTTTATTTTATTAAGATACACACAGATTTTAATCGAAACAGATTTACAGATTTGTACATTGATTCATTGCTTGAACGAAACCAGGCCAAGAATTTCACCACCATCCAGCTGAAACAAAAATGAAATATAGTTTAAACCCAAGAATCCGAATGAGAAGAAATGAACAGGATATTCTTTAACGAGTAAGGAAAGATAGTAACAAGTATTAAGTTCACAGCATGAACCGAGCGGAAAATTAGCATTCCATGCGAGTTACACTATACTTCTTCTACGGCTATAATAGATAATAGCCAAATGATTCAACAAAAATCATGAAAAATCAAATGCCATTCAAAATTTCCATCTAGGTATAATCAAATAAGTGAATAGAGCTGTCATTGCTTGAAATTTGATTAATTTGTAATAATAAATACAAGTGCGACAAAATGAAGTCATTATGTTATCGGGTAAGGAAATGGAATTGAAGACATAAAATCTACTTCACCATTCAAACAAGAATGGTTTAGTGTTATAGCCGTAAAAAAAATATGTTTTTATTCAGATCATACATGCAAGATTCTCGTTGAAAAAATTATTGATGACTAACTATAGAATCTATGAAGATACCTATCGGATCTATGAGGGGCCAATTTTCATACTAGTACATTCAGCAATTTTTGAATTTTCGAATTCTTCGAATAGCCTTTAGTCTTGTGATTCTTTGATCAGTTTAGAATTGTTTCACTAATCTCAAGATTTTCATCTAGGGCAATATGAGCAAAACTGAACTTTTTGGTTCTTCCACATCGAACTGAAGCATAATTCTTTTTCTAAAGTTCGCAAACTTCGACTCGTTTTATTTTTATTGCAGTCAGATTCCTGAACTTGTGCTTTGTTCTGTCACAATTAAAAACTTCATTTATTTTGAATAATGTGAACACTGAAAGATTCAGAATAACAACGATGAGTTTTTGAGCAAACATCATTTCAACAGTATCACTGAATCGTACACAAAATATAATTATGAAAAAAACTCAGTCATGAAAAATGACGTTCTTTCATACCTGTCACCGTTTTGAACATTGACTTCATATGTCCAGAACTTGATACCATGCAATACCAATGTTACTAAAAATAACCAAACCTGCATTGTAGTCACTTGATCTATGTGTATTCCAGCTTCCATGACTTCCACCATAGCCACCACCATAATAACCTACGTGTCTACCTCCATACTCACCTCCGTGTCCACCTCCGTAACCACCTCCATAACCTCCATGGCCATAGCCAACACCATAACCATAGGTTGGTACGACCTTGATCACTTTAACTACACCGACTCCTCCATACCCTCCATGCCAACCTCCTCCATACCCTCCATGCCAACCTCCTCCATAGCCACCCCCATATCCTCTGTACCATCCTCCTCCATGACCGCCATAACCTCCAAAGGCCTTTCCAAGACCCAAGCCAGCGGTAAGAACTCCAGTCTTGAAAACACCTAGGAAGGCTAGGCTAGCTGTTGAAAAAATCACGTTCAAATGTTGAAAACATTCAGTGTTAGTTGGGCATGATTTCAAGTGTTCAAGTACCCTGATGCCACACTCATATTACTTGCACTCGACGCGCGTTTTGCTGACAAGGTTGGCATCTTCAGGAAAAGGAAGTTTTTTGAATATACGCTTTATCGCTTCTCCATATTGATATAGGTACTAGCTGCTATCCTCGTCATGGGGAAGATTTAGGCCTGCTGATTGGCCTCATTGGAAAATAAACTGAGCTGGGCTCAATCGCTATGAAACGGGGAATCTGATTTGCGAATCAATATCAACAAAACCTAGCTAAAATACACCGCAACTGAAGTAGGGCCTTGTAGTTGACCCTTCATTGGTTTCATAGAGGAGCTCATCTTTGAATCCCAGACTGAATAGAGGGCTAAAACTATTCATAGTGACAAGGGATATTCTCATCGTTGAATATCAATTCTTCATAGAAGCTCATCATTTCTAATCTTATCAATATTTTCTAACCTTTGGTTGGCTGGTTCTGGTGTAGACGGTGTGAACCTTGAAGTGAGACGCAACCTACTAGATGACCAGAGATTTCCAGAAGATGTGTAGCAATCGAATAAACTATTATTATTCTATTGAAAATACCAAAAAATGCATTTTGAAATATTCAACTTTGTCGCCCTTGCGGCTCTCCTAATCATACGATCCTCTCATAACTTGCCAAAATTGGAAAGGGGTCTTGAACCATACAAAATATCAATATGTTATCAAAATTTGCTAAAATTGTTAATTTTGGGTTCAGATTTTTCCTATTTACCCTTTTCTATCTGATATCTGTCTGTGATTACTCAGTCACCATAGAATTGAACGGAAAAATAAAACAAAATGAAAGTTCTAGTCCTTTATCAGTACTCTATAACGAAAAATGTTCAGCATAATAAGCTCCTCTATAAAAAAATGAATTCTGAATCGAGAATAGCCTGTTACCGAAAATTAAATTACAGGCTGTTATTTAAGTACGTGGCCAAAGCTCAAAGGTGTGATTCTTGGAGTAATTATAAGACAAAAAGATCACGTAAACCTGGGTCCGGTAATACTTCGTTTTCAAGATACAGGGTGTCGGAATTAAAAAAAAACGATTTTTCTATCTCAATAATGCTTCAGCTGATTGTCTTTAAATTCAGTGGTGGTTTCCTAGGTCTTGGGGGCTGATTAGTCCATAACTACAATGGAATCATTATGTCCAGTGGCGTCCCATAAGATACCTCAACCAATATTTTTTACCACAAAATGGGCGCCAATGATTTTTTGCAATTTCTGTATTTTTTTTCAAGTACGACTTCATTACTTTAATCTTTTTTCTTGTATCGACTGGTTTTAGAAAAAAAAATTCAAATCAATATTGAATGTCCTTGGAACAACAAAATTAAATTTGTTTCAATATATATTAAGAATCCTAAAGAAGAGAAGATGAAATGATATGGTTGTTTGTATAATTGATATTCCTTTCATGGCACCCTAACTTTTCTGCGAAAATACAGCAGTACTAAATATTGTTGTGTTTCACCGAAAACAGTTAATCGAAAAATTCGAAAGATGACTTTCGTGTTATGTTATTTTATTTGTTCAATAATAATTTAAAAGCTCGTTATTGCATATCCATGCAAGTACAACCCGGTTGTTGATAGTTTGGGAGGACATACAACAAAGTGATTTTAATTTTTGTTCTCAAAAACAGAGTAAGATACGAAGAAAAAAGAGAGAAATGAACAAGTGGAAGTTCCAGTACCTCAATGCGAAAAAATAATAAAAATTGCAAAAAATCAGTGGCGCACATTTTTTGGTCAATTCAGCCCCTAAAAATCCTAAACACTACCGCCAAATTTTAAGTAAAACAGCTGAAAGATTATTGAGATATTGTTGATTTTTTTTATTTTGACACGTATTTTGACAAAGCAAGCATTACCGGACCTATGTTTATATGAACTTTTCGTCTTAGACTTACCCAGGGAAGCAACCATTTGAGTTTGGACACGTCCTCAAATAACACTTTATATAGCTACAGTTGAACTATTGAACAAAAACCTTCTTCAATGTCAATAAAGTTCAACAAATGAACTCACTAGTTGGGATAACCGTCGCAGGGTATGTATAACTCAATAATAATTAAAACGATTAAAAAAACGATCCTGTATGCATATACGTGAAAGAGGGCATTCTTGGAAAAACCTATACACAGATAAGTTTCAAATTAATGCAAATTATACTCGTTGGAAAAAAGAACGACATTCTTTCCGTAAGAAATTTGAATATTGTCGTATCATTTGTTATCACCATTTCTCATTTGAATATCAAAATATTCACAATTTTTCAGTGCCATACTCGACCTTGGTCATCTTGGAATTTTTATGAGGCAACATTTCAAGTTCAGTGTGGATTTCTATAAACGGTCACATCCTGTACAAACATTCTTCATGAAATAAATGAAAGGGTCAGAAATTTATTGCACCGAAATATGAAAAAAAAACAATTCAAGAGACAGACGTGTTGATGAATTGAGATTGTTGCTGTTGAATTATTATGCTGATTTCCATGATCGGGAAAAAGGAACACCCGAAAAAATACATTTGAATCTGAAATTACATACACTCAATAGTCGAAGATGAATAAATGGAGACCGAATAGGTATATGGTTTCTCTTATTTTTTTTTTCAATTTGTCAACTGATAATTGTTTAGCCCGAAAGGGATGTTACCCGTATATTACTCACATTGCTAACCACGGTATTACATCTTTTTCTAGTCTGAAGATCGATTTGAACTTTTTCCTATCCACCTCACCTTCATCACGCCACTGAATTTTAGTATTCTGAGAAACGGTCAAAAGTGAAATTCATAAGTCAAGGTCAAGAACAAGTGAATTATAATGGAATTCGGCATACCGGAATTGAAGAGGTTCACTAATTAGAAACCTTGGAAAGTGGTATAGAAAAAGGGATTCAGGAAGAATTTATAAGAGATAATTACATTATTTCGGGTTTAGAATCTGCAAGATGAAATCAATTTTCTTCTCCTCAAGATGCTAAATTTGTTAAAAAACGTGCGTCGACTGCGTATTATTTATTCGAGTACAATATTTTATTGAGCTGGGTGATATCTGAATGTATTTCTTTATAATGAACGTGATTAATAGAGATGTTCTTTATGAATAGAACTTGGTCCATTCTATTTTCTCTTCAAAAACAAAGATTTGCCAGAAAATATCCAATGTCAATGAAATAATGTAGGCTTTCACAACGTTAATACAAATCAAGCTATTCGGGCTTCAGAGCTGTGATCTGGAGCTTTGAGTTCCGGAGCTTTCGGCTGCAAATGCGGCAGACATCTACAGAGGCGTGCTCGTGGTCGATCTCCTTTTGTGAGTCTCCTATGACTGAGGAGGGTGGAGTTCGAACAGTTTCATAGCAAATGCGCCACTATGAAAATGAGTAAGACGCCCCAGAGCTCGTCGGCTCCTAGGATGATTAGTCGACCCATGCCCGCACAAGGCTCTGCCTTTTGGGCGCACTTGTAAGAGTATTCAACGAAGGGAAATATGAAAAAATTCTATATGAACCTCGATACACTAAAGGACTTGAAGATATATTCGATGAAGTAAATATGAAAGTTGCATATGAAACTTTTTATAAATTACAACAGATCCCCGGTAATCCAAAAGATACATTGAAAATCACAGGAAGGTGGGAATTTACGACATCGGTTGTCAATGCAACAACAACAACAAATACATCTGCCAGAAACGACGAGCTATTAAAATCCGTTTTAAGGAACATTTTGGACACATGAGATACGGAAGGGTTGAAAAGTCCAGTGTCGCCCAACATGCTCTGGATAATGACCACAGAATTGGTGAAAGCAATCTTAAACTTATCAAGCATGTGCATGACACAAGGCTACTCGATGCATGTGAGAGTCTAGAAATAGCAAAATTTAAAAACAGCATGAATGGTGACAAAAGGCCTATCGCTTTCAGCCCACTTTTTAATTTATTGTTGATGAATCTTCTCCTGAAGATGCTAACCTTGTTAGAGAATTCGATCGAGCGTCGAGGGCAAATAATATCAGTTTAGTGTTAGGGAAAATGATCACTACAAAAAGCTTCAACTTTTACGCCAAAGGTTTCTTTCTTTCTCTATTTTTGGAAAAAATGATTTCGAAGCCTTTCCATACCATTATTTTTTTAGGAAAATGGGTTCTCGTGATTGATTTTCGGGATATATTATTTTGAGGAAAGTTAAAACCACCAGAAGTTATTGTTTGAATAGGGGAGCCCAAGCGGAGATTTCGGGATTGACTAAAGCGCGGCAGAATTATACACAGGGGGATACCTTATAACCGGTTAAGTACTTCCACCATATATGAGCCCTATATATATGGCCGCCCTTCAAGAATAAATGATCGGATTAGTGAAAAAATTTATCATCTGAAATTCTCGAGCGCGTCAGGTTGAGGTAGGGTGAGTTAGTTACATCCTGAAACGTGTATATTCCACTAATCTTACAATTCGAGAGTGTCCTAAAGAAGGAGGAGGGCTACAAAGTTGTACAAAATCTCGACATCTCGAGCATGGCTATTTTTTTTGAAGGGAATAAGTCAAGAATTACAAAAAATATATAATCTGACGATTTTCACAAGCCGAAATAATGAAAATTTATCGATAAAGTTAAATGCGTGTAGCTACGTGATACCTATATTCCCCTCACCGCGGTTCTATTTCTCTCTCACTCCGTCCCCACTCTGGTATCTGTTGCCATGACAATTGATCACACAGACTCGCTCGTAGTATGATATTGTTTACAACGAATATCTAACGTTTAATTTAAAAAATTCAATTGCTCATAATTATTTTCTTATGAATACAAAAAACATACACTTTTTTATTTGCATGCTTTTTCCTGAGCTTTTAAATCAATCAAGTGCAATGATTTGCAGATAATCGTCAGATTATGAGACTATAAATATATGTATCAATATGACGCGCTTGTGTATTTCAAAATGACGAATTTTTTTTTCACATTCTAATAACGGCCGCGAGTCTGCGTCACATCCAAACCGTCAGATTATTAAATGAGAGTTTTTTTTAGGTTCACATACCATCCCCTCAGAAAATCTGACGCACTCGAGAAAATTTTTATTTTCATTTTCATCCCTTACGAACGACCACCATCATCATGGAAACAATCAGATCAACATACGTACATTTTTAAAAATATGTAGAACATAGATGATATCAATATCTGACGCGCTCGACTTTGTCCATGCAATAGTTTTTTTACATTTTTGAAAATCTATAGCCGCTTCCCTACCGATGATTATGTATACATTATATAACATTTTTTTTCTTTCATCATCTAAGCTTCGCAACCCAATAGGTATCTATGACGCTCGACTTAATCCCGATTTAGCATCGTGGGCTCTACTATTCATATCAAAGTATCGTTCTGAGCATGATTGACGCTGGGGCATGCGACCCAGAGGAAAGGGGTAAAGGACTATGATTCAACTGTTAATATATAATTATTCCGGACAATAAACCTCATCAAATTGTGATTGAATCAGACTTCACCACTCTTCTGCGTCATTGATTTGTTAATCAAACAATTTTCCCCTAAAATTATTCACTTACCTTCGCAGTATGTTGCTGCTACAGCAAGGATCAAGAGAAGTACGACAACCTGAAATAATTTGAAGAATTTAGTGGTACCCAAACAACAAATAACCGAGTGCACACCACCACAAACTCTTTCCTGGTTATAGCAGGATTATCATGCAAAATAAAAAAGCAGTATGTACCTTCATGTTGGTTTCACAAAAAGTGACTGTCAACCGAAATAGGTCGGACGGGTTTTTATATACTTGAACTTGAAACCTTGGACAGTCGTCGAATACCGGATTTTTCTGAAGAAAACAGTTTCATTTCACATTCGTAACATCTCCGGCAGATGAACCAGGAAGCTGAATATTCATTATCAAGTCAGTGGTGACGCGCGAGTTGAACCTACTCTCCAAGATAATTTGGGTGCTTAAAGCTCACGATAAATTCATATTCAAATATTCGCGTGTCATGCCAGCTCAAGTCAAGTCAAGTTGATTTTGGAGGTTTAGGAATTTCGATGGGTTCATTTCATTCTGAACTTTTGAACATGTTCACACTATATATAGATATATAGAGAATATATATATATATATATATATATATATATATATATATATATATATATATATATATACCTATATATTTCTTCGGCTAGGCTTCCGCGGTTAGAAATGTGCTGGTTGGACTGGCTATCATCACTGGATGATATATATATATATATATATATATATATATATATATATATATATATATATATATATATATAGGTCTGTAATTCTTAGTGTAAGTTTTTGCGGTCTCAGTTATAAAGTAACAATCAACAATTATAGCAAAGTTGGTTGTTGATTGATGGAAAAATACTTCATGAATCTTTCATAGAGCAGCATTCTAATTGAAACAGCATCTTAACGGGGTAGATTGAAAATATACCCATCTGACTTAAACTGATTCCAATATCAATTGTAATTTTTCAGATTGTTGTAGGTTGAGAACCACAAAAAAGTACGAAGGAATTAATAAGTTAGAGTCAAGAATATTTCAATTCGGGAATTTGCAAATTTTTCCAATCACAAGCTCAAAATTAGCTCAGGTCGTCATGATAGGCCCTCGACATGAAACATATATTCCCCTTCAGATGCATTATCAAACTGATATTTACATGTTAATGCCAATATTGAAGGGAATCAATTCATTTGAAATGCTCTACTTCTCCGAACCAAAAAATGTAAATGTCATTTGCTATGAAAAAAGTGAATTAAAAAAATTACGAACACTCTCTGTTGATAGGTACGTGTTTATCATTCAAAGACGTTTAATAAATTTGAGAAGGAAAAAAAAATCCATCTTATGCAGCTACTTCCCTGCCTATGCACTGGGTTACATAGAATCCTGCTTTTTCCTGCTCAATTTGTATACCAAGCATATGGAAATTGAATCAAATAGATAGTAAACATAGGAATATCTACACTAAATAAAATAGAGAGCTATTTGTTGGTAAGTCTTCGCTAACGAACTCGCTCAATTCGTTGGAGCATCGTGAAAAGGTCGGAGTCCTGTCTCTCTTCTATAGATATTTTCACGGTCGGTGCTCTTCTGGATTGTCATCATCCGACGAGCCCGGAAATCCCACCCCTTTGCTGTGAGCTAGGAAACCTGTCGAACCTTTTTTGCTCAGGGCTCTTTTTTCAATAAAAAATCTGAAGTTTGGAATTCCAAAATAATACCGAACGATTGCATATAGACCGCGCGCATGTGACGTCACATGACAACAGCCTGCTGGACAAACAAATCGTATTCCCATAAACAACAATGGTAAATTAATGAAATTATAATTGCAACTCTGAGATACGAAATGCATGAATATACCGTTGCCCATTTCGACTTATCAGTACTCAAATCTGCTCTTCTAGTTGTTTGAATCCACAATTCACTTCTCTTAACAGCAAGAGGATTAATATTCTTTCTATTATCGAAAATAGAAGGGAATCGATGGATTGAAACATCATAATCGCTCAAAATTGAGTTATTAACGAGATAAAATATTTTGAAATATGACACAATTGCACAATAAGCATTTGTAGATCACTTTGTTTGTCTAGCAGGAAACTGTCGTCAGATATGCCTGCGGTCTATAACCTCAAACCTAAATAACAAAGAAGTAATTGTCGAGGGCTTAGGCTGGATTCAGACAGATCCGAAATTCGATCTTACGACAATCAGATAGCTTTCTGATTGGTCTAAATTGGTCTGAATTTAAATTTAGACCAACCAGAAAGCTATCTGATCGTCGTACGATCGACTTTCGGATCTGTCTGAATCCAGCCTTACTTCATTACTCGACTTGTGTATAATTTCATCATTAACATGGCTGTTCTCGAACAAGAGCTGTTCCACATTTGATATGTTGTATCTACCAGCCCAGATAGCACACATACATCCTATGTATTCACTATGGATATCCATGATGGATATGTTGGACGTCCAAAAGATATCCGTTGAAGGATCTAATATATACTATGGACGTCCATGGGATGTGACAGTGTGACCTTTTTGGATATCTTTAAGATTTCCACAATGGATATCCTATGGACGTCTATAATGGATATCTATAATAGATATACTATGGATATCATATGGATATATTTAATGGATATCCGTTGAAGGTTTCAGTATATCCTATGGACGTTCATGGGATGTGATAGGGTAAGCTCTTTGGATGTCGTATGGATATTCACAATGGATATCTTATGGAAGTCCATAACGAATATCCATAATAGACATATCATGGAAATCCTCGTTTTACCTGTTTACAGATTCTCTAGGCATGTTTTGGATAACCTAAAGTGAAGCAATACTCCAGGAGACGAACAATCTATGATGGATCTTCATATGATGTAGCAATTTGAATCTCTTTTATGGATACCAGTAGGAATTTGTCTGGTACATCCATGGTGATAAGTTTCAGTATATCCCCAATATATCTACTCAAAAAATCAAATCTGTTGAAATTGAATTCAGAGAATGGACTTTAGAAAACTCTCTCTTTCTCTCTCTCTCTCTCTCTCTATATATATATATATATGAGAGACGTTGATTTATCGTAACTGATAGTTGAAAAAAAGAACTTCGAAACCAGAGAAGTGATTTCTTTCAAAATTGACTGCAACCCCATAAACAGAAATGTATACATATATATATATATATATATATATATATATATATGTACATTGAATGAGATATAATGCAATTTCATCGACAAAGTTGACATATTGCGAATATAAACTTATACAAAAAAAAAATTCTAGACAAAATGTATACAATGTATATTGTCTGACTGGAAATAAAGTATCATTATTATTATTATTATTTAGAATATGATTTATTCAACCACGTTTTGTATAAATATACATTCGCAGCAAGTTAGAAGAAATAGGGTCGATAAACGCAAATAGTATGAAATAATCCAAAATTGTCCAGATTTGATTGTCCAACAACCTTGTATACGAAGGTACAAATAAGGAGTACACTTGAAATTTAAAATGTCAGGTGACACCTAAAGAAGTAATAACTTTCAAATATAGCTTAAATTTCACCACTTTTGAAGAAATCATTGTCTGAATTCAGAAATACAGGGCTGCCTATCATTGAATAAGAAAATTCAAGAGATATACTACTCTGAATATTCACAAGTTTTATCTATTAAAACGAAGCACATTTTTTACATAAATCTTTTAATATAAACTATATCAAAAAAAAGTGAAATTCTAGAAAATGTCTACATTTGGAATCAAAAATATAATTGACTTCATTCCTGTCTAACTAAACCTTTTCGCTTTATTTCATTGGAAAGTCTTTCCTTTGCTCGTCTTAACCAGTTTTTTATTGACTCTTCTGTCGCCTTATGATCAGTGGACATATTGCTCTTGTCTGCAGCAACTGCAATGAAACAAATGAGAAATTTCGTGCTAAATTAAATTGCCAGTATATGATTAAAGAATTAATAAGAGTCAATGTAGTAGTCAGTTTTCAGGTGTAACAGATTAACGAAAAATATGTCTGTAATATCCATATAATTCTCTCTGTATATATTGGTATGACGGGAGAGAAGTTGTCAAAACAGATTGTCAAGTGAATCAATAAAAAGTTATCAATTGAGAAATCCATTCTACTGAATAACAAACAACCTTCAATTAAGAACATTACATTTTGGCGACGAGAACGTTAACGAACCCTAGCAGAACATATATATATATAATGGATAATCTCTTCGGAAGTATCGAAAGTTTCACTATACATTCGGGTATGGAAAACGTAGGATCCAGGTGGCAGAAATGGATAAAGAGATTCGACAATTTTCTCATTGCATCCGGAATAGTAGATGACAACCGCAAAGAAGCGATGTTACTCCACTGTATCGGAGAAGAAGCATTCGATATTTACTGTTCACTTCCTGATCCAGCATCCAGCACACAGGCAGCAACTCTTAGTAAATATGAGAAAGCAAAACTTAAACTCAATGAACATTTTGTACCGAAAACTAACGAGGAGTTTGAGATATTTAATTTTCGCCAAGCGAAACAGTATGCTGATGAAAGTATCGATGAGTATTATGCCAGACTTTTAAAACTAAGTACAAACTGTAATTTTGGAGACAGAAACAGGGAAATAAAATCTCAGATAATTCAGTGCACCATGTCAACAAAGTTGAGACGTTATGCAATGAAACAAAACCCTTCATTAGAAGAACTGTTGACTCAAGCAAAAGCAATCGAACTCACAGAAAAACACGCACAGGAAATGGAAAACAATAATCATCAAGTTGTGTCTAGAATAACAAGACGTGATAAAACAGAACAAAGAACGGAACAACACAAGATGAATAAAACTCCCAAAGGTAACTGGAATCAAATTTGCAAGAATTGTGGTAACGAATGGCATAAAAACGGCCTCAGATTTTGTCCAGCAAACAATTTCAAATGTCATTTTTGTGGGAAACAAGGACACTTTTCGAAAGTTTGTCTTTCGAAAAATAGAAACAAATTTGAAAACAAAAAGTTTGTTAATGAACACCGACAAAAAAGACCAAACCAACAAGATCAAGTAAATTTCAACAATGAAAATTCTGAAATTGAACATTCAAGTGATTCTGAACATTCCTTTCATCTACTCGTCAACAATATTGCAAATGTTCCAACTGCAATCATCAGTTTAAACAGAAAGAAGGTGTTATAGTCTTTACCTGGAATATTCTTATTTAATACGGGTCGAAGGGCGATTTTTTATTTAGTTTTTAAATTTCTTGTGAATTGAAACTTCTTGTCAATGTCAAACATATATTCATACTCTTTTTTTTTTGGTAACATGATGCTAATACATTTCAATCAAATGAATATACAAAGTGAAACGAATATATAACAATGAATCTAAATCAAATCATAACATTTCTCCCATCCAGTAATTGAACTGGAATTTGGGCAATTACTTCTTCACATCCAGTACAATTAATCGTGATACATGTCGTCGATATACAGTCTTATTGGAGTTTTGTACATCGACTATTCTAGTTTTGCCATCTTTCGCTGGGTAAAGGTTGATGACCACAGCCTTCTGCCATAAATTTCGGGGTCCATCTGGATCAACCATGATGACGATGTCTCCTACTTGTATTCCTCTTCCTCCGGTATCTTGGAACCATTTACTGCTTTTGATGAGTGTTGGCAAATACTCTTTTGTCCATCTTGACCAAAACAAATCTGCCAGCCTCTGTGTAGCTCTCCAGCAGGACATCAAGTTCAGGTCTTTCTCTGTAGTTTCAGTGAATGGCAAAGACGTATGAGAAGGTCCAATGAGAAAATGATTTGGCGTTAAACTTTCCGCATCGTCCGAATCGAGGGATACATGAGTCAGTGGCCTAGAATTTAATATACTCTCACATTCTAAAAGTACAGTCCGGAGTACGTGTTCTGGTGGATATCTTGATTTCAAAATAACCTTCATTATCTTCTTTATACTCTGTATCAGTATTTCCCAGCTGCCACCTGTGTGAGGCGCTAGAGGAGGATTGAAGGAAAACCTGATTTTTCTCATCACACTGAATTCCATTATTTCGCTCTTCTTCATTTTTCGAAATTCTTCTGTTATTTCCTTTTCACCGCTTTTGAAACAAGAACCGTTGTCACAGTAAATTTCATCTGGAAAACCTCTTTGACAACCGAATTGCCGGAGTACATTTATGAAGGAATCAGTACTCAGATCATGAGCTATTTCCAAATGAACAGCACGAGTCGTCATGCATGTGAAAATAGCCCCGTACCTTTTTTCTCGGCTCCTTTTTACTGTAACTTCCACTGGTCCGAAATAGTCAATACCCGTTTTTATGAAAGCTCTAATTGTCGGTTGGATTCGGCATTCGGGCAGTTGTCCCATTACTGGAATCTTCGGAGTCGCACGTCGGATTTTGCAAAACTGACAACTATTCCAGATACTCTTTACTGTTTGTCTCATTTTCAAAATCCAAAATTTTTGTCTCAAGTTGTTCATCACAGTCTCTTGACTATGATGACATACATCTTCGTGATATTTCTGAACGATGAGTCTTGTAATTTTATGGTGTGGATCCAAAATTATTGGATTTTTCGTTTGCGTAGTCAATGTCGAGTTTTCTAACCTTCCAGCAATTCTCAGAAGCCCATCATCTTCAGAAAGAAAGCAAGTCAGTGTACGAAGTCTACTTCCTGATGAAAATGCTTGATTTTTCTTTGCTGCAGCAATTTCTTCTGGGAAAGAGTCATTTTGTACCTTTCTGAAGAGAAGGTTTTCAGCTTTGGTGATTTCCTCGATTGAGAGTTCTCCCGTACCTGTGTATCGTCTCTTGATGATTTCAATAAATCTCAAAACATAACATGTGGTGCGAAGTAATCTCTGCCATTTTGAGAATCTGTTGATATCAGGTGTCATTGAAACTTCTTTCGACGAAATAACGAAAATATTTTCTGTCTGCTTCTCTTCCAAACTTTCTGGGTTGATACTTGCTTCTTCCTTTTCAGTTCCGAACTCTCTTGGCCAGTCTTCAGGACATTTCTTCAAAAAATCAGGTCCATTCAGCCATCTCTCACTATTCCAACATGTTTTCTTTTTAGTAGCATCATCAGCTGCATTTTCTTTTGAATTGACATACCTCCAGTCAGTTACATTAGTGATGTCATGTATCTCTCCCAACCGTTGAGCAATGAAAACTTTGTATCGTCGTGCTTCTGAACGTATCCAATGCAGAACTGTTCTCGAATCCGTCCAATAAAAAATAGAAGATATCTTCAGGTTCATCGTATTTTTCAATGATTGGCCTAAGCGAGCTCCCATCAGGGCTCCTTGTAATTCCAATCTTGGTATGGATAGAGGTCGCAATGGTGCTACTTTCGTCTTGGCAGTAACGAAGTTCGTTTGAATGTCTTGTCCTTCTCGAATTCTGATGTATGCAACTGCTGCGTAATTCGACTCCGAGGCATCGCAAAAAACATGCAATTGTATTTCGCTATTGAGACGATCCAATGTGAAATACTGCCTGGGAATCTGGAATTTGAAGATGTTTTTCAAATCAGAAAGCCAAATTTGCCATTGATCATTGAGAGACTCGGTGATTTCATCATCCCAACCAATTTGGCTTCTCCAAATATTCTGTAGTAGGACTTTTCCTCGGATGATGAAAATTGCTAAAAATCCTAATGGGTCGAAGACTGACATCACAATTTTTAAAACGTCTCTTTTTGTTGGTCTTCTGAGATTATCCAAAATACCCTTATCGATTTTGTTGAATTTTGTCTGAAAACAGAATGTATCCTGTACAGGATTCCAATAAACACCCAAAATTCTTTCTACTGTTTCTTCCTGATCACCTTTTAATGTCTTATTTCCCCGTGCTACAAGTTCTTCTTCTACATTCTGGAGGACTTTGTTGTCATTTGCTATCCAATTGCAAATAACAAAGCCACCTTGTTTGTGAACATGTATAACGTCCTGAATCAGTTTTTTAGCCTCTTCTAGTGTGTCAGCATTTCCCAAGTAGTCATCCATATAGTGGTGATATATGATAGCTTCTGCAGCCTCGGGAAAAGTGTCTGCGTAGTCTCTGGCATTTCTATTCTTAGCCTCTTGAGCAAGACATGGGCCACATGTTGAACCAAAGAATACTACCGAAATTTCATAAACGTCAGGTTCAACGTTACGTTTTAGTCCTCTCCAGAGTATTCTTTGAGAACTACAATCGTCTTCTCTCACTCTTACCTGAAGAAACATTTCTTTTATGTCTGATGTGAAAGCATATCTCTTAATCCTGAAATTTAGAAGTATCGTTTGAAGAGAATTATATAGGTCTGGTCCAGTCAACAAGCAATCATTTAAACTTATACCTTCATTTTTTGCCGATGCATCAAAAACGATTCGAAGTTTGTTCGGCTTGTTCGGATTGACGACGCCGAAGTGAGGTAAATACCAAGTTCTGTCAGATATTTTTTCAGTTTCAGTTTTCGAAAGTTTCCTGATATACCCCTTTTCTTCCATTTCTTTGAATTTGTTATCATACATTTCAGCATAATTCTTGTCCTTGTCCATTTTTCTTTCAACAAAAAGAAGTCTTCTCAGAGCACTTGTTTTGCTCTCTGGCAAAACCAAATCTTCTTTTTTCCAGAGTAGTCCTGTCTCGAATCTCTGTCCAATTCTTCTCAAAGTTTTGTCCAATATCCGCTGAGCTCTTCTGTCTTCAGGAGATGGTGCGAGTTCTTGAGGGTTTTCTATTTTGTCTAGTCTCCATTGTTCTTTGACAAGGTCATGAAGAATATCCAAGTCATCCTTTTCCCTTGTCATATCGGAAGTTTGAATGTGACATACCAAATTTTGAACTCCTTCACCATTTTTCAAATTTCCATGAATCACCCAGCCCAGGAGAGTTTTACTTACCGCTGGTCCATCCCACGGTCCAGAAATTAGTTTTCTATTGACCAGAAGTGGCCAGTTGTCTTGACCGATAATTATTTTCGGTTGAACATTTTTCATAGAAATGACTCTATCATTAATATAAGGATAAATTTTGCGTAATTTGTCGACATCTATTGTTTGATGGGGTAAAGATAATTTTGTTGTGCGTACATGTCGTAATTGGAAGCATGACCCATTATTCTTCCCTTTTATTGTGAAACTTACTATTCTAGAATCATTCTCTTGACGCACGACATCTTCGTTTGTCCACTGCAAACAGAGATATCGTTTCGGACCATTTAAATCTAAAGAATCCGCGAAATCTTCATCAATGAGAGTGATAGTAGAAGCATCGTCCAACAGAACGTAAGTTTCAACTTCTTTACCATTATGGCATAAAATGACAGGTATGATTTTCAAAAGAGCGCTCATGTCAGAAATATGGCAGTTGGTTTCAGTGACATTTTGTTTAATCAAATTACCATTATTTCTGGAATTATTATGCAAAAGTGTGTGATGGAGTTTTTTGCAATCATCTATTCCACACACTACTTTTTTCCGGCATTGACGAATATTATGGAAAGGTGTAAGACAGGAAAAGCAAATTTTCTTTTTGGTTATTAGAGACCATCTATCATCCACTGAAATATCGGAGAATTTAGGACACGAACTCAATGGATGAATCTCCCTGTCGCAGCAAAAACATCTTTTGTTCGACATTCTGTCTGAAGTTGTCAACGTGACATCTCTACTGTCATTAGAGAATTTATATTTTTGTTGCTTGTCAAATTTTGGAAAGTGAATTTGTGCTATTGCATTTGCTTTTTCGTCTAACCAGTTTGATAATTCAACAAGTTTCGTTTCAGGCTTCAATTTTGAGATGTGTTCTACCCACAACAGTTTGTAAGAGGTCGGTAACTTATTCAAAATTTCTGTGACCAACATAGGATTGTGTAAGTGATCATTCTCTTTCAAACATTGTACGGTAGCAACAAAATTTTTGATGTCGTCGGAAAATACTACAAACGAGTCCAATTTCTCTTCCTTGATCTGAGGGAATCTTCTGATTTTATCTAATAACATTGAAATTATATACTCCGAACGTCCAAATCTGATTTCAAGTAAGTCTATGATTTTGTTTACATTCTGAGGTAGTATGAGTAGAGACTGAACTATACTCCTGGCATTTCCTCTCAAACATTTCTGTAAACGAAATTGATTTTCCTCGTCAGAGAACCCACAAATTTTTGAAGAATTCCTAAACTGAAAAATGAAGTTAGGCCAGTCAAGAGGATTTCCGTCGAATATCGGTAAATCTTTCGGCAAGGATTGTCGTGTCAGAATTTTCGTGATTTGAGGAAGAGTAATTGGATTTTCATGTCGGGAAGTAGAAACTACTTCATTATTGTCAAATCTCAAATCTCTTACCTTCGAGCATCCTTGATTTTCACCATTTTTACCTGGGTCAGTTGACATATCCCTTACATTCCAATTCGAAGCTTGGTCATGTTGATATTCCCAGCGGAGTTGACCGTCCAACCATTCTTCCACCTTGGGCCTAATTGACTCATGTACCGACTCGGACCTAGAATCGGACTCACTGCTATCATCATTCTCTTCAATTTCTGCCAGTTTGAGTGCCAGCTGAAGATCCAACATTTCTTGTTCTAATTTTTTCTTTTCTATAGCTGTTTCGATTTCGACTCTTCTCTTTCTTGATGCTACGCTACTTTTACTTCTTCTTGATTCAGACTTCGTTACTTCAATTGGATTTTTCTCTTCGTCTTTTCTGTCTTTTGGAGTTTTTTGTCTATCGTCTTCAACTTCAGCGAATTGCAGTCTACTTTCGCTTGCAACTTGTCGGGCTGCTTCCATGGCTTGAATTCGTTTACTGCGTCGTATATTATCTGATTTCGCCTCCATTGTATGTCTACCACAGTGCTGGTTAGTTCTAAACGATCGAAGGACCAATGTTATAGTCTTTACCTGGAATATTCTTATTTAATACGGGTCGAAGGGCCAATGTTATAGTCTTTACCTGGAATATTCTTATTTAATACGGGTCGAAGGGCGATTTTTTATTTAGTTTTTAAATTTCTTGTGAATTGAAACTTCTTGTCAATGTCAAACATATATTCATACTCTTTTTTTTTTGGTAACATGATGCTAATACATTTCAATCAAATGAATATACAAAGTGAAACGAATATATAACAATGAATCTAAATCAAATCATAACAGAAGGTAAAATTCATTATTGACACTGGAACATCTGTCAATTTGATAAGTACTGAAACATTCAAAAATTTTCCAAATCAGGAACTTAGTGAAGGTACTAACACTATATTTCCTTACTGCAGCGACACAAAACTGAAAACGATTGGAAAATTCTGTGGAATATTCGAAAGTGGCCAAGTTCATACCGAAGCAGAAGTGTATGTTGTTGAAGGAAAATGTGAATCATTATTGAGTTACCAAACATCTCAAAAATTGAATTTGGTTAATATATGCGTTAATAATACCACAAAAACAATTGATATTGATTACGTCAAACAACATTTTCCAACAATATGTAAAGGAGTTGGTAAACTCAAAAACTTTGAGGTAAAGTTACATATAGATGAAAGCATTCCACCTGTAGCCCAAAAACACAGAAGAATACCTTTTCATCTGAGAGAAAAAGTAGAACAAGAACTCATGAGGCTGGAAGATCAAGACATAATTGAAAAGTCAGTGGGGCCAACACCATGGGTTTCTCCACTGGTAGTCGTTCCGAAACATCACAAACCAGAAACAATTAGAATTTGTGTTGACATGCGAGCACCAAATAAGGCAATACTCCGAGAAAGGCATATCACTCCTACAATTGATGATATAATACATCAAGTGAATGGATCCATTTTCTTCAGTAAGATTGATCTTAAGGATGGTTATCATCAATTGTCCCTGAAAGAAGATGTGCGGTACATAACAACATTTTCTTCACATAATGGTCTATACAGATATAAGCGTTTAAGTTTTGGAATCAATGCTGCTGCCGAAATTTTTCAAGATACGATCAGGCAAGTTCTTGTCAACATACCAGGTGTAATCAACCTCAGTGATGATATCCTTATTTTTGGAAAATCTTTGCCGGAACATAACAAATCTCTGCAAGCAGTATTGGAGGCTCTACAGAAGTCGAACCTAACAATAAACACATCGAAATGTCTCTTCAGTAAAACAGAGATAAAATTTTTCGGGTTCATATTCTCCAGAGATGGTGTTCACCCAGACCCTGAGAAAGTTAGGAGTTTTGTCAATCTACAGTCACCAAATAATGTTAACGAAGTGAGAAGTCTACTAGGTATGCTGAACTATGTTGGGAAGTTCTTACCAAATCTAGCAGAACACACAAAACTTCTTCGAGAATTAACATTGAAAAATCAACCATGGAATTGGACTCAAGAACACGCTGAAGTATTCGATTTTCTGAAGAAACAACTTAGTGATGTAACAAAACTTGCTTATTTTGACATCAAAAAATCAAGTCACCTCCATGTAGATGCAGGACCAAATGGACTCGGAGCTATTTTATCTCAAGATGCTCATGGAGAAACAGACATTGTTGCTTATGCCAGCAGGACTTTGTCCAACACAGAAAGACGATATAGTCAAATCGAAAAGGAAGCATTAGCTGTGACATGGGCGATTCAACATTTCCATGTGTATTTATTCGGCTGTACATTCACCCTGTATACAGATCACCTACCACTTGTTAGAATCATAGAAAAGGCAAGAAACGCTCCTAGTATTCGGATAGAAAGGCTGTTACTTAGAATTCAGCCTTACCAGTTCAATGTGGTACATCAAAAAGGAGAGAGTAACCCATCTGATTATTTATCGAGGTACCCCAAAATGGAAGAATTCGATGACGAGAAAGTAGACGAGTATGTTCATTTTATCATTAATCAAAGTATTCCAAAAACTATGACAATTGAAGAAGTTGAAGAGCATACAAAAAGTGACGTTACTTTGTCTTTATTGCTGAAAGCTTTATCAAATAACAAAAAAGAATACTGGAATCATTCCGATCTAACTCCATTCAAGAAACTTAAAGATGAACTCACTTTTCGAAAAAACATCATCTTAAGGGGTGCCAAAATTGTTTTACCAAAGTCTTTACAACGCAGGGCCATCGAAATTGCACATCGAGGGCATCAAGGCATCGTAAAATCTAAACAACTTTTGAGAACCAAGGTTTGGTTTCCAAATATCGACTCCATGACTGAAAAGTATATCGAAAGTTGTTCAGCCTGTCAAGCTGTTGTACCATGTAATCGGAGAGATCCGCTTATATCTTCTGAGATACCAGAACAACCCTTCGAGCACCTTGACATAGACTATGCAGGTCCTTTTCCTAACAGGAAATACGTTTTTGTACTTATCGATGAGCACTCGAGGTATCCCATAGCTGAAACAGTGTCGTCTACAAATTTTT
This sequence comes from Zygogramma bicolorata, assembly GCA_032362365.1. Classification (NCBI taxonomy): domain Eukaryota; kingdom Metazoa; phylum Arthropoda; class Insecta; order Coleoptera; family Chrysomelidae; genus Zygogramma; species Zygogramma bicolorata. The sequence continues at coordinate 568,790 of JAVJAQ010005953.1, forward strand.
CTTCTTTGAAGCCAATACTTGAGAGAACATTTTCTACATTTGGAATACCGAAATCAATCAAATCAGATAATGGATCACCGTTCAATGGAAGGGAACTTTCCGATTTCCTCGCTGAATATAAAGTCAAACATGTAAAAGTTACACCTTATTGGCCCGAATCTAATGGGATGGTTGAAAGATTCATTAAAACTTTCAAGAAATCCTTGAAATGTGCTAAATTGGAAACTAATAAATTCGATTCTCAAATTAACCAATTTTTGATAAACTACAGGAGCACACCGCACTCGACATTAGGAAAATCTCCTTTTGAAATTGTTTTTCGACGAGAAGTCAATAATTTCCTCCCAATGTTATCAGAAAATAAAAAAGAAATTGACTTCATTGTTCAAGATAAAAGAAACAAAGAAAAGCAGAAAATGTATGCTGACATTAAACGGCATACACGAACCCATGACTTCACAATAGGTGATGCTGTTTTATGTAAGCAAATGAAACGAAATTGTTTAACACCATTTTATGATCCTGTTCCTTTTCTTATCACTAAAATCAATGGGACAAAAATAACTGTGAAGAGAGGAGAACAAATATTTCAGAGGAACTCATCATTTTTCAAGCATTTCAGACCAAAGAACTATGATGACATCAAGCACCATAGAAATGTGGAATGTCATAACGGATCTTCAAAAAAAATCTTCATCAGATGCTACCCAGATGAATATGAAGAAGAATGCCACATTCTCGAAATGAACGAAGAAGAAACCACTACAGATAACCAATTGATTGATGACACAAATGGTACAAGAGATCTCGAAACTATGGATACCCATTCAACTGATGATACAAATAGTGCAGTGGATCTCGAGAATTCTCTTTCTATTCGTCCCAGAAGAATCATCAAGAAACCCAAGCATTTTGAAAACTTCATTTAGATTTTATTGTTGTTGAGTTCAATTCGTTAATTCCTTTTATTTGAACCCCAGGAGGAATGTAATATCCATATAATTCTCTCTGTATATATTGGTATGACGGGAGAGAAGTTGTCAAAACAGATTGTCAAGTGAATCAATAAAAAGTTATCAATTGAGAAATCCATTCTACTGAATAACAAACAACCTTCAATTAAGAACATTACAATGTCTTTCAATTTTTAGGATTTGCTTGTGATCATCCAACTGAATCAAGGTTTTCGTTTTCGAATAAGTCTCGTCAGTATCGTTCTTTAAATGTCATGTTTTTGGCAAATGATTTGATTTTTATCATTATGATTTTCATTGCACTGAGTGTATGTTCACTTACCAAGAAGTAATTCAGCCATTTTTTTATCCTGGAACTTCTTCTTTTTCTTTGCCTCCAACCAGCTATACTGGTTACCATACTGGTTTGTAATGAGCTTGTTCATGCACCTCTTCACAAAATCATATGAATTGTTCCCTCCAACTTTTGAGAGTTCTTTCACCTGAAAATAAATAAAATCCTTGAAAAATATAACACTGAAGAAAGGCTAAAAATAAGATGTTTCATTTCAGTACTTACAGCCAAACTGAAGTTTTCTATTCCCAAGAAATTCATTGAGATCTTCCATCACCTCATCAGAATCAACGGGAAAAAAAGGGAAGGTGACAAAGATAGAAGCTTCTACCCCCCCATTATCGGTAGGACCTCTCAGATTCAAACTTTTGATTTGATCCAACATGTCACCACATATATTTTTGAGCAGAATTTGATGTCTGTATATATTCTTTAAAGTTTCACCTGGAAATACAGAAATATCACAATGATAATTTCAGAGTTGCCTCACTTGTTTTGTAAATATGAAATAATTATCCTGGCATATGCTCACCATTCTTTTCACAACATGAACAACATTCAGCTTTTTTTGTTTCAGTTTCATGATCTTTTGATGAAACACAAAGAGATGGAGTTGAAACTTCAGTGTTACGATACTCTGAGGTTTCCTTTTGACTTCCATCTCGACTTCCATCAACAAGATTCTTGAGCTCTGGGGGTGGTGGTGGCAAACCACCAGTATCTGTTTCTCCATTTGATTCTTCATCTGTTGAAGAAACAATGGGTTTTTTTCTTCTTATCTTCCTCATTTTCCCATTTTTCAATTCTTCCACTTCCGAATTCAGATCACTGAAATTTTCAGCGAGCTTACATTTATTCCTTGCTGTAGCATAATCATCTGAAAATACATTAAATGTCAAAAAATTGTGATGATCTACTACATTCATAATGAAAATGATCCCTGATTATCTGAAATGGTTCAACTTTTCAACTCACCATATGTTCCATTGCGAAAAATTTCTATAGAATGTTGGGGCCAACAAGTATTTGGAGGTTCTAATCTCCTTATCGATTTGATTAATTTTTCCCTTGTGTATGGGGGCCAATAGCAGTTGTTTCCCAGCAACCATATAGTTGGAACTGCTTCCACCATGTCTTCATTGATGAATATCACAATACTCCAAGTATTTTGCTGCATCATTTCTCCAGCAGAATCAAACAAAAAAATTCATTAACTACAAAATTATGTGGTCTGGTTATAGTAAATAACTAATGAAACGTTTAAGGAAATATATTTAAGAAAAGTGTTGTTCTGTCAAAATAGACTGACTGACAATTCGTACAACAGACATTTTCCTACAGAAAAATATATCTCAACACATTTTTGGATTCTATGGAAAAATATATCAACTTTGTTGTTGTTGAAATATACTTTATTGCAATGAGAATAGAAAAAACGTTTATTAGGGTCAATTCCAATAAACGATGAGATTGAAATCTTTGGTGTAGAAGTTGAAACTTTTTGTAGAGATCAATTACACTTAACTGATATTTTTGCACTCGATGTGCGTTTTGCTAACAAGGTTAGCATCTCCAGGAGAAGAAAACTGGCTATTAATTTTCTTCTCTTGAAGATGCTAATAACCTTGTTAGCGAAATACGCGTCAAGTGCAAATAATTTCAGTTTGGTGTTGGGGTAATTCATCTCTACAAAAAATGTCAGGATTCATTTGGTTCAATCCTTCAAATGAATTAATGGGAAAATGACACACTCATCATTGGAAATAGTTAATTTCATACATTTGTAAGCAATTTCATTCATATTGAAATACTCAAGAGGTCCAAGAGAACTTGCCTTATAGATTTTTAGTTTCGAAGACTCACATGGTATGTGATAAAAATTGTTTAAACTTTGAATTTATTACCAATCACTTTTATTTCATTTTTGATAGAAACAAAATTTCTAATTACAATTATGGTACCATTTGTGAGGGCTGAACAATTATCGGCATCATTTGTAGAAAAACAAAAAGAGGAAAATTTCAATTTCTTGTACTGTTGAACCACGTTATTATGTATCAGTGGCCCACTGAAATGTTCATTGGTTTATTCAAATTTTTCACTTTGATCGAAAGTCCCTACTTGCCTTTGAACATGTTGTTGCTCCAATATTCTCTTACATATTTGCTGCAGTGGCCTATCACCTTTCCTAACTAACTGTTTTATTGACTGCATAAAATTTTCGAAAGGAAAAGCACTGAATGAATCTAATTTGCCAAAATATTTAACATCATCACTTAAATGCAACAAATTATGAATATTATGTGATACATATTCCTCACCATATATAATTTTGAAAGTGTCAACAAAATATTTGAGAAGACTGTTTGCATAGTCAATTTGGAAAACACATTTATCACTTGCAAATATAGTCATAGCAACATGTAATGTTAGAAAATTCACATATTTGTCTCTGCTCAGTACATTACGTGTAACAATTGGACCAACATAAAACAAAAATAACCTAAATTCTGTCGCTTTCCATCTCCTGGCTTCCGTTAACGACCTTGTTTTACGGTTGAATTCTGAGGGAATTTGTGATTTGAATTTCAATAATGAATCTGAAAGAGTTGAAACCTGTTGGTGAGATAATTTTGTACCAGGATTTCCATCCATCCATAAAGAAACCAAAAGCTTTTTAACTACACCTAAACAAATCAAATGCATATATTCATTAGGAAAATCTCGAATCATATCAATACCTGGCAAATCTTGTATAATGGAAGTGCCAGTATGATGTTGTTCTTGAATTTTATTTCTGAAATCGGAATCAGTTCGCAATGTTAAATTGCTTGTTTCTTTAAAACACATTCTTCGATTAAGGTAAACACCGACTGATGTACATTTGGTACAAGAATTGTAACCACTATGACCTCTGGTATACTTGATGAAACTTTTAGCAGGTACATCACAAATGAAAGCCTTTATTTTTACTTTGAAATGCTGACCATTATAAGAAATTCCATTATCAATAATATTGGTGGCCTCATCTATGAATGACTCTAAAAAAAGGTTAGCATTGCTGGGTTTATCATTCCCATGATAGAGCCCTATTATTTGTACATCACTCATAACACCAAATAATTTACACAGTATAGGGTAACACTGACTAGAGGAACTTTTTGTTAGAGGTAAACCATCAATATTCACAGTTAATTCTACACAATTCTGCTTCAATTGATCTGAGTGGATACTAAGCAACTTTTCAATGCAGTTTCGAAAGCCAAAGTGGAAATACTCTCCAGGCTGTACACTTTTCAACCCTATGATTCTCTCAGTTCTCAACAGAGTTCGTGCATCCAAAGGTAATTCAGGATGCAAAGGATTCAAAATATGTAAAAGAGATGTCAGAGCCAACTGAGTGATATTGTTGTCTATTGACCATTCTCCCAATTGCAAACTTAAAGATTTTTTACATTCAGCAGGAATGATTTTATGTGGTACAGGGTCTTGTAGTAAAATAATATCATTATCATCGTTATCAGTCTGTTCTTCGGAATCTGATTCATGTAATGGAGATAGAATACTGCAATCTATAGCAGCATCTATTCCAGAAAAATTCGACACATTCGAGTTGTCATCAGTTGAATTAGAAATCTGGGATTCAATATCAGCTGAAGAGTTTTCCAAATGTTTACTCACAGACTCAGTTACATTTTTATTTATTTTTCTACCTGCCTTAACAATGAACCTGTGAAACAATTTCTTTCTTTTTGGGTGGGACTCTGCCATCGATAATAATTCTGAGAGCCTACTTTTCGTGAAGATTCTTATTGGAAATAAAATTGGATTCACGCACTCACCTCCTTTTATAATTTTTTTTACAACTGCTATACACCTTTCACTGCACTGTAGACATTAAAAAAAAACAGAACAAAAGCCAAGCCAGATTCCATCCAAAGCCAAAGACAAATAAAATGCATACGCAAGAATTAGAGCTTAGAGTTCCAGGCGCCAAAGAAACGGTTCTCTTCGCGGCATAGTTGCCTAGACGAAGTATAGTAGACGAAGGGGGAAGTAAATAAATGATACTGATATGGCATGCAGCGTTGCCCGAATATGCTCGCGTCAGGCATTTTGTTAGATTCGGAAGAGAAATCATCAAAAGAGAAATAGTGGCTAACCGTCAAAACATTAATAAATGAATACATGGCATCATTACTTGATGAATATCCTGTCAAGATATCCTATGGATGACTGGAAATGTACTTCGTATGGATATCCATAATGAGTCTTGAATGGATATCCTATTGATGGACTGAGTAAATCCTGACGGGATATCTTACATAGTTCTGTGGGTGGATATTTTATGGATGTTCATTCCATATCCACAGTCAGGTATCTACAGGATATCCTCTGTTAACCAGAATTATGGGCGTTTCATCATAAATACATTTTTCGAATATTAAATGATACAAACAGCAAATGGAAAAATGGAATTCCACTAATTATTTTACTTACACCGATTGCTCGATGAATATCTTTGTAAGATATCCTATGGATAGATTGAGCAGGTCCCATTGGGATATCCTACATACTTCCGTGGGTGGATATCTTATGGATGTTCATTTCATATCCACGGATATTCCGCCTTGAATCGGACTCGAAATGGATATCCATAGGATATCCTGTGTTAACTGGGAGTGTCGTAAAATTCTTCGCGCCATATGCACAAACTCTAGGTCGCGTCACAAGAGTTGCCCAATATTTACGTGATGAATGAACAGATTGAACCTCATAAATATTCGACCATTATTTACAATTTTCTCGGAATTTCACATCCTTGGAACTGTCCACATCAGATGTCGCACACAATATGGTATTTGGCAATGTAATAATAGTGTTGAGTGGGCTTTTGTTTATTGTCCGCCGCCATTAGCCAGTTCACTGCCAAACTGGAAAGCACTAATTCGTGTAATTGGACATTTAACGTCTTGTAATAAAGTGTTAAGTAATGAAGGCTTTTGTCAGAAGTCATTCATTAGGAGAAATTGTAGTCATTTGGTAGTTGCGATTTGGATACTAGTATCTGGGAATCATTCCGATTATAGTTTTTAGTGGTAGGCGATTTTTTTAAATATAGTGATCGTTATCCAGGTACCAGATGTAAAGTAGATATTCATGATATGAGGGACGATTTCACAAAGCTGAGGGCATATAGATCTTTTGATACCTGTTGTTGCATCTACTTTATAAGTATTTGAAACCATCTTGAAACAATAGGAATTATGCAAGAAAGGGCTAACAGAAATTGAGATTATTCTCCCATGTGAAATTTAAAGCATTCAATGAATTAGAGCAGTTCAGACGCCACAATTTAGCAAGCACTTTGGATGACGTCACATGACATGTTTCGGGTTTTTTCACTTTACTACTACTAAATACATATTTTCAGTTTCAATTGCTGTACAGATTGTGGAAAAAACTTACTATCGTATCGAAGAGTGAAAATACTATTAGAAATACACCAGATAAAGTTTTTTATCAGCAACCGTATAGACAATATATCAATAAGATACATTTCTTTATATTTCTCAGTGGAAAAAAAATTCCATGATTTTTATTGTCATTTGTATCGAATATTGAAGGTCTATTACCATTGTTGTGAAAATCATCTTGATGTAATTTATATTTTATATATAATCAATATATTTATCAGTGTGAATTAGTCAAGACGAAACGAGATCACCTAGTTGACAAAATATCGGAATATCGTTTTATAATATATATATCAGATCGCTAAACAAACATCAAAAAGGAAGTTCTTGGGTAAAGCAGCAAGCAAAACGTGTACTCTTTCAACAATATATTTCCGATATTTCGACAGTGTATACTGTCATCTTCAGGGAAGCTACAAATGATTAACGAAATTGCTTATACAATATGAAGCGAGAAGAAAGGCATTACTTACTGTGTTTTTGAGAATGGTTGCTAAGTTGTAATTTTTTGACAAAGGATGAATTATTTTTGAATGCATTGTCAGATTAAAATTATCTTCATGATAAAGTCAAGTATTCAAAATATGTGAGATTGAAATGAAGTTTATGAATAAAATTTTCTCGTAAGAGTTGTTTAAAACAGTGAAAACGTGGTTTGAAAATTCTTAGGTTGGGAAACAGACAAATGATATGACAATTGGAAGGTTTGATCCGTGGCTAATGACAATTGAGATTTAAGGTTTTTGGTCGCTGCTTCTGAAAACTTCAGCCAACTTACTATGATTCAAAAGAGAGAGTTATTAATTATGAAAGTATTAAAGTTATTTGAATTATTATTTTTATCAATTTGAACTAAAGAAGAGTAAATTTCACTCAAATGATTGAGATCTGTTCTCTTATTAAGGCAATGATCAATTTTAGTGATGAAGGTCATCTCCATGAACAGCCTCTTGGTCAAGTTGCATTCCTTAGTTAGAATTTTAATGTTATTGTAATTCATGTCATATCCTGTGTTGTTCACATGTTCCCCCAGAGCACAACGTTCTGGATGAAGTCTGGAGTCACTTTTGTGCGATGTTATTCTATCTTTTAAGTTTCTTGAAGTTCGACCGATATATACCTTGTTGCAATTCGAACATGGAATGTGGTAGACCACTTGTGATTGTGACAGCAAGGGAGTTTTATCTTTAAGTTCTCTGAAAATTGAATTCATTGTTAGAACTGTTTTATTTGAAATTTTTATTTATGGAAAAATTCTAAAGTGCAAGTCTGCGAGATATGTCTGTTTCGCTTCATTACCATATATTACAGACATATTATTTGTTCACAAAATACTAGTTTCACGAAGTTTTTCTGACGCGTGAATACAAGTAACGGGATTTTTCCCAAATTATTTATATTATACAGTTCTGGGTGAGAAGAAGCAAAAAATTGTTCCCATTTTTCCCACAATGATAATCATTTTTCGAAGTTATAGGGGTTTTTCTGTGCGGTCAGCTTTTGTGAGTCGATAGATAAGAGAACAAAGATATGAATTTAGAAATGTAACAGCCGCCTTTCTGTGGAAAATTTGAAAGCTTAGGGTCAAAAACTACCGAAGGCGCTGATGACGGTTATTTTGTTCCAAGTATGGTTTCAACAAGGAGTGAAGATACTGAATCGCAGACTTCAATTGACTTTGACGTCTGTCTGCGATTTTGAAATTCCTACAAAATAAGTGGAGAATCATCGTCATTTCAAGAATAACCCAATGCTTTCTATACTTGGATCGAGTGAATAAAACTACCAAACTATAAAATTCTCTCCGAAATCAAATTCTCAACCACTATTTTCTGTTCAAAGAACAGTTTTCTTCGAGATTCACGCTGCCACAATTGAAACAATACTCATATAACGCTCTTATTTCTCTTGAAATTCCAGGTAAATGACAGAAAATGGTGTATTCTTTCAAACTGCGTCATATAATGTAAGTCGTCTTGGGGTATGTGAAACCATATTTTCAGAAGGAAACTGCTTCTCGCAGAGGAGATGTGTTGTAAGTATAACTACTTTTCTTAGGGCTTGACGGCCGTCGTTTTTTGGAATTTCTCCCTAACGTTTCGCTAGCACGAGTGGCCTGCTTCTTCAGAGGCTTACTCATTTCCGATGACTAAACGTTTCGATTTCTCAAGGCGTATTGATATTGATGAGTCTGGAGTGTTAATTACTTTTGTCGGGTTCGGGAATAATCATCATTATTAGTTGCCGCACTACCTGCCATGATTTCATTCGTTATTCTTGATTTCCTCAGAATGGGATTCCAAATTCTGTTTAGACTCAACACTTCTTCTTTTCTTTTGGAATTGTCCGTATGTTTTTGGATCTCTATTGCCTCCCGTACCAGTCGGCTATGGTAACTCTGGTTGGGGGCAATCAGTTGAGCATTTTCAAACAGAATCCTGTGGTCACCCTCACTCAGTGCGTGTTCCGCCACCGCCGATTTGTCGGTTTGCCCCAGCCTGCAGTTCCTTTGATGCTCTTTGAGCCTTGTTTCCATGGATCTTTTCGTGGTACTGATTTAAACCTTCCCACAGGTGCACGGTATGCGATAAACCCCTGCTGCTGACAGTGGGTCTCTTTTGTCTTTAGCCGACCTGAGGCTTTGTTGGATCTTCTTGGTCGGCTTGAAAACCGTTTTTATGTTATATTTACCCAAGTGTTTACCAATTCTGTCAGTGACCCTCGGGATGTATGGCAGTTATGCATTTGCAACTACCTGAGAGTCCTCCATGTTATGAACCGTGGGACTCTTCAGTTTCATGGCCCTGTTGATCTCAGAGACACTGTATCCATTTGCTCTGGTTCACAAATTCTTCGAGCACGTTCAGTTAGGGTGGATATGACTCCTCTCTTTTGACTGGGATGGTGGTTCGATAGTGCGTGCAGGTACCTATCTGTGTGCGTGGGTTTTCGGTATACTTTGTAGGTTGAAAATGCTAAACTGATTGCCCCCAACCAGGGTTACCATAGCCGACTGGTACGGGAGGCAATAGAGATCCAAAAACATGCGGACAATTTCAACAGAAAAGAAGAAGCGTTGGGTCTAAACAGAATTTGGAATCCCATTCTGAGGAAATCAAGAATAACTAATGAAATCACGGCCGGTAGTGCGGCAACTAATAATGATGATTTTTCCCCGAACCCGACAGAAGTAATTAACACTCCAGACTACCTGCATCAATATCAATGTGCCTTACGAAATCGAAAAGTTATACTAATAACCTCAGCCGCGAAAGCCTTAACCAGACGTGTTGTGATTTGGTGTCGAGTATTTTTTTTATTATTGGTTATTGAAAGATTCAAGTATGAAAAATCCGTCATTAGCTCCTAAATAATGCAGTATTCTGCACTTGTAGTTTCTACAATTTTCTCTAATCCATCCAATTTGTAATACTTGAGGTCAACAACCGTCCAAGGAATATGGCGTAATGCTTTTCGGTTTTCACAAGTATGCTGTTGCCTATCTTAGCTCAATTGATCATCTAGTTTTTATATTGGTAACTGTGTTGAATATTTCTTACACCTGAAACCCCTTATGAACGTTAACCCTCAGAATGTTGAACCTGTGTCAGCCAAGCATAAATGAGCCCTACCATTCTGAGTGTGATTCCACGGGCAAGGATTTGGAGCGAAAGTCTCCCCAGAACCTGTCAGCCATCCAGATCATAGCAACAATGAAACTCGACCTAACCCATTCTCCAAAAGTAAATGGTTGGTTGATCGTGATTGTACTGAAGTAGAAAAAATTATGAGAATCAATTCAAAAAAATATGTATTCAATTATATCTGAGCGTTTAAACTTTTTCAGTAAAAATTGAAAAATGAATATGCTGAATTAATGTGATGGACCAGGTGGCATTGATATATTTTTTAAAACAAATTTTAGTCTGCCTTGAAAATAGGAAATACTTGAAGGTAAAACAACTCGTGATCTAGAGAAAAAAATTACGCACTGCGTGTTTGTTTATGCAAATCCAAGAATTTGATGTGAATAGTTTAAAAATAATTTTGATGATGGACATTTTACAGGCTGCCTTACATAATTTGTTACACATAAAAACATCGCTCGAATTACGAAAATCTTGGAGGTAAACTGTTTTGTATGATACAGGTTGAGTAACATTTTGTTCGAATGTTATGCTAAGAAAAGGAATGATTTTTTTTATAGCATGCACATTAGAACTTGGTATGGATTTCTAGCGGGATTGACTGAAATTCAAAAAGCATATTTGGGAGTATGAAGTGTGTTCCACCAAACGGTATTCTTGGTTTTACATTGATTGCCAAGCAGCGCGCAAAATTTTTTGCACACTAGTTTTATCTTAGTATATTCTCTTCCAAAGACAGACTGTATAATTTTGGTCCGAAACATCTCTTCCTTCCGCCCGATCTATCAAATTTATTGGTGTTTTGGAAAATTGAGATACCCAGCTGTAAATTCGTATAAACTTGTATTTTGGCATTGTGAAACTATTCTCAAAATTCACATATGATTCGATAGCCGCAACTTCAAAAATTGAGGTTCAAAGGTAAAAAAAAACTACTTTTTGCACGTATCTTGCAAATATCTCGTTTCCAATGGGTTTTATGCTAATTGTATTTATTATCAATATTGTAGAAAATTAAATTCTCAAAAACTTCTGTTCCAAACTTTTTTTTTAAGTTGAATCGTTTCTGAAATAGAGGGGTTTTCCTAAAGTTGAAATAGCGTATTCTCTAGGAGAAAGCAGTAGGTCTGCCCCAGCAGTGGGAACGAATAGCAATATTGGCCGTCCCTTGCCCGCACAAGACTCTGCCTTCTGGATTAACTAATGAGATCGTAGGAGAAAATAAAACCGGTAAGTAAGAACTTTCAATAGGGATCAATTACCCTTACACCAAACTGATATTATTCGCACATGATGTGCGTTTCGCTATTCAATTTATCATTTTCAGGCAAATAAATTCCTCCTCCTGAATCGTTAAATTGGTTACGGAACGCGTGTCAAGTGCGAGTGATAAAAGTTTGGCGTTAGGGTAATTGATCTCTACAAAAATATCACAGTTTTCTCACTGAGAACGGGTTTACAAAACCGCGACATGTGTTTCGCTATACAAAAGCATCCTCAAGCAGGATACAATCCTGTGATACTTTTGTTAATATGGATGTTCATCAAGTATCGGCCAGTTCAATTCAATAATTGATCTCTGTTGAATGTTTTCATGAAGAAATATGGATGACAATGAATAGAATTCAGTATCTTAGTCACATCAGATAACTTCGAATGCTGTTCCATTCATTTGGAATCTCAAAGACAGATACCTACTCACTGAATATTCTGTTGTTCTCAGGACGACAACGGCCTTTTTTGAAGACGATAAATTTTTCTAGAAAATGAATATCAGTTTCGAAGAGTTAAAATACTCAATTTTACGTGAAAGTAAACAACAACTAGATCAGAAAAAACTTTAATGATATCACATGTGATTTCCGAAATATAATAAATTATTTCAGATTATGTACAATAGAAGTTAGACGTGTGGAGTTGGATGAAGTTGTGCTGGCGTCATTCAGTTCTCACCACCATCCACCTGAAACAAATAGGTTATAGCTGAGAATTTGATAGGAATGTTCGCATAAACATTGATAAATATCAATCATTTTGAAAGTCCATCTATTAACCAAAAAATTGTTGCCATCAAAAAAACAGCGTATTTGTTCCGTAGTTTTCTGGGTTCATTACCTACCACAATCAAAAAAAAAAATTGATATTGGAATCTAAGTGTGAAAGGGGAGATTTTTAAAAAAGTTGCTGCGTCTACTGAAAAACAGTTTTTTCTTTAGATTGTGGTAGGTCACAAACCCAGAAAGCTAAGGAACAAATATTGACCCACCACAAAATAATGACGATCACATAGTATAAGACAGAGAACAAATTTTATTTTTTGTTATAGAAGGTAGATGTGATTACTTGAATGCTTGTCTTATGACATATAAATTCATAGACACGTTTCATTAACTATCACATTTAAGCGGCTCTAAATCATCCCATAGAAATTTTATTGTACACAATACAATGGATTGTAAATATATTAATGATGATGATCATTTATGATCTGACACTCCTTATCCATTTCTTGATTTAAGTCACCATATTTTTTTTTCTGGTTGCTCCAAAAAGGTTCTATATACTGTATTTCATATTCGTTTTATGAAAATTTATAACCAATCGTTTCACCATCAACAATCAAATGATATAATTGAGACTCAGAAAATTGAACAATGCGCCTAGCGTAATGCGTGTATCTATCAGAAAAGAATAAAAAATATTGAGGTTGAAGAATATAAATGAATCATCAAACAATCACCACTGAAAATAAAACATCAATTGTCGTTCCAGAAGTGATAAAGTACTCTGGTTATCCTAAGTTGTTCATTACTTCTATGTGTATTTATATAGTTGCAGTTTAGTTATGTAGTTCAGTGACAATCTTCCTAGACTGAATTATTCCCTCATATTTTTCTGATTTACACAATTCTCAGAAATTCTATATTTCTTGAAACAAAATTTCAACTGAGTAATTTTTCTGAAATCTCAATGTCAACAACTATGCCAGCACAGTTTCCTGTAGTTTTTCACATATTTTAAAAATCGAAAGTTAATTAATAGAAGGCAGAATTGAAATGTATTGTAAGGAAATTGAAACTTTCACAAAGATCGAATACCTCAACACCAAACTGAAAACAGTCACCTTCGACAAACTCCAGGTAGAAATCGATATAGTTTTCTTAAGGAACATTTCCTTAAGATGCTAAGTTGACTGGCGAAACGTGCGTCTAGTGCAAGCAATTTTAATTTGGTGTCAGGATAAATACACCCTCCACATTTTACCTGAGCTCCATCCTCCGCCGTAACCCTTGTTCCATCCACCTCCGTATCCACCACCATATCCGCCTCCATATCCACCCGATTTCCATCCACTACCATATCCAGAGTTCCACCCTCTTCCATATCCGCTGCTGGGTACGATCACTTTGACAACTTTCACTCCTCCGTAACCGCTGTTCCATCCACCGGATCCCCAACCACCGCCATAGCCTCCGCCATAGCCTCCTCCATAGCCTCTAGAATAACCTCCTCCGTAGCCTCCCAATCCGGAGGACCAGCCACCACTATTCCAGCCGCTGCCTATGTAGCCAGCTGGAAGAAGAGGTTGTTTCAGTGGAAGCGATTAATTATGGAGTTGTCTATACATATGTGTAATATGATTATCTGTTCATGCAAAATCAAGGCAGTGTGCAGGTTACAATCAGAGGACGGAATATCAAGTATTCTATTGAACCACCGTACAACAAACAACTGATTGAAAACATTGCAGTTCAATCGCAAAATTGATATTTATTATTCAAAGTTGGTCGACTGTCATTGCTGGCTGCCTCCAATGTGCATTGAGTGTCCTATAAATCGATAGTCGTTTTCTCCAGTCGAACCAGTTCAATAGAACAGTCGAACTTTGGATTTCCTTGCCGAGAGGAGTTTCTCCTGAGGCTTACGAACTTCAGACATTTAAAGTTAATGTTTATTCGTATCTCCTGTCCCTTGATTCACGCGGTGTTCTTTGAACATTACAGGGGTTCCTCTTCGTGTGAATCTGTATATATATATATGTGAAAAATTGTATATCTCTCAACACCTTTTTGTATTTGCACTTTATATTTATCAATAAATAAATAAATGTTTCATTTTAACCAACAATATGCTATGATTGCTAAGAGCCATAAAAATTCGAAATTGTCAACTCCTGAAATATATTCTGATATACGCATTCCACATAAATATAAAATTACATGTGGGATTTGAAAAAGTATTCACCAAATATGTGACAATTTCGAAAAAAAAAATTAATAGGCGATATAGATCTCGCCTTAGTCTCAAATTGTGGCAAATTAAGTCTTTTTCAAAAGCATATGGAGTGATTATACCGGTCAGATCTTTCCTTCACGGAGATATCAAGCAAAAACTGAAGAAAGTGTAAAATTTTCATGCTTTTTTGGGTACACTGCCGCTCGCACAACAATCTGGTAATTGCAAATCTAGTTTTTTAATATTGGTTCAGGTTCAAACAACATATAAAAAGTTCAGAATGACCCGATCTTCTGCAAACACAGATGTACATCTTGGTTGGATGAATAGTCCTGAGAAAGAAAACCATTCTTCCACAAGAAAATTTGAGTACGTTAGTTACCTACAAAGAATAATTAAGTGTTTGAATACATTCGCTTGATAAAGATACAGTGTATCGAAACATGTCGCGAAGACAATAAATTTAGTGGAAATTTAATCGTATTCAGTTTCCTAGCCTACAATAATTGTACTTTCGATCAAATGTTCATGTTGAAATATCTCATCATTCAGCTGACGAAATTGTTTGAATTTGAGAATCGATATTTTGTTTTCGGATTGAGGGATTCAGCTGAAAAATTTTCAGTAATAAATCTTCACGAATATCACTCGACCTGAAATTTTTATCAGTTAAATGAATGTCCATTTTTTTCAACTCAAACTCTGTTATTTTTGAGCAATACCCATCGAGCGACAATTAATATCATGCTGGTTGCTGAATAACAAAGTTTTCGTTGAAAAATGGAAATTCATCTATAACATTGAGCTATTACTTTCGATGAAAATCTAAGACAGACATATCGTTTTTTAATAATGGATGCTACAATATTTGCCGATATCATTTGTGTTGGCAAAAAATTATTGAAACTTCATAGCAATCATTTAAGTTCATTTCTCATTTTCGATCTTCTGAAAAATGGAGACTGGATAATATACAATATTGCTTGCTTACAGGAAGATGGATATTCCTCAGAAGAATAGAACAAAGATATAGTTGAAGAAATATTGAAGCAGAAAATGAATATATGATAGATTTGAAAGAATCCCTAGGTGAAAGATAGTGATGAAAAAACTGCAGTTTGCATGCAACACGGTTTGATCTTTCTCCATCTCCCACTTATATTTTCTTTGACTCGATGATAATTGAGTGGAAAATTAGTTTCATGATACCTCTAGAAATAATTATGATAGTTTATTCCTCAATTCTTCAAACTGTCCTAAAATTGTTCGTTCTGTTAACCAGCTGACGAACGTCAACCCTCAGAATTTGAAACTTGGGCGAGCAATGAATTAAGGATGTCTTACCTTTCAACATGCTATTTCCCAGCACGGTGAATAAGCAAAGAGAGTTGCAACACGAAGTGATGTGAAAACTTTCACTTTATAGGAGTAGAAGATATAATTCACCTGAAGTTCAATTGAACAATCATTTGAAGAGTCTTCACTTTGTATTTAACTGAGAAACCGAAAGAATGAAAACTCGTCATCGCATTCCAATAACAATATTTTCCACCTGATCTATTCGTTAATAATTCACGATAATTTTCATTGTTTGTACTAGTGCATTGTTTACCAGGTAGAAAAAGACTAACATTCCTGGACGACTGTAAAGACACAGAGTTCAAGAACTTGGCTTTTCCTTCGAGGTAAACATACTATTTTTCCGCGTTTGAAATTTGACAGATATCGAATGAATTCGAAAAAATGCCGAAAAATTTTACTAACAAATGAATGGTGCTTTGAAATTCGTTATGAAATCACTTAGGTTGCTTTGGTACTTTTTCTCGAAAGTAAAATGGAATCCTCCAGATATAATACAAAGTGTTATCATTCATTTATGTAGAACACTGACAACTATGAGGAATTTCATTCCCTTGCAAAATTCCCTAGCGATTTGCGGAAAATATTATTCGTAAACTTATTGAAATGATAGAAATCTGGAAAAATTTACCTTGGCAGTATGTCACTACCGCAACAAGAACCGCAAGACCAAGGAACACCTGAAAATAAAAATCTTCTTTGAAAAGAATTGCCATAAAAGAACTCAATTTCACAACACTTGCAACTGGAGACTGAACTTCTTATGCAAGTCACACATGAATCGAATAAAAAATTAACATATACCTTCATATTTATTTGAAAAAGGAGACTGACATCCAATCCGACTCGGATGGGTTATATAGCCGTTTTTGAAGCCTTGGACACTCCCCATTCACCCGATCCATTACCCGAACGATGTTTTTTTATTATTTCCCCATCTTTGACTTGGAATTGGCTCTTCAGTGTAACCAGAGCAACCGTTCATTGTTTCAATGCTAACCAGGGACGCACAAAACTCGTTTCAGCAGTAAATGCCTAAAAATAGTGGCGAAATTGTCGGAAAAACCATTTGTTCGGTTTTATACAAAGCGTTGTTATTATTTATTACGTTCTGGCATGAATTACTTCCCTTATGGTACAGCTTCGGAGTATAGAAGCCGTCTACCATTTTGTCGCTTCACACATATTATTATTATTTGTAAGTGTGAATTTATGCAGCTCAAAATAAGTAATATCAAGTAACAATTATCACATAAAAAATATCAAGTATGAGTTGAAATTCTCCTTTTGTGCTGACAGTATTTATGCAGGCAATTAACAATTTATTAATCAACAAATAACAAATAAAAAGTTGGTCAACTTTTATATTTCTTCGTTATTTGAACGAGATTTTCTTAAGCAGATGACCGCGGATTGGTCCATTCAGTGACAGTGACGAAACTTAACCTAACTTGTCAAAACAAACTATATTTCATTCACTTATAAATCCATTTCCCCATTAGAATTATATGAAATAACGGACTAATTTTTTTTGAAAAATTCTTTAAAAGTGGATGTTCCAAATTATATTGCGCAATCATCTTCAAAATTAAATATAAATTAATTTACATATTATACGAGAACAGTACGTGAAAAAAGAACATATCCCATTCCATTAGAAGACTAAAAAACTACTTAAAAAAAATCTAGAAATATATTCATTTCCAAGAAGAGAATTAAATGATTTCAAATTACTCATAGGATCACTATAATTATTTTTTATTATTCAAGGTATACACATGTCTTTTTTTCCTTTTTCTTATTATATTTTTCATTTTCTGTTTTCAAAATTATTTTTTTCTCATTGACTCATGTCGAACAGTTGATACTGATTTATCATTTCATTCCATTCATTTTTATTATTATCGTTCTTGACAGCTCATTAATTTTCAAGTTTGTCAATCTATAATACATATCATATACACCGTACCTAATACCAGTCAGTATATATCAGTGAATTTGAGTTGAGTGAATAAGTGAAATTTGATTGTATTTTCAAATATGTCATGTCTCCAATGTGAAAATAATTCATTAAAATATTAAAAAATATCTTTCTATTTTGAGAATCATAATGTTTGAATGATATCAACAGTAAAGTCCTTTGGAAGTGTAGAAAGCCAAAACTTTACTGTCAAATAGCTAACCAATACATGCTGATAATTATTTTGAAAACACTCTCCTTTGTATTACCAATATAATCAACATTTTCAGAATATGTATAGTGAATATAGGATTTGACCACAATATATTGAGTCCTGGATAATGTAGTATCAATTTTGATTGAAAATTTTGTTTGGGAAATCCACTGTGAAAAAGTCCTGCTGATTTTTCGAGGTCATTCAATATGTGACTGACGTATATAATTTTCCTTCTGTCAATACTGATAGCTGACTATTATTTTTGAGTTGAAAATTATCCGAAAAACCAAAGCATGAGTTATGACACGGTATGGAATTACTAGAAGCATATTTCTTCAACAACTTTACATGCTATTCTCCTCAGCTCAACCGCCACTGAAATAGCTTATTTATCTACACCCGTACTCTAATAATACACTTATATGCCCACAACCCGTTTTATAATGATATCCATTACGATACAGATTTTTCATTACGATACAGATTTTCAACCAATAGAAACCCATTATTTTTCAATCAAGCATGATGTGCATGCTCTTTATTTGACATTTGTCAAGTCAAAATCGGTATAGGTATTGAACTTTCGAAGAATATAGCCAAACTTCGATAATCATAACAAAATGTCTGATACCAGCGATATGGGAGAATCACCTTCGACACCTTCACCGACAGAAATACAGTTAGAATGATTAAATTTTTCATTCATATCTCCTGTGTATTAGGAGGAAACCATAATTTCTGTGGTTTATTTTCAGTCGGTGTAAAAAGGCGTGTTAAAATGCAACGCTACCTCCCGTTCTGTTAGTTTCATTTCATAAGCCTTCATTTTGAAGTTGCTGTTTGTTTTCCCCGAATATTGATGTTGAATACATTGAAAAATGGGTTTGAAAGGCTTCTTTTGTTAACCAGCTACGAACGTCAACCTTCAGAAGTCCCTTTTGAAGTGTGAATTCCAGCGCATGATATATCATATCATGATACTTTCGCAAATGGTCATTTACCTTGAGTGAGAAATTGAATTCAACCTACCACCCACTAAAGATAAATATCGAATGAGTCGAAACAGAGACATTCATGATACGCCCTAGATAGATGATGAGAAATAATGGTACCAGAAAGACAATTTGACACCAGATTTGAAATAGACATTCACCTTTCTCCACTTCAAATCTCCAACACACTGATATTGGATTGCATAGTTCATGAAACCAACTATCCTTGGTTGAAATTCAAACCGATATTGAGAAAAAAATGAGACAGTTGTCTTCAATGATGTTAACAATGATAACTCGTTTATCTCCCATGAAAGTGACTTTCTTAAAGCCTGAAATAAAAATAAGGTATATTGATTGAGATCAGACATTTTCCATGACGAATAATGTTTTTTTTAGTAGCGTAAGGAAAAGTCAACTTTTACTCACGCATTTTAGTGTTGGAAAAGTCACTTTTCCGTGCTAGTGCGGAAAAGTGAATCTGTCAAGTTTTTGGAGACTATACTGACATTTCAATAATTGAAATATATATATTTGTATGCTTGTAGTTGATGCCTAAGAACCCTGGTGTTAGAGTAAAATTGGCGACACATGCCTACTATGATAATTATCTTCATGTGATCTTCCATTTAAGATTCCTAGAAACCCTGGTTAGTCCAGGTCTGAAACTAGGGACCCCCCAAGGTCCATTATAAAGAAAAATTTCCGATAAAAGACTATTTTTGAAAAAAATGTAAACAAATTAATGAAACAGTGTCGAAATGGTGCGGAAAAAAATCTTTTTGCCAAATAAGAAAGATCTTCTGAATACATGGAATGATAGCTACGGGTTTCCTCATTATCTTGAACTTTGAATCATCGAAAAATGTCAGTTTTTGCCTGAGTTATGAAACAATTCGTCCGCCCGCCTCCAAGCGAATGCATAGACAACAGAATTCCTATAGAGAAAGCGGCAGCTGAAATGAGGAGAGTTTTGGGTCCCTTTATCTCGAAAACTGTTGAGTTTTCGGAATAAAATGATAAAGGTCATTTTTGTAGATAATGAGACGATCTTTTATTTTTGTATGAACGAAAACTCTTTAATTCGTATATTTAGCCAGATATTGGCGGGAAACCCATTTTTATGGGTTTGGGGGGGGGGGGCATTTTCGGCCATTGCCATGAACGCAATCGTGTTAAGTTTTGGGTCCTTCGAAAACATCTGTGACGACCTACAAATTGAGCCACAAGTGAAGAACGCATAGACTTATTCACAGGTTCGTTCCTTCATTTACTGGACTAGGTATGTTCTCTTATACCTGTGAAAGTTTGGGATAAATCGTAAATCGAAATCCAGATTCCTTGATTTTTGGTGGATAACTGAGGGATTGGATGTTTCCGTACAATACGTACAGATGTCGCACATACGTTCTTGTCAGTCTTGTCTGATGCGAAACTTGGACTAAGTGAAAATGTGCAGTCGGGTTTTTCCACTTTCATTTGATTGGATAGTGAAAAGAGATCGCAACATAAACCATAATGAGTGGCCAATCGAATAACAGACCATTTTTGATTTCGAGCATTTCTGAAAATTGCACAATGATTTTTTTTCTAGAATGAGCCAAAGGCATCGATCGCCAAAGTATACCGCTATTAGTGAAGGGTGAAGGTTTCCTTAGTTTTATTTTTTGAAAATCAGCAGTTTGCAGAAATTATTTTTCATTAATGTAGTTGGGTCATCAATTGAAAAAAACAATTTTTGGACAGTGATGCTTCAGAAGAACTGATACTGCTGTTTGTCTAGAACATCAAAACTTTTGTGGTAGAGGGTAGGGAGAATATTTTTTTTCAAAAAGTGTCCAGCAAATATTTCTATTGAAAACCTGTTATATTCAAGTGAGAATTGTGGTCCACAGTTCATCACGAAGAAAGTCCGAATAATTTTTATAATATCGCCTGATGAACGACGCCTCACGCTCAGAGGTTCATTCAGAATATTGATTTCGAATAGGTGAATTTTATCTACCATGGGCATAGAATGGATGTACATTTTCATTCGTAGAGCTACACTGTCCACGCAAATTTCAAAAACGCAACATTGTGCAGATATCTGAGACAAAACTAACGACAATAATTTAAATCCGACACTTCAATACGATGAAACAAGTTTCAAAACACGTTTCAATGTTCAAAAGCGACGAAATCAACGTATAAACACGATAAAACATATCACATATCAAAATATCGAGGTGACATGACAATGTGACGTGACTTAGAGATAAATTTGAAAATGGAAACAACGCCCCCACCGAGAATATAGAGGAAATCTTCAAAAGCGTCGATTGTTTTTTCGCAAAAAAAAACAAAACAAAATGTTATCAGTTGAATTACGAGGGTTTCTAGGCATATTACTTCCATTTAATGAATTCAGATGGCACTTGCAATGAAAATAAAAACAGAATTCTTCGTTCTGAATTTCCTAAGAAGTAAATAGTCAACCGACCAGTCATTTACTATAACGATACTTTTACATTCGGACGCTGTCCGATCGGCAGTCATTATTATTTGTTTAGAATCTCGGCCAAATTCCTCATACTTGTATTACTTTCATTTGATTTCGTTTTTCATGAATATAACAGTAGATTTCGCTTATTTTGAAGACTGCTCACTCAAGAAGTATAGTTTGCCGATTGTTCGGTTGAATATGCACTTCCAGTTTCCTTACTAGAGCGTCGGGAAACAAAAAAGTAGTTATTTTCATGTGGAATAGAAATATTCGCGGAGAATGTAGATCCTTGTGAAATGTGCCAATATTTCCAAATACGAACGGCGATAACTTCTGAACCATTTTTACACATCGGAATACAAGTTTTTGTGAAAATATTATGAAATCAATATGATACATGATTACAAAACTTCACCTCGAATCGAAATGCAAATCGTCATCTCTTCAAAATGGTACACATTTCAAAATCGATTTTGAATATATTATGTTTCAAAATCCTTGTGTTAATTATAATATATATATTCATTGATTTATATCTCATACACTCTTCTTCGGTACTGCACATGAATGGTAAGTTATATAGACAAGTCAATAGCTGTTCGATTTAATACGGAAAATGTTACTATAAACGAAAGCATGTTACTCAAAACAGACGGAAAATCCCTAGAGAACTCAGCCTGTACAAAATTTCTAGGAGTGTATCTAGATCAAAAACTCAACGTGGAATGAGCATGTCGATCATACAGCCTCAAAACTGAGTTCATATTGTTTCGTTATCAGGAATTTATGGAATACAGTATCGATCGACGTGCTCAAATTATTATACTTTGGTCTTATTCAGTCGTGCCTTTCATATGGTCTAGTCTTCATTTATTATTCAAAAAAAAATTATAAGATGCTTGCTGAACTTGCCTTAGGACGAATCATGTAAAAACCACTTTGTTGAATTGGGTATTATGTCGTTACCAAGTTTGTTTATTTACTCATTGATTGTTTACATTATAAATAAACAGGATACGTTAAAGACGAGAGGGGAGGTACACAGTCATAACACACGACAGAAGGACGAAATCTATTTAGGTTTCTCCAGATTATTAATTGGGCAGGAAAACCCCAATTATATGGGAATCCAGTGCTACAATGAAATATGTGCAATGAAGGAGTTCAGAGAATATGAAACAACATTGCCCAAGAAATGCTAAAAATGCTATTACTAATTGCAAGAATTTTTCAATGATAACTCTGACTGAGTTCACATCCACATAGATCACAAAGATTGGTAAGGAGTCTGAAAAGATGTCACACAAAATTTAAAATGTTACTCATCAGACGTCATTAAATAATTTGGATATGTTATTTCAATTGGCAATTGATACATTATTTAAGAAAATAAGCCATTGTTATTCTGTATTTTACTATATTTTATCTTGCATATTTTAAAGATTTTTTTTAGCATACGAACCAGGTTCCTATTGCACCAAATAGAGAACTGGCTTATCTGTTTGTGACGTGTCCCATAATGTATATTTTACTTACCAGTATTGTGACATTCAGTGGACAAAATAAAAATTATTATTATTATTATCTGCGGCTCTAGACCACAGAACACTAAAATTAGAAAGAGAATTCTACGGAATCGCCTCTGTTCTGTATCCTGAGTTTTCAGGGACCTAGAAACGCCGATTTGGTGCATAGGTATTACAACTTCATGACAGTTTTCCACATAACACGATGCAGAATACATCTGAGAGAGAAAGGATATGCACATTGAAGTGATATTGTAAAGAACAGAATGATAATTCTGCACTTGAATTACTTTATCCTTCTTAACCTTTTTATATCTGCTACAATGAGGAAGGAATTAACTTTTAGAGGTTATACCACAGAAAACTTAATACACCGCGGGCATATCTGACAGACGACAGTAAATGACAGTTGTCAATCCAGCCTGCTGGACAAACAAACCTGATTTACCTATGCTAAGTGTGTGTTTATGTCATATTTTAAAATCTTTTTTCTCAATAAAGGCTCAATTTTGTGCGATTGTGAAATGTGGAAGTAATAGCGGCAGGCATAATCCACCATCGATTTCCTTCTATTTTTGACAATAGAAAAAAAAGAATAATCTTCTTGCTGAAAAAGATGTGAATTGTGAATTCAGGCAACTAGAAGAGCAGATTCAACTTCTGATAAGTTGAAATGGGCAACGGTGTGTTCAAAACGTTTTGTAGGAGATATTTTCAAAGATTCTAGGAAACATAGGCAACATAATTTTTTTTTTCATTTCAGGCAAGCCAAGTGCACTCAAAGATGTTGACAATATGGACTGGGTACCGAATCAATTACTTGGCAACAAAACAAATATCAATGCAGTTCAAAGTATTCAGAGATTGTTTCGTAGGGAGCAGCGTGATAAAAATGAGATCGCAAATATTCCAGTTGATATGGATAAAATTGATGATGATTCTTTGTGTGAATGATCCAGCTGTTCAAAACTTGAATATTATTGATGAGCAAAATCAAACTCTGAATGATATAAATTAACCAGTTGAAGAAGTAGAACATGCACAAAACTCTGGTGAACACCTATGTCCAGATATTGATTTCGAGTTGCAGAATTGTTATCGTAAAATCCATCATCTCCGGGAAACTTTGCTGACTTAATCATTCACATTGGAAAGTTTAAAGCATAACTCATCTAAATGCATTTTTTATACAGGATTGCCATATGAAAAGATAGTTGTGGTTTATAATTTTGTAGAGCCTTATATAACATACCCTAAATCTGTTCTTTCAAAATTATTATTTATCGAAGTACATTTTCAGTATTCTTTTCACAAGCTTCACTCCAATTCTTCTAATCCATTTAGATATAAACATATTGTATGAATCCAAACTTTTATAGCCTTTGAAGTCTTCTGTGCATGTACTCTCATATACAAAATAGTTAATAATGTCATACAACATGTCATGAAACTTTAGGAAAGTTTTTGCACAGCATTACTACAATCCCCAAATTTCAATAAATAAGGATCACATCCATCACTTCCCTTCAGTTTCTCTAAATATCGCTTCTGGATATCCATAGACAAGGTAAGGTGTTGAAATAATCACTTTTATCAGCCATTTCACATACAATTTCCTTGCAAGCAGGAAGAATAATGAATATAGATTGCAATATATAGACATTTATATATGTCAGGTACACTAAGGGTATACCAAAAATTAGGGTAAACCCGTAATTTCTTCATAATCACGATCATAATATCATCAAATTACCATTGTTGCTTATGGAAGTACGAATAAACGATGAGTTTGTCAGTACGGTTTGTTTGTCCAGCAGGCTGATTGACAGTTGTCTTGTGACGTCACATGCCCGCCGTCTATTACTATATACAGAAGCGAAACGGCAACCTAACACAATTGTCCCAAAAATATTTGAACTTGAAGGAACTTTGGCACCTTCATGTGCAGTGAGAAAGCTGACAATATCAGCGCTGCCAGATCGAGAACGTTCAATTATCGTACCAATGGTTCAAAAATATCGTACCTACTTTTCATTTTTTTTGGTACTGTATAATGAAAATGTCAATTTTCATTTAAAAATCACATATTTCGCATGAAAACTATCAAATCACACATAACAAACAAAAAATATGACTCATTGAAGGAAAAACTCTTCAGCTAACATTTTAAAACACTGACTCAAACAGGTGGCATTCGAGGGTATTGTTATATACTATATCCGCAGATAGAGACTCTATGACCTACACTGGGAGTTGCTAAGGTTGGTTTGCTCAGACTTCGGGTGCTCACGATTGATTTATTTCACTGGTTTGAACTGTTTCAAGTTTACATTGGTAACGAATTTTATGCCAATACAAAAATATCAAGAAAGGATCAAATTTATCGATTATCGTATCGTATCGCATTATCGTATATCGTACCCAGTGCAAAATTATCGTATAAATACGATAACTATCGTTCCTCTGGCAGCGCTGGACAATATATACCAACAATAGGAAAATACACTGAGAAATTTCAAGTGAAATGTGTCAAATGAATATGATGTCTTCATCTGATTAAAAGCAATAGAATATTTTAGTACGCTCTTATTGGTGCACCTCGGCGGAAGGCGTGGCTTTTACCGAAGATGGCATTGGATTTGCTTCTGCTGTGGTAATACTTGAACTATTCTGTCTTGCTCATTCCGCAGTTCTCTCTCTCAGGGCCAGTCCATTAGTTGTAATTAGTTGGTGTAACTTTGATGGCCAGTTGCACCGCTTCAACTCAGCATAGCAACTTCAACATAGCAACAAAGCCTGGCTTAGATAAAGCACAACTTAAGAAAAGCGGTGCAACTGGCCCTGAGGGTCGACTTCGCCTATTAAAAATGAAAGATCAGCCCCCAGATTCTATTTCACGAATTCGATTGTCGAGTAGTTCAGACTGTGACTGTAGCATACGCTGTACCGAAATTATACGAATATTCTAAACAATTCGATAAAAGAATTCGTGAAATAGAATCTGGGCACTCTGATCCGTCTTTAGTGTAGTTTGTACGTATATTTTAATAATGATATGGGAATCATATAATCATGTATCTTTCATAACTTACGAAAAATCCTAGTCACATGTTTTATCAAATTCACACGAAGGGGATGCCCTGTAATTTTCGAAGGACACCGCCTGAATTGAGGGATAAGAGATACGAATCAACATTCACTTCAAATTTCTGAAGTTTGTAAGCCTCAGGAAAAACCTCTTGGCAAGGAGTTCCAAAGCTCAGCTGTTCTATTGAAAAAAGATCCCTGAGCAATAAAGGTTTGATAGGTCTTCAAGTTCACAACGAAGAGGTCATCCGTGTAGATATTGCCAAGCATGGAATAATTGATAACAATTCGAAAGAAACCGACCGTGAAAATATATATAGAAGAGAGAGACAAGTCTCCGACCCTTTTACGATGCTCCAATGAAGTAAGCGAGTCTGTGAGCGAAGAATCACCAACAAGACGAATTGCCTTTCTCTGAAGAGAATCGAGAAGCTTCAATGAATGTTTCGGTGCCGAACTCCATACATGAAAACTATATTCAAAGACAGACAGATCATCAGAAGCTGACGAGAAGTGAATTATTTCTTATCACGAAATAGAAATCCCAGAAGTTTCTGTAAAGCACCTTTAGCGATCGATCTCACATGGTTTTCCCATGAGAGATTATTACTGATCGTGATTTCTAGCATCGAGATACTTGACTTTGCAGGAAAAGTTACTCCTGACATCTGAATACTAGATGATGATAGGTCGGCTTTCCTTGAGAAGAGACATGCTTGGGTTTTCTCAGCATTAAATTCCAGTCAGTTCATGTTTCCCTATTCTATTATTTTCACCAAGTCATCGTTAATTTTCTTGACGTGAATTTTTCTTTGAATTTTTGTTTCTCGAGCTGGTATGGGAACTATGGAAGAGAAACTAGTCTGAAGAGTACTGCCGTCCGCCAAACTATGTACTGAACAAGAGGTTTTCTCGGGCAAATTATTGATATGAAGCAGAAACTAAGTGAGCGTCATGAGTACATAATACTCTTCGGGAGATCTAAACGATAAAAAGCTTTAACACTTTATATAATACCGAAACATTGTTTCCGTTGGTCATCAACATTATATCTCTACACCCTATTTGACCTTCTTCAACCAAACTCGAGTTAAAATTCAACGGCATTATTCTAGTATTCTAGTTCAAAGATTTGGTGGCAACGCCGGGCAAAGGTCACAATATTTTCTTGGAATTTGAAGTCAATGAAACATAAAAATATTGCCAATACAAAAGGTTCAAGAAGGTGGAATGTGATGTGGAGATTACATATTCCAAAGTATTTTTCATTGGTTTTATCACACAAAAAAGTGGAATATGACCTTTCATTAGCGATAACTCTCGATTTGTATTCTACGCATAAAGATATTTGAATAAGTTGAAAGCATACGCAGACGGATAGATACCTGCACGCACTATCGAACCACAATCCTAGCTAAAAGAAAGGAATCAAACGGAACGTGCTCGAAGAATATGTGAACCAGAGTATCTAGAGAAAGAACTAGAACATCTTCAACTCCCCTCGAGTTCGAATAGATACAGTGTACCAGAGATCAACAGGACCTTGAAACTGAAGAGTTCCACGAATCAAAACAGGGAGGACGCTCAGATAGTAGCACGTGCTTATCAACCATATATCCTGAGGGCCACGTACAGAATTGGAAAACTCTTGGGGGAATACAACATTAAAACGGTTTTTAAACACACCAGAGAGATACAACAAAGCCTCAGGTCGGCTAAGGACAAAAGAGACCCACTGTCAGCAGCAGGGTTTTATCGCATACCATGCACCTGTGTGAGGTATACATCGGTACCACCAAAAGATCCATGGACACAAGGCGAAAAGAGCATGAAAGAAACTGCAGACTAAGGCAAACTGACAAGTCGGCTTTGGCGGAAAACGCACTCATCGAGGGAAACCACAGGATTCTGTTTGAAAACGAGAAACTCATTGCCCCCAAGCTACGATACCTTAGCCGACTGGTTCGGGAGACAATAGAGAGATGCCGAAAATCGAGCCCACAACCGTACGGTCATCTTATCGAATATTCTACCAACTGATCTAATTCAGGTTTCAGTAAACGGTATGTACTTATATCTCGTAATAGACCAAGAGCCCGTGTCACTATTTTTGGTAGTGATAAGTTTACGCCCATCGACCACTGAAACTTGTATTATCGATGTCGACGATGCTACAGAGATTCTCGCCATACATTATTTCCGGGGCGAAGTTAGGGTAGGGGGCTGACCGATCTGTATAAAAAAAGTGAGCAAAATTAGTCGTAAGTTTACGACTGCGAACATTGGGAAAGCAAAGATTTCAGGAAAATAATCCGACGCTCGCATATTGTCAGTCGCCTACATCGTGGCGTTCACCCGCTACAACCCTCGAAATATGTATAAAAAAAACAACATCAAAGAAAAACCAGTTTACAACTGACTATTGGGCAGATCTTACCATTAGCATTTTAATGACACAAATTTCGCAGGCCAGCCTTATTCAATGGGGCGGAAGGGCGCTGGGCCCACCTGTTTCGAAAGAAT
Source organism: Zygogramma bicolorata (assembly GCA_032362365.1). Lineage (NCBI taxonomy): Eukaryota > Metazoa > Arthropoda > Insecta > Coleoptera > Chrysomelidae > Zygogramma > Zygogramma bicolorata. Next base: position 597,607 of record JAVJAQ010005953.1, read on the forward strand.
TTCTAAGTTATTTTTTATGATAAGCTTACGACTGATTCCTTCACAATAATGTTCAATTCCAACTGTCCAATTGAAAAATGCAATCAACAGTCATCAAACAAGGGGTGCAAATATTGCCGTTCGTAAAAACAAGTTCCTGGGATAGCGCTCTATAAAGCTTGGCTACATTTTTATCATAAAAATCATATCTTTGTGACTGACAATCAAACATTTAGGTACAACATGAGTACATGAATATGAAAACACTTTTCTCAGCTGTTTATTGTATGGATAAAGCTCACTTGGTAGCTAAACTGACAAGTTGCTTGCATTTGCGAAGTGCAGATATAATATGACAATTATTGAAACATCGGCCCTAAATTTTTCAATACAGTAATTTGACGACTGACACTTCGAAACATACCTGGAGTGGACTCTGCTGGATCGATCAATTCACGTGTCAGTCATCTCATGTATCGGTGAAATGTTGTCAGTCAACAAATGCAGCGTCGCGCACTAATCATGATTAGTATAGATGTATTTTTTGAATGACTATAATAGTTATTAGTCAAAAGCATTGGTGTCTCTCTAGCTGTGATTTTCATTTACATTTTTTGACTTTGCATTTCAAGAATAAATATAGGTGTTTCAGTTCATGATTCGTTTTTTTCCCAAACCAAATTGGAACTCCAGTACGACCCTGTTGCCGACATCTAAGTTTACCGTCACAAAATAATAACTATCTGTATCACTGTACTTCATTCTCCACATTAAATTTCCACAGAAATTTAATCGTGTTTTACCATATAGTGTCATAACATATAGATATGGCAGATTCCTCACTTCAAAATACAACAATTTGACACAAATTGCTGATATAAAAAGTTGCTAATGAGGGTGATAAAGTTCAAATTTAGATACTTTTTTTAACTTCCAACGGTTTTGGATATTAATGAAATTATAATCTGGGAAATTTGTGGTATAAATGTACTCTTCAGTTTTTTGCTGTGAGCGCTATTCAGTTGTTATCAATTTTTTTTTTCATTCGATATCGTTACTTCTGATGATTTAATCAAGCATTATTTTGGTTTTATTCGTGCGAGATCTTTTTCGAATCGATTTTACATGAAAGTGATTCACCCTATCCAAATTGAACAAGAATACATTTTTGTGTAGAAAACTGTAGAATTCAATAATCTGAGATCGAAACCTCAAAAAAAATACATGCGAAAAAAGTTGGGGTTTGACCCACCCCTGAATGGAATCTTGAAGGGAATGTTGATACTTTTCATCCATGATAAAAAGGATTATCAACTAGTAATTTGATTTTTTTGTAAAATACCGTTTCTGAGATTTCAGATTAAAACCATCCCGAAAGTTACACATTCAAATGGCCTTCATCTTGGGCACGCCTTTAAATGGCTATAGCTCCCTAAGGAAGTATTTGTGGACACATGTTTGTGTATGAACTTTCTCAACTCTTCTTGTACTTGAAATGTATCTATGTAATTTCAGGACACCCTTTATACATATATACAATGCTTGAAGCGCATTTCCACTGAAATGACGCATGTTTTCAATTTTTATCGGGCCTTTGCCACACTTTACATGATTATAGGTGACAGGTACTTGACGAAGGTGATACAACTAACGTCGTGTGAATTTTTTGAGCATAAACTTATAATATTGAAGTATACCTGAATATTTTTGCACCTTTTCAAGGGCCCAGTTTCTTTTTGCCTCGTGGTACGTGACTGACGGTAATAGATTCTCGATTTATGCATAATAGATTACTTGCCCCTAAATTTTGAAATGTAAGCTTATCATAAAAAATTACTCAAAAATTCTTCCGAAACAGGTGGGCCCAGCGCCCTTCCGCCCCATTGAATAAGGCTGGCCTGCGAAATTTGTGTCACTAAAAGGCTAATGGTGAGATCTGCCCCACTGTCAGTTGTAAACTGGTTTTTCTTCGTTGTTGTTTTTTTATACATATTTCGAGGGTTGTAGCGGGTGAACGCCACGATGTAGGCGACTGACAATAAGCGAGCGTCGGATTATTTTCCTGAAATCTTTGCTTTCCCAATGTTCTCAGTCGTCAACTTACGACTAATTTTGCTCACTTTTTTTATACAGATCGGTCAGCCCCCTACCCTAACTTCGCCCCGGAAATAATGTATGGCGAGAATCTCTGTAGCATCGTCGACATCGATAATACAAGTTTCAGTGGTCGATGGGCGTAAACTTAACACCACCAAAAATAGTGACACGGGCTCTTGGTCTATAAGTCGATTCACGTTGATCTATTTATGATATTACAAATTGTAATAACCAACCAACCAATATAATTTTGATTATTATATTTAATAATTTTGAATTATTGTCATTTTTTCAAATGAACCTTGATCAACGTTATTTATCTAATTCACTATAAAAGAATTTGTTAATTTATCTGCACTTTTCATAGACAAGATTCAAACATAGACGGTCACGAATAAAATTCAAAATTAGTCAGGCAACTCAATATACACGATTGGTATTTACATATTGTTTAATGAAATAAGTGGTCGTGGGAAAATACTGTACATTACTTGGGCGAAAGTGATGTAATAGGTATATACATGTAATGTATTATGCTATTTCAGGTATTGATCCGTGTGTAAAATATTCTACGTTTCTTATAAGAACGTCCAGTCAGGCAGCAACTTCTATAAGTAACTTGTATATTTCGAATTTGCTTGTCAAAAAATACAAGAACTAATGTTTATAAAAATACCTATCTTTGTTAACGAATTTCATTGACAAGGAGCTAGTTTCAAATAAGCGTCAAAACTTTTCTGTCTGGATTAAAATGTCTGACCGAATATCAATTTTGGAATGTATGAAGGTGTTGAAGGTCGGACTTCTAATAAAAAAAAATAAAAAAATACTTATCACTTCAGAAAAAAACTGATTCACAATTATTTCTCTGTTACACCTGGATTACCAAATTCAATTTGAAGCTGCAACTGAAACAAATTGAATTTATTCAAATCATCTTTCGAACAATCTGTTCAGGCCAGTCTCAAATTACCTACACAGTAGGTTTCGGCTGGCACCTGTCCCTATAATTGAAGATCAATTCCTTCATTTGTATCGACGAAAGCAAATGCAGGATTTACTTCTGTGAAGAAATCTGCACTGGCACCGGTCGAATATAATTCAATGCCCTTCGTGGTATTAGCCAGGGGAGTAGTTGTTTTCTGACAGGTGCCAGCCGAAACCTACTGTGTAGGTAATTTGAGACTGGCCTGAACAGATTGTTCGAAAGATGATTTGATTTAACGCCAGTCTTCAAGTATGCCCACTGACTATGTCAAGTGTTTTGAATTTATTCAAGTAAGTTATTCGACTCGCATGGATCTTTTATGGTGCAATAAATTGCAGCGATTAAGTTTCTATGGTAGATTCATTACCGAAAACCACAAATATGTGATGGTACCATTGTGAAGAATGATTATTTTGAATATTTCAACTATTTTCCGAAACTGAAGCAATAAAGAAAAATAATAAGGTGAATTTATTACAATAATATAAATTAAAAATGAAAGAAATCATATATTAGCTGAAATAATGTATGCGTTTCTCTCAGTAACATTCAGTGCTCTCTTTTGATATTGGCAATGAAAACTGACAGATTGATGACATTTTTCGTGGTGACAAGTTGCCGCGAGGTATTGCAGCATCAAATGGCTTCGTGAATTTTGGGTGTTTCACTTCTTTTGGAAAATCTGTCAAATATCTGAGATGTGACATGACATTTCAACAAAAACTATTTTCCACAGTTCCACATATAAATCTACTAGCTGACCCGGCCACGCGTTGCTGTGGCTAAAGTTTTTGTTATATATTACATTATAGTAAACAATCTAAGAGGGACAATAAGAGAACATCAGTCACGGAGTCCACTATGCTTTTTCACACAGATGGTATTTGTAAAAAAATATGGTGATCTCCTTATTTGACTTTCTACTACTATAACGAAAATGTTGATGTTGGTATACAAATTCACTGGATTTAGATTTGAAGGGGAAGATCGTTGAACACAATCAATTGAAATGTTCTTACACTTGATATTAAGCAGAAATCAATAGGTACAAAATGAAAATTTATCAGATTTATTATTGCCATTTAATTTTATAACAAATATAAGTGTATTACAGTATAATACAGTAAATAACATGTGACGCTTAAACTCATGAATGAGGTAGGCAAGGCAGACAGTCTTAAACTTTTAAACATTAATATCTATTTTTTTGAATTATAAATACTATCAATTTCAATTTAATTTAACACCAATCGGTGCACAATGTTTTTGGTTAACCTGTCTTTAGCTAACACAAATAGATTCGACGGTTTCCCAACACGTGAACACGCAACATATAGTTGCCCATGAGAAAAACATGGATTTTCCAAATCTAAACCATTTGTGGTTGTGCATGACCTTCTGCTGTCCTGATTCTTTGAGCTGGATTCCTTGATTCAATTTGTTCTGCCAACTGATTGGCGCAGCAGCGCCATCTATTGATTACTTACTCAACCCAGTCGAAAGGTATCGACATCTGTTAGAATCATTTGGAGTTAACAGATAATTGTGACTGTCAAATAGTAACAGACAAATAATTAGCAATAAATTAAAATTGCGACTATAATTTGAGATTTAAACTATCCTACCTCTCAAGTTGGATCGAACTGCACATGGTGTGCGAATTTTATTACAATCGGTTAAGTGGTTTGGGAGTCCATTGAGGACAAACATTGTGACACGAGATTTATATATATTAAGATTGTTAGAGAGACTCGTATGAGAAGCCATGCTTTTCATTGCTAATATGGATTTTCATCGAGTATCGGACAGTTCAATTACATAAAATTTTGTATTTTAAGAGGGTTAGCCAGCAGGTGCGGTTCTTATCAAACGAACTCACGAGATGCAAATTTCTTCAGGCAGCATAATAGAAGATCCTTTCGAATTGTAGATATTTGAAATGAACTATTATTGCACATCATGAGCCTCTCCTTGAATATAATTTTCATGTGATTCAAAGATTGCAGTGATAATGGTGTTTTAGAACATCCCAGAAGTCTTCTTCCATAATTACATAGTATGAAATTGATAGAAATGATTCAGAAAGTGATAAACAATGTGAAGAAAATAAAGTACCTTCTATATTCTATATTGAAGTATAAGCAGGACCGTGGCTAAGAGGCAGGGTGGGGTTCATGGGGTTTTGATATAATAATAAATTATTTTTTACCCATAAAATCTGATGAAAACCTTCCCTATTCAGTAATGCTCAATTATTCACTGGGCAAAATCGTCAGTTTCGAATTTTATATTGATTTCTAATCTGAAAAGTCCTAATGTTCAACCGGAATTACTCTTCGTGAAAAATAGCTTTCTACAAAATCACCAGTTTGAAAATCTGTTGAAATTTCCGCTTTTGCAGTTTGAATATCAGTTTGGTGTTAGGTTAGGTTAGGGTAATTGATCTCTAAATACAGTCTTAACTTTCAATTTTTTTTAATATCTCCAATTTTTTTTGTCAAACTCAAGTTTTTCTGGAAATCGTTAAAATCCAATTGCACTCCCAAAAATTTCACCACCTGTAACTTGGAACGAGTTCAATTGTTATTTTTATCCTTATCGTAATGAGTACCCTGCTGTTCTCAGCTTCATTTTAGTTTTCATCTTTTCTGCAGACCTTTCTCTATCACTACAAAAATGGAAAATGAGAATTACCAATGTAAAATGATTAAATTCATGATATGACGTCAGTATACCTCTTTTTGTCAAAGAATTGAAAAAAAAATTCAATTTGTAATATGTTTTATATACTTTTCATTTCCAAATTGTTACGAGCACGTCCATTTCCGAAAGTTGATTTTGAACATGCCATCTTTTAAATAATACCATTAAAAAATCAAAATATATGTAAATTAAATCATCTTTCGAATAACATGTCATAAGGCCAGTCTCAACTACCTATACAGTAGGTTCCTGGGCTGAAATCTGTCAGAAAACAACTACACTCCTGGCTAATACCACGAAAAGCATCGTGCGGAGTTCCTCACAGAAGAAAATCCCGCATATGCTTTTGGCGATACAAATGAAGGAAATGACTTCGAATTATTGAGACGGGCACACTTGCAGATAGGTTTCGGGCTAGTAGGCCTCTCGTCAGTACAAGGCACTGCCATCATCAACATAAAGTCGACGGATCCCCTTTTTTAAAATCAATTTACTTTCATAGAATAATACCTTCATTTGTAAGGCCAAAAGCTTATGCGGGATTTTCTTCTGTGAAGAACTCCGCACTGACACAAGTCGGAAATGATACAATGCCCTTCGTAGTATTACCCAGGGGGAAGTTGTTGTCTGACAGGTGTCAGCCCAGAAACCTACTGTGTAGGTAGTTGAAACTGGTATGAACGGATTGTAATATTCCATATATTAGTGATAATATCTCATGGGAGAACCACGTGAGATCGATTGCTAAAAGGGCTTCCCAGAAACTTGGATTTCTATTTCGTGCGAGAAAATATTTCACTTCTCGTCAGCTTCTAATGATCTACAACGCTCATATACGAGCTGACAAGGAATACAGTTCTCATGTGTGGAGTTCGGCACCAAAACATTCATTGAAGCTTCTCGATTCTATTCAGAGAAAGGCAATTCATCTTTTTCGTGATTCTTTGCTCACAGACTTGCTCACTTCATTGGAACATCGTAGAAGGGTCGGAGACTTGTCTCTCTTCTATAGATACTTTCACGGTCGATGCTCTTTCAAATTGTTATCAATCGTTCCACCCTTGGCAATATCTACACGGATGACCCGACGAGTACAGAATTCCCACCCCTTTGTTGTGAATTTGGAAACCTGTCGAACCTCTCTTGCTCAGGGATATTTTTTCAATGGAACAGCTGAGCTTTGGTACTCCTTGCCAAAAGAGGTTTTTCCTGAGGCTTACAAATTCAAAAATTCAAAGTGAATGTTAATTCGTATCTCCTGTCCCTGATTTTTTGTAACACTATTTATTCTCTTTGATAAATCAATCCTCAATTTCATTATTGACCAAAAAATCTATTCCAACCTTTCGTTTGCGGTTTGATTTTCTTCCTTGATTTGTATTCTCATCCTTTCGTTCTTTGCTGTCTTTTTCAGTACCGATATGAACGTGTTTTTCGTGAAAAATATTATTCAAAATTCCATTTAAGGTTCATATAAACCCATAAGAAAATAAACGGCAAGTTCAAATATTCCGAAAAAAATCAGAGTTATGTGAGCGTTCAAATATAATGATTCTTGAGATTTTGGAGAAAATCTGTCGAACAGTTTTTGGGGAAAAAAATTAAAAGGTAATTTTTAGGGTATTTTTCAAGTTTTCTCAATAACTATCCGACAGTTTTTATTCAGACTATCAAGGTATTTCAATGTTTGGAAAAGAGACAATCATAATTTTTTTCGGAATTTTTGAACTTACAGTTTGTCTACAATTTCTAAAAAATCAGAAAAACTCATTATAAAATCAACTTGAATCGAGAATGATTGCTTCTCAAAATACAATTTGTAAGAATGAACATCGAGAAACAATTCATACCAGTTTTCGAATCTGAATTTGCATTATTTCTATTTTTAAGAACGATTTCAAAATACTTCGTCATGAAATCTCCTCGAACGCTCTGTATCATCGAAATTGGCTCGGTAGGTGCTGCCTCTGCTGAATAGGAATGAAAAGACAATGTGAAGTTCGGTGTCAATCCAGAAGGTATCGCATAATCTGTTATTTACTATACAACGTTGCCAATAGTTCTAAACAGAGATAACCGATGTATGTTATTTCTATTCCTGGAAAGAAAAGATAGGTTGTTCGGATGTTGCGATTTTTGTCCAGATCAGTTGGTATACAGTGTGGCCAGGATGAGAATAAACAGAATGAGGATCTCGGCAACGGCAAGAGATACGGATTCCATATGAGAAAAAGTTGGGCATTCGAGGAAATTATTTATATTTTTCAGCTAGGTATATCAAGGAAGTGAAAATTCCAAAATTCCTTTCCATCTTTTGGTAATAATGATTATTAGTAATTAAAAAAAACAGAAATTGCTTTTCCATAACAGTTTTTGATTATGTTCAACATGTTCCTTTAGATCTTGACAGATTTTATATTTATTTTATATTATGTAATTTCCGAAAATTTACATATTTTCACAACCATATTGAATTGAAATTCATAATTAGATTATACTAAATGGAAAAAATGAAGAATGAATGGATGAAAAAAACTATAATAATAATAATAATAATACATGAAAATAGGAAATATTTTTCATTTCAGTGAAAATGTAAGCTGATCACAAAATCTATGTATTATAAAACATCATCAGATATGATTATTATACAGGGTGGCTCACGACTAGCGCGATGGAGATTTATAGCGAAACGATAAAACTTTTGTCGTCTTTGTATTTTTATGTAAATGAAGGCTACATTTCGGAATTGTTTTGAGGTATACAGAATGTACCAAAAAATTTAGGCATATCGAAGTTATATAAAAGATCTATAAAAAAAGTTATGGGCACCAAATATATTTTTTCAAATAGAACACCCTATATATTTAGTCACTATTGGATGGTAGTGTATTTTTCTGATTTCAGATATACACACATGTATTATGTTATCTCCAAAAGATTTCGAGATATTTGACGTTGAAATTCAGTTTTTATACGGATTCTTTCAGTTATTTAGGACATAGGTAGATGGTCAAGGTAGCTAGGAAAATAATTGAAATATATCTGTTCTCGAATTGATGAATGCTTTAATATGTCAATTATATTCATATTATATTCAAATCTGAATTTCAACATCAAATATCTCGAAATCTGTTGGAGATAACATGATATATGTATACTTATTTGATATCAGAAAAATATACTCTATCCAATAGTGACAAAATATATAGGGTGTTCCATTTGAGAAAATAAATTTGGTGCTCATAACTTGATTTTCAACTATTTTTCTGTTAACAAATATAAAAATTTACAAGAAAAATTACATTAGATCATTTTTTGAAAAAAAAAATCGAATGACAAATAAACAAGTTAAGGGGGGGTTCTAAATATATGTGAAGACCCTGTACATATCTCATTCAGGTTTTGTATTTTTTATTCGTATCATAGTCCCTAATCGGCATATTCCTCTCGTGTCTACTATCCACCAACTCCACTGCATAATGATCAACATAAAATTGTTTCAATTTTGCCATCATATTTTTTATGAAGATCGGGTCAAGTCGTATGGTCTCGATATGAAGTCCTTTTGGAGTCCAAACTATGAAATCACAAAATGTTCTCCGAGATATATGGAGTTGTCCTTGTATCTGGTAGAAATAGTAATGTTTCCTATCCCTATACCTAGGGACTGAAGTGGTATTTTAAATCGCGAGACAAAAAGTTCATAACCCGAACAACGGGAGGGCGACATAACTTTTACATAAGACTTTTTTTCATATTCATCAGAATAATCGATTATGAATAAATACGCTCTGTCGAGACAGCCGGTATGTCGAGATTAACCATACCAAATCAACTTCTAGGGATAGTATCACAAAAAAGTTGTTTCCCCAAAAATGACATGTGCCGCCACAACGGAGAAGACTTGGAAGTTTTCAATAGTATAAGTAGTTTATAATTACCTTTTAAGATTCCATCCCCTTCGCGACTTTTCCACAATTAAACGAGGCATTGTCTCTCTCTATTCTCTATATAAATATAAAAATCACAAACTCACACAGTACTTCGCAGTACTTCGACAGATGTTGAGATATGGCAACACCACATATATCCGGCAGTGGAACATTGGAAAGTCAGTAGATATTGCAATAGAAAACTGTAATTCTTGGAAATATTGCAGCAGAAAACTTCAATTTTTCTGTCACGAAGTGTCGAATTGATGTAGCTTTGGTTGCATAGATTGCAGAAGACAAAGCCCGCTAGCGCCATCTTACAGATCAGAAACGCGAAATTTGTCACTTTATATGAACCTTAATTTTTTCGTGGTACTTCGAATGCTGTAAATCTGTATGTATTTATTTTTGTTGTATGTTGATTTGACGACTTTTCTTTCATCATCTATGTAATGACCTCAAGTCAATAAATAAATGAGATGAAATAAGACATTTTTTCACTGTAGAGCTGTGGTCAGAGTTCTGACCTAGCAAAACAATTCCGGATAATTCATCTGCTCTTCCTGCTCTTTGCGGAGAGAAACTTTCCCATAACCTTGACAAACTACAAATAACATTGGCTTCGCGGTGTACTTCTTTCGAAATGTGTAATAAATAATATAGGATATGTTGAGAATATGGAAAGTAATAAAGTTCATTCAATATCACTGTGATTACGTAATTTACTAACGGCCATCATTAGTATTCACAACATCTTCTGCAAATCCAGTAACCAGGTGAGAATATTCATTAGCTTGAACATAAAACCCAATGGAAATGAGATGATTTGCATGGTATAGGTGGATCGAAGTCGGAGGTTAGTTATTGGATTTGATTGGGTCAGATGCGTAGAATACATTCTAAAAAGTTCAGGTGTATCGATAGTGATTATAAAAACATCGATTATTATTTTCATGAAGGTGAAAATTTGAATCAGTCTTTTCATACATTATCGGAAGGAAGTTTGTACCAGTTGAAAAAAGATCCCGTGAGCTTGCCTCTATCAACTGTATCAACTATATCATTGGATAATTCCTACTAATCGTCTTCATCAAATTGTAATTCATAATTGTATCAATCCATATAATTTTTTTTATCCTTTATTCAACGTCGGCCTATTTCCGCTATCAATGCCAATCACCGACGCCGGTGAGCACACTTCCTCCAACCAGAAGTTTGCCGAACCCTCTGGTATTCCAAGCAGAGGTAGGTATCTTTAACGAGCCCAACATCCGTGGACTCGGGACCGACGGCTTTACGTCCCCTCTGAAGGACGGTATATCCTCAATATATCTTGTGCTAATTGATATATTGCCTGCGAGCTATGATATGCTATTTTGCTGCAGCTGTACGGGCTTTCGACCCTTTAATTTCCCTACTACTACTAACCGCGCTCGGAGTTGCTTAACTTCAGATAACGAATGACGGACAGTCAACCTGAAGAGCTGGGCCAAGCACAAACCCATATGATAATGATGATTATAATAAATGGTCTTTATCCTACTCGGCGCAGATTAGCCCACGCAGTAATGTATTATTTAATAATAATAAATCGTCTTTATTCAAAATACAGTGAAGAAATATAGATTTTGACTAATAAGAGAATGATTATGTACGAAGGAATGGCTGAGATTGAGCATAAGCTGTTTTTCAACTCACTTATCAGAGGAATAATGCTAGCAAGCATTTCTGGGAAGTTTCTTCCCTTCATTAAATGTTGATTTCTCAGTTCAAAAAGTTAGGTGAGAGGTCTAGATAGAAAAAAAAAAGATATAGGATGTAACCAAAATACATGATAAAAATGGTGTGAATGAAGGAAAAGTTTCATTTATGATGATAATGTTAATAATAATAATGTTCAGGCGCATCTTGTACATACGTACTCTCCAAGCAGTTGACCCGGTGTTCGAACGGATATTGCGCTTAGGAAAACTGGGAGATATAACTACGGCACACCTGGAGACCGGAGGCAAAAGATCACCCATCTTTTTTATATGGATGACCTTAAGCTCTATGCCTCTGCAATCCCTCATGGTGATGTAATAGGTCACGCATGCTGTCGGTATGGAATTCGGGATTGACAAATAATAATAATAATAATAATAATCGACTTTATTTAGAATTCCAATATTACATAATAGGCGAAGTTTAGCTATAGCTACTCTTACACTTAACCTAATATGCATTACAAGAAATTAGAGTAACTGGACAAAAAATATAGATTGTGTGATGGGACAAGTTATTAGTAGTATACAATAAGCAACAAGGTTAAAATAGAAATTTAATTCTTCTGATCACATATTGAGTTTTGCCTTTAGTTTCTTTTTGAATGTGGATTTCGAGAATTGCATGAGATCTTTAATAATTGTGTAGTGATAAAATACGGCTAAATAGGAAAATGATTTTCTGAACATGGCTGACGAATGACGAGGGATGTGAAGGTTTTGATTAGTTCGAAGGTTGAAAGAATGGAGCTCTAACCTCTTTGTAAGTTTATTGAATAGAGAAACAGGTATTTTCGATTTCAATACTGAATAAGTGATGTTGCAGTAGTTATATTCCCTGAGAACGGGTATTGTTGCCCATCCAAGGTTGGCACGAGCTTGGGAAATGTGTTCAAATTTACATATCCCTAAGATGAAGCGAACACAAGAATTTTGCACACGCTGTATTTTAAGTTGATTAGCCGAATCCAAGAAGGGACCATATATAGGGTCTCCATAATTGATGATCGAAAGGATAAGCGATTGGGAAAGAAGCTTTTTTGTATTAAGAGACAAGCTTTGTCTATGTAGATAGAGAACTTTGAGAGTGGCAAAGGATTTAATCACAAGCTGCTTTACATGTGCGTTAAATTTTAAATCTTCATCGAAAGTGATGCCTAAGTTTTTTGCAGAGTCAACTGATTCGAGTATTTGATTACCTATTTTGAGTTTCATATGATCTTTAACATATTGTCTTTGTTTTATGTTGCCGAAAAACAATACATGGCATTTGCCAGGATTCAACTTCAAATTGTGTTTGTTTGATGAAGCGTTTATAAATGTGCACTGGTTCATCTCAGAAGAGGACGATTCGGAACTACGCCACATCCAAGCGAAAGACTTGGTGAAAAATGCTCTTCGTGGAAAGTACAGGCAGCAACTACGGCAGATCTGGTCTTCACAGCTGTCGGGAAAGAACAAAGTTTCTGCCACTCGTATGCTTGGCATTCCGATTTTACTCTACTCCTTTGGAGTAGTAAGATGGACTTAGGAAGAGTCGCGGCAACTTGACTGAAGACTCTTGAAATGATGAATATGCACAGGAGCATGCATCCAAAATCGTCCGTTCCACGGTTGTATCTCCTTCGACAACAAGGGAGCCGTGGACTTTTGAGTTTAGAGTGTCTTCACAACAGAATGGTACTGGATGCAGCCTGTAGAATCATCAGGAGTTCGGATCCCTGGGTTGTCACCGAGTTGGAGTCCGCACGGAGAAAAGCTCACGTTGAAGCTGCAGATAATGCTAGAATGCTACAGCTGCATACAGACAAGCCCATGCATGGAGTCTTCTTTAGGAACATCGAGAGCCATGGCTTGTCTTTTGTGCTGACATTTGTCTTCCTCATCATCAGAAGATATTTCCAAAAGTTTGATTGGGGTGCCAATGTTCATTTCTCCATTTTGGAATCCAACACATACTAAAGAAATCTAGATTTTCCTAACTACTTTGGTTGCTTCGTCCATGGGTACGAAAATGCTTCTGTGCTTGTACATGTAAGAAATCTGCAGAGGTAGCAGAGTAGTTGAGAAACGTCGTCAAGGGAAATTATGAATATTTTTTACATTTGTTTAAGAATTCAGTCTCTGAATTCGTAAATAATTCGATACGTAACTTACAAAACAGTCAGTAAATTTTGCTTTCTCATAATATTGTAGTTCCGTTTCGAGCCTCTCTAAACATATATCATAAGAGTTCAAAGCTTTCTTATCTATGTTTTGATATATTTCATTCCTTATCCACCTCCACGAATAACAATACATCAACATTTATATATCTATAAACCAGTTTATAGTATTCCTTTGATAATGTCCATATAGGGCGAAACTGTACCTATATTGTGATAGATTTTTACGCAACAAGTATTGTAAAAAGCATATTACGCAAGAAGGGAAAAATTCCGCTGCGCGGCTTCGTGCGTAATTCCATAAGTGCGTAATTGCTTCACAACACGCATTAGGTACTATACTTTACCTACGACCATATACACAGAGTATTCCATTTTTTCAAATAGGATACTCTGTATTTTATTGCATCTTCATATTTTTCAATAATTCTATTTCGAGAAATTTCACAAAATTATATACTTAGTATGTGTTTCGCAACTACACAATTTTTTAAATATACATCGGGATCATTATATTGATTCATGGTTACTGTACAAATATTGAAGACAGTGGAAATATTTCGATGTGTCCAATCATATGACGTGGTAATATTTTTATTTATTGTGGTTACTGCAACTTGCGTTACTATTAGGTAAAATTGCGGGGGATATTCTCGAGGAGGTTAGTTCTTCGTTTTTCAAGGAATCGTCAACATAACCTTTTGCTACTGAAAATTATTGCCAGCCTCCATGCCTCTTCAAATCCAATAGATCCCCGCCAGCATCGACTGAAATAGTGGCCGTAATTCAGCAATATTTTTTGGAATACTGCCTAATTTGTTTGTTCCAACGGGTTGTTTGGTTCATTAATTTCAAACTGGGCGTTGTGATTACGAAAACTGCGCTTTGTTTACCGTGCGTAAAGAGCTATTTGCTGAGGCTGCCTATCGTGTGTTTTCGACTCTTTTCTATAGTGGCTGTAGGTAAATATATATAGGTAACGTTAGTTATATAAAAACATAGGAAGTTTTATTACTCAATTCTAATAGAAAAATGATGTTTTTGATTTTTTTATGCATACAGGTTGTAACTCAATGAAACGTCAATCACAATTGCGGACGCCTTTGAGAGTCGTCAGTTTTGCGAAGAGAGATTTTATGACCTGTCCACGGCGTTTGACACGATACGGCATAATTTCTTGCTTTTGAAATTGGAAAGGTACGGTGTCAGAGGTGTGACTTTGAAACTTTTCTCGTCATATCTGGAGGGACGAAGATATTTTGTAAGTGTCTCCAGTAGGAGATCTGCTGAGTACCTCGTTATATTTGGTGTCCCGCAGGGTTTGGTTTTAGGACCCTTGCTGTTTATTACATATTCTAATGACTTATGTATGAATATTGACTCAGATGTTTCTTCAATTTTTTATGCAGATGATTCCACTTCCATGTGAAAAGTGTTAATATAGACAGTGCCTTACTATCAATCGTTCAGAACAGATTACCAAAGTCTGGTTCAGTTGCAACTTCCTTTTCCTGAATGAAGCTAATATATCAGTTGTCCTTCGATCATTTGAAAATGGCGTATTTTGCGATGTTCCACGGTATAATGACTTATGGTTTGATTCTTTGGGGCAGTGCGTCCCAATGCTACACAAATATTCATAGCAAAAAAAAGAGCCCTCAGAATAATTTCTTCCAGTATGATGCTCATTGTGAGCCTCTCTTTAAACAATTTAACGTCATGCCGCTTCCTTGGTTTAGGTTTTAAAATGTTTAATGCGCTTCCCGAAGAACATAAAGAGTATATGACTTTGAAATCATTTAAAAATCACATACGCAAATATTCAATCCACCATTGTTTTTACTCTGTGGAAGAATTCTTACGTCATGGGGGTGCATGTGCGTGTGAGTATTATTCTTTATTTATTTTTCGTATTTGTTTTATGTGTTTAATGACAAAATGTATACATGAATTATTGTGTACAAGAATAAATTTCTATTTCTATTTCGAATATAACCACATTCATGCGATCAGGAATTATTGATTATTTCAATTACTTCATCTATAGCTCATACTTCATTTCAATTTATCTCAATTTCTTTTGATAACTATGTATGCACATATAATTCATAATCAATATTTTATTTTGATTCTATATCAGTTCAAATCTTGCCAGACAATTTGTTAGTATATATATATATATATATTTTGGGCTCCATCTTTCTGTTTGTAAAGTGGAATAGCTTTGAGCTAGACTTCGCCAACAGTCTATAAATGAACCATTTATGTACTGTTCTCGAATAACAATGAAAGACGTTTACTATTATTATTATATTTAAACAGGAACTTTTATCCCTCAACTTTCATGTTGGTCTCTTACCACATAGTAGGTAACGTTTACAGTCATCAATTTATTATTTTTGATATTTCAAAATTCTGAACATTTCATGCACTCAATTTTACATACAGATATAGCAAACCAGGGCTCTTAATCTGCTATTAATTGTTGATCTAAACATGGGGTTCTAGCTGAAAAAAACTAGTTTTTAGTTTTTAATAGATATGTGAAACGTATAGAAATAGTAGACAAAATGTTATCGAATCACATAACCTATAGATATATGATTCAGCGGTACTCCAATAGTTTGGTTGAAAATTTGAGATTCTATGGACTCGAAAGAATGTTCGTTAGATGAGTTTCGCTACATATTCTTCGTTCATGAAATTATCAACAATCTTTTGGACGCAGAACAGTTGTTATTTCAATTCCCATTAATTTGCTGTCCTTCTAGGACTTTTGTGAAACAGACCTTCATTTAATTTCTTTTCAAATATTCAGTACCAATTATTATATAAATTCCCTCATGATATGGACTACGACTTATAACAATTTATATGTGACACTCATCTAGATATATTCCGCTACCAAAAAAGTACTTTTAAATTTTTTTTCGAACAAAGCTTTAAATACTATTATATATCAATTGGAGACCAGACTTTATAATAACCTCCTACATCACATTATTGTCACACTATCTGGAGTAATACTAGTTTTAGTCTTAGATTTTGATTAGTCAACAATGTAATGTATCCGTTGATTTGTAATGCTGTTTTATAGGAGGGTATTGTCTATTGAGCAACCCCTTATTCATAAATGACTTAATCGAAAAAAAGTACTGTAATTAATTTCTGGAGTTTATTTCAATTGATAACAAACATAAGTCTTTTGGATTTTTTATTAGGAAAATATTTTACAAAATTGATCACAGAAGTTTTCGAAAATTTACAAAATATGTACAGTAAAGTTGAAGCAGGATCAAGACGGCGGCAGTGCAAAAAGAATCGATGACATTTTTTGAAATGTGGTTTACCATGATCCACGGGATTCTGCAGCTTACGTTTTACCATCCACCGCCTGGAAGTAGAAGAAAACATTGTGAATTCATCCATGACATATTTTTATCATGCAAAAAATAATTTGTCGCAGTAACAGTTTCGATCGTTGGTGAATTTATGTTCGAAATGGTACCAGGTATATTCAGTGAAATGAAAACCCAATGCATTCAAATATCCGACCAATAGAAGAATTCATGAATGTATTGGTTCACGATCATTCATTCTCCAGAATTGAATGTAATTTTCATTTACAAAACCAGGTATTAGTGACGTTCCCAGCTAAGGGTTATTCATTAATATAAATATGAACATTTGAAGGCTATCAAGCGGAGAGTAAAATTGCGGTTTACCAATTATTTGTTTTGAACTATTTCGCATAAGCAGTACATACTCCATTGGGCATTTTCCTCCAGTATTCACTGCTATTTGAAAAAACAGTAGAATCCTTCGAAATGTTCAAGTATAATTAATTTTGAGGAAAGTACATTTTCATTATTTATTGATGAATCAAACAGCAATCTAACTTTTCGATCATTTTGCAAAATTTTCCAAGATGACGCTTGACTTGATTTGCTAGCATAATTGAAAACTGAATAATTCTTATTGATTCTGGAAGAATACTTATATTGATCAGTTCATTCAAAATCAATTCAATAAGGAATGATCCAATTTTCTGAGTGGAAAAGAATTGTCTATCTCAGTATTCACAGTATCGAACCGCTTAAGAACATGAAATATTTTAAGCTGAACCAGCATGTTTAACAATAAAGGAAATAGGCTTCATCTTCTTCTCCTCGCTACTTTCTATTCGTTCTGGGTTCAGCCCTTCCAATAAAACTTCTGGGTATTTTTCGAGAATAGTGAATCACAGAGGACCACAGTTTCTTTTTCAGTGCTTGATGGTCAGAAGGTTATACAGACTTCATCAAATATTCGAGTATCGGTAAATTTGATTCAGATTATGTTCGTGTCATTATTGATTTCAGTTTCAGATAGTTTCTACTTTTAATTTTCCCACCAAATTTCCTAGGAACTCGAATGGATCCCGGGAAGTTTTGAAAAAAATATCATGTTCAAAAAAATATCTCAACTCGAAAACATATCCAGAATTATTCAAGCTCTAGAAGGACTATAACTGAAAATTTCTCACAATATTTTTACTCACTAGATTTCCATCCACCGCCTCCAGATTGCCAACCAGAACCTCCGGACTGCCATCCGGAACCTCCGGACTGCCATCCACCGCCGCCTCCACCAGATTTCCAGCCGCTGCCGCCTCCATAGCCGCCTCCATGGCCGCCTCCGTAACCACCACCACCACTCGGCACGATCACTTTAATGATTTTCACGGTGCTTCCGCCACCGCCGAATCCACCGCCACCTCCGTATCCACCTCCGTATCCACCGCCACCTCCATATCCACCGCCGCCTCCCGACTTCCATCCACCCCCACCAGATTGCCAGCCGCCTCCGCCGGATTGCCAGCCCCCACCGCCGCCTCCTAGTGACCAACCACCACCTCCTCCTCCAGACTTCCAGCCGCTGCCGCCTCCATAGCCGCCCCCACCGCCGTAGCCACCTCCACCGCCATAGCCACCGCCTCCGCTACTGAGGTACCCAGCTGAAAATTTTGTGTTGTCAATAAAATATGTTTGCGATAAATTTGGCATCAGATGAAAAACGATGTATGTGAGGACAATTAGTTGAATATTTATATTGGTTTATATTTCTGCCTGATTGGGCCTGAGTGATCGGCAGGCTGGGCCATTTTGTTTAGGTATTGCCTAAGTGTTGGTGGACAGGCTAGTCCACTCCCTGATAATAATCAATTGAATTGAGGTGTGGATATAAATTCAAATCAATTTGAAATTTTCAAAGATTGTTATCGAAAATCAATCTATGAGAGCGACGGTTTCGATAAGTTTTTAGGCTTCAGCTCCAGGGTGGGAAAACTAATAGTCGGTGAACCGCTATTGGTGGTGTAATGACTTTTCATTGAAAATATCTTTAGAACAGGAATATGTGCAGTTGTATACGTTATATCGGTATTAGTTCCTATAGGTATTCTATAATTTTTGTTAAGATTCCCTATATTCATCAACACATTTGATGAATTCATCATACTGGTTTCTCAATATTATTTTTCGAAAAAATTCATAATCATTTTGCTGTTATATGTACAGAATTATATAGATCAATCATCACGTTTATGAAATATACAGTTATTACTTCATTATTGAGTATTTCATTTGAAAACTTTATCACATATTTTCAACGAGTGGAAAATCACAATATCATTTTGTAATTCATGAATTGTATTCAAACTAACATGTGGCTCTATTTTTTTCCAGATGAGAGAAATGAATTAACGTTTTGATAACGATTTTTAGATTGTCATTTATTTCAAATCGATATTAACTTCAATTTCTACTGCATATCGATGTTTTTATCCATGAGGGAATTATCTTGTTGATTTATTTAACTTCACACTTGACCAGGCACGAAACTGGAATATTTCAGCGCAGGAGGGTTCGTAGTGCATCACGATTCAATTTGATGCAAACAATCCTGCAGACAGTATTTAAAAAGTGGTTGAATACTTGTTATCCGTTTTTGTTAATTTGAGTCAGATATTAGAAATGAAATGAATAATTTAGACTAGAACTGTACTCCTCACAAGTGAAGATTTGATGAAGTAGTCAAAAGAATCTGAAAAAAAATCTTCAAATAAATGACCCAACAATACGGTCATGTTTGCCATGATATGGATCCCTGATCTTTCAACTTTCTTAGACAAGGTACTTGATATTAGACTGGATTCTCACGTGAATATAATATGACATTCGCTCAATATGTATGAATGATTGGATTTCTCTTGAATTAAAAACCAATAAAAATGCAGGGGAGCGGCAGAATCTTCAGTGTTTTGTAAAATGACTGGTAGTAGTCTGTGATTTCGTGGATCCAACCCCATCCAAAATTCGTATCGAACTTTTTTGTAGTCGTATTACCACTAGACATTTCACAAAACTACTATACCACTATAAATACCATAACACGCCTGAACAACGTATTATAGAGTGAAACACGTTCTTTTGAACTGAAGATTATACAATAAAGTGATGTTCCAATTACGTTTTGACGTATTTTCATCAAGTGTCCATCAGTAATTTTTTGTGACCTATTTATCATGAAGCAATCAATAGAATATTAACTTAAATAATTTGAAAAACAATTGAATTGAACCGGTGCCCGAGTTATCTAAGTAAATAAAGGTATTGTGTCGATCATTCAAAATATTTCAAAACAATTTACTATTATGATATCTTTACTGTTGGAAATTATAGAATTTCGTGATTTTCCTTCCATGTCCAATTGAAGGCTATTTGTAGAAGACTAAACCATGGGTACACTTATTGACATCCAGTTCCAAACAAGAGAGGTGAAATATTCACAAACAGAATGACTTTCCATAACAGGACCTTGTGGTACTCCATTCTTTATAATTTTAATATGTCTGTTCCAATGCCAAAAAACGTTTCTCTAGCAAACAATTACTAGAAACTGTTGAATGTTTCGGAGAAGGCACACATAGCCAGTAACGAGTTAACACATATGGCTATATGATTTTTGTCCAACCAGAAACTATGACATCATATCCAAAGAAATGAAAACACAGTACCTAACACGTCAAAAAATATATCTGACTGAACTAGACCACTCTGTACGTAAACATTGCCTGTGGCCACCCGTAAGACAGTATACCCCCGGTAGTGCACCGGTGTGAAGACAAATGAAACATGGTTCGTTAAGAGTAATCAACCCATGTTGCAGCAATCTTCTGAATAGACCGGCATCTTCTGTCTCGTTTCGTAATCTCCGACAGCGATCAATTTATTGAAGCCAAGGAGACTTATGAAAATGCAACCTGTTCCTATTTGTACACGGTAGACATCCCAAGCAGCGTTCGAACGCATTCAAATCTCTTGACCTGTCGTTGACTTGTCGGACCTCTCGAGAACCGGACGATATTGTACACTTTCCAAAGATAATAATCGAATTGAAAGCTATTACGAGGGTGAGACAAATAGTTTTCAAGAACTCATGTTGGAAGCAATTCGAAATATGGTTCTTCAAAGCATTCACTTATCACATCTTCACAGTTCTACATAGATTAGAACCCTTTTTGTAGTCTAGAAGTCATCTTGAAACCACAAAACAGACTAATCCGTCTTTTTTGTGAAACTTCGACCATTTATTATTATTCTCTTTCATAGTTGTAGTTGTCCTTTTGGAATATTATCACCACTTCATTGACTTGAGACCTGTCGATCGTTTCTTTCTCAAAACTCCTACAGATTTGCCAAGTCATAAAACATCTTGATGGAATATATTTTTTCTGTGGCTCGCAAGCTTCAAGAACTCGGGACCATCACAAATCATCAACTAGTTCCTCTTGGTTCACAGTACCCTCTGAATAACACATATCTTTCTGTCTCTCGGAGTTAGAAAAAAGATCGAAAATGTGAAATACACACAAAGTTTTAATTAGGTTCCGAAGAATCAATTATATTTCTTGAGTAGTTCTTGATTACCTTTTGTCATTCCACCATATGTTCAGAAGTATTTTGAGAATAAATGATTTTCGTTAGTTTCAGTTCTTATTTAAATACACGAGAACATGTTCATCACCTAACGATATTAAGCACCAAATTACGAATTTATGGTTGAAGAGAATTTAATTTGCCTAATATAATTTTCATATCATTCGAAAGTCCAAACTCAAATTCTGAAAATAGATTTTCGTATTATCGAAGTTTCTTCAAATATATCCAGTTCGCAATTTGTCAAACTGATCCTCCAGAGAACGATAATAGAAAAATGTTTATTCAACATTTACATGAAACTGAACGTCAATATCAGAAGGAAAAAATTGAATGAGCCCCTTCTTGTAGTTCGGAGAAATTTTTTGGCAAAATACTCAAAACAAAAAAGAAAATTCGTAATCAAATCATCATTCAATGAGGGTGGCTAAGTGAAATTGAAATTTCCCTTGTTTCCCTCCATATAAAAATAAGAGTGACAAATTATTAGCACCCACCTGGAAATAGATTGTTTCTAGAGATTAACATGATTTTTCAATACTTTTCCACAATAGGAATCATCTCATGTTATTATTAGAAGACTTTCTAGCTGAATAATGGGTTGAAAAATCAACTGTTCTGCGATATGAAAAGCATAGAACAAATTATACTTTCCACTCAGAGGCTTAGGATACTCGGTAGAATGTGTTAATTCTTGTAATAAACTCAATCTTTTTTTCCATTATATTGATATAGATGTACCTCAGGGTTCCACTCCGGTACCGATGCATTTCATATGTTATGTTTGATATGCTTGTTCTACGTTATGTAGTAAATAGTACAATATAACGAATCACTGAATCATATCTGCCTATTTTGTGCAACAGGATCAAAACAAATCATGTTACACATCAAATAAAACTTGAACTGAAAAGATTATATTCACTTTCAGAACCTATCATGATTGAACAAATGAGTTCGAAATTGAGGAAAACTCACAGAATTTTAATTTCTACGACATTCGATTATTTCAAACTTCTGACAATTCCAACCTCTCCACATCTCTTCATGAAAACACAAGAAATAGAAATTATCTTTAGTTCAATAATGAAAAATATAATTATATTCTGTTGTAAAACAGAAAGGGGGCATTTGAACATTGTAAGGATACTGTCAGGAAAAAAAAATCTCGACTTCATAAAAATTTAAAATTTGCCTGTCCATCTTTTGTTGAATATGAATAAATTTTCAAGTATGTATATTTGATTCCTACCATTTTGTAATTTCATTACTCACTACTAATTATATTATAATATAATTATAATTACCAAATATTATATCAACACTTCAGAATATAAAAAGTACCATCAATGTCACTAACTAATCCTGTTATATTTTTTGATAAAAAAAATCACTTACCTTGAGCGAAGTTGGCTGCAGTGGCAACCACCAATAGGCAAACGAACACCTGAAATTAGAACAAACAACTGAACTCTGCTCGTATTAAAATTTTAATATCCCAACACCCACTAGTCACTGTATTAAATATTTCCCAGTAACCCTCAATGTTTTTTGAATTACCTTCATGTTATCCAAAAACTGAAACACTATGAATTCTAATCTTTTTCTGAACATATATATAGTCGCTGTTCGAACCTTGGCCCCCTCTTCCTACTCTCCTGACTTTTACATCTCTCCTTACCCCCATCCCGAAAGTAATTATATCAATTTTACAATTAGTAATTGATGTTGCGCTACCGGGGTCTTCATAATGGTAAGAGCGCAGCCAAGTTTAAAGATTTCAGATTGAAGAGCATTCATTGTGAAGTTTTGTCGAAATTGTGATATTCTCATTTGATTTGCTTGTTTGTTATGTTATTAGGATCATGTGAATTAGTCTAATGAGGATGCTTGGTTTCGAAACTCGTTAATGCAAGTGATAATTACGCAGGGGTTCTAAAATTATGCAGAGTGCATCAAATCTAACGGGTTCAAATTTGTGCCACAGACAGATTATCACTTATAATATCACAAGAGCCTAAATTATTTCCAGAGATTTTCTGAGGGCACGAATATTTCGAAAAAGTTGGTAGAAATGTATTTTGCATTATTTACGGGTATACCTACATTATTTTAGGATTGTAGATCATATGTTTATTTTTCGAACTGTCAAAAAATTTCCACTTGAATATCGTGGCGCCTCGAAAAGTTTCCGGATTTTTTTTAATAGCCATGGTAACTAGTCAAAATTGAGGAATCTTATTGATCAAGAAGTAGAGGTGTGAAATCTTCTGTTGAATAGTTATGTCGTTATGAATGTTTTGGATTCACATAAATGAATATGTTTATAAATAGAAACAGAAATATATATTGAAATATGAAAATCCAACTTACCAATTCAACACTTTTGACTAACTAAATTTTGAAGGAAGAAAAGTTGTATGAAGTTAATAATCTTTGGTTCCACCTAAATTCGACATATTATTCGATATATAGTATTTTTTGGGAAATTTCAGATATAATTTGGTTCCATATATCCCAACCTGATCTATCTCACACGATACAGACTTGGAAAACAACAAAAAATCATAATACATATCCACTGCCAAATTTGCATCACCAACAAATAATTTCGAATTTTCAAGCGATACAATAATTTGAAATTCAAAATTATTATGAGACAATCGAGAAATCATTTTCAATTTTCAAGCGATACAATAATTTCAATTCCAAAGTTATTATGAGACAAGTGAGAAATATTGCTTTTCAGTGTTCAGGCAGAATTCGATTTTTTTTTTTAGCAAAATCTGTCAATCGCCACAAGTTATCACAATTCGGATGAAATTTTGACAAAATATCAATAGTTCCTAAGATAATAGAGACGAATAACAATTTCAAACTCAAGAACAAAGTGACATACTCTGTAATGATGAAAAACAAGATTCCTCATTCTTCATGATGACCTCCTACGACAAAGTGATAATAATTATAAATAATAATCCATAAATTCACTCTCTAACCATTGAAAGAAACGATAGTCCTTACTTGAATTTTGAACTCAAGCAGTTTCATTCTTTTTTCCCTGTTATTCAATTATACTCATCAACTATAAAGGTTTTTATGTTCTATTCTGACTAGTTATTTTTGTCATAATGTTATTATTGTACCCCGATAATAGTAAGAAAATGAATGGACAGTTGGTGCCAATCTCTAGGATATCGATTCACAGCTATAGGAATGACAAAGTCACATAAAAGTCATGAGTCCCAAGTATTTCGTGGTTGTTTGGAATCTTAGGTTATTCGTTGATAGAAATTACAAAGGATCAACTTTTCTGAAATCACTTTCAGAGAAATCTTCATTTACTTTTGTTTCTTTTTGTGTTTGCTATAATATTGGCCCCTACTGCCTGTTTCATCAATTGAAACCTATAAATACTTTAATATATGATGTTTTCTTTGTGGAATTGGTAACTGCTTCTGAGCTTTTCAATATGGTAGGCACGTAACATCTTAAAAATATGAACTTTTGTCGAAATTGTGATATTCCTATATGATTTGCCTATTTGCTAATAGGATCATGAGTATTATTTTAATTGGTATCCTCGGTTTTGAAAACGTTTACGAAAGTGATTCGAGGGTTTTTGAATATACAGAGTGCATCAAGAATGAATCGTTCAAATTTATGCCACAGACATTCTGAAATTCGGTTCAATGGTAATAACGCTTCAAATATTATTTTATTTACTTTTGTCAGAAACAACTTCATTTTGAGCTTGAAAGGAATGAAAAATAATAATTACATGTGTCAGATCAAAATTTTTGACACTTACCTCAGATTCGTTCTATACATAATACAGTTTTCATTTTGAAAACACACGTAGAAAATTTTCCTGAGCGTTGGGGAATTGAAAAATATAAATATGTGATCCAAAACGTCATAATTATAGATACAAAAAAATGGAGAAATCATATAGATTTGATGTTTCAAGGGTATTGAGCAGATGTTAATGATTAGAGAGTGCCTATCTTATAAAACGGAATGCCTTTGTTCCGAATATTTGTTATTTCTATTAATATTGGTGGTGCAAGCGAATTTTATGTCATACTAGTTCGTTATTACAGCCTCAGATTGTTTTCACGAACCCTATGATCATTCTCCAAGGCATGCTTTTCGACACTCGACTCTTCTATACTTCCGAATCTTATATATGCATGATGTCCCTTTAATCATGTTTTTATAGCTCTTCGACTATGGCCTATGTATTCATTATTGCAATCATGACAACTGATTTCGTAAATCATTGAATTTTCTGTATTTCCTGATTCGTCTTCAGGATTACCAAGAAAGTCCTGTAATTTATAAGAAATTTCATATACACCTTTCATATTTACGCTATAGAATATCTGTTTGAGTAGTCTAGTGTGATGAGGTTGATGGGAATACTATAAACTTATAACCGTTCACATCAGCTATATGCCCGATGAAGTTTACCAGTATAACCTAGGGATAGTAGATGTGATAATGGAAAAATGCAATTTTAGGAAAATGCTACGTTAATCTTCGCTTTTCGGGAAGATGAAAGTAGTAAAAGTTCATATTAATCCCATATGAACCTCATTACATTAGGAGACTCGAACAGATATTCGAATGAAATACATGAAAGATGCATGTAAAACTTCTTATTAATTTTAACAACTCCTTGGTTATATCAATCATAAATAAGGAAATACAAAAAATGTGGATTTACATAATCAGTTTTCAAGATTGCAACAAAAAATACATTGTCTAGGGTGGACGAGCTATTGAATGAGTTTCAACGAACACTATGTACATACAAAATACGGAAGGGTAGACAAGTCCAGTCTGGCACAGCATGTTCTGTACAATGATCATAGAATATTGAGAGCAATGTGAGACTTATTGAGAACTAGTCGATGCAGGTAAAAATAGTATTAATGATGACAAAGGACCTCTTAGCCCTTTGTTCAGTTTAGTCTTGGTTAATTATTTGAAGTTATTAGAAAGTGAATGAACCCTAGTAGCTTAGGTGGCAAGTTTCTTCTACTTAAAATGCTAACTTTTTAGCAAAGCGCGCATCAAGTATCACATTGGCGTTGAGGTAATTACACAATAACAAACTACTTCAACATGAGAAAATTAGTAGTTTAAAAAAATAATAGTTAGCGCATCGGTTCTGTGTTCGGCTCATGATCAACAGGTCGTGGGTTCGATCCGAGGCAAATTTTTTTCTCTTGAGAATTCCTCTTTGTTATGTTGGGAAATGACTCTGACACGTTTTATGGTTGTCGGGTCCGCGAATAAACATGCTGCTCCTGAAGTATGGCGCAGGGAGTTAGTAGCAAGGCCTACTCTTTGAAAGACTTCGATTGAAATTTATTGCGTTTTTAAGGAAATATCATACAAAGCTCAATTAGCCAACTGAATAATGGTAATACTAGTGATGAAACAACATAAAAAATGGTTTGTTCGAATTTTATATTAACGGATGTAATTATTATTCACTCTTTATAAGCTCAAATATGTTTATTAGAGTGTTTCCTGGACCAAAGTAAAAAAAATGTCATGAATAGCCATTGATATTCAACCAAATTTCTTATTTGGGGCAAACATTTCAATCTCTGACACTTCATGCATTCTGCATAATTTCGAAACCTGCGAATATTATTCACTTGCATAAACAAGTTTCACAACCAATAGTCCTCATTAAACTAATTCTAATGAATGAATTAAGGCATTTAAACGAGATGTTCTGTCAATCTATGCTAAAAAGTGATGAACTATTAACTCCTTCGGATACCAATGCAGTATTCTTCACAAATACATTCTTGCATGTGTTTCTTGTGATAGAAGTGCCAGAATCCGTGTTCATTTGTTAGGATGAGCACACATGCAGATCGATTTCGGTCTTATTGGCCCATCATCAGTGTGAAGGAAAATGAAAGCGTCCAACATCACAACTCTGTTTGAAATGAATAGTAAATGAAGATTTCTTTAAAACTGTTCTCGTATTTGAAAAAACTCCCCAGAAATTCCTATCAAGGAATATCTCAAAGAAACATTTACTCAAACACGGGATAGCTGTGAATCGATATCGAAGATATTGACAATAAATCTCACTCCTTCTTTTTCAGGTGACACGAAAAATAATCCGAAGTTCTTGTTAATGTCATTTTTGGCGCAAGAGTATTTTCCAATGGATGGGTTCAAAACGGGTTAGAAAGAGAAAAAAACTGAATTGATTACCGCCATATATATCCATAGTCAACTCATTCATTTTCTTACTCATTTCAAGAAATTATTAGCTTCGAATGGGGTATAATAGTAACATTTCAATAAGAATAAGTAATAATCATATGAATCCATTTACTTCGTGTTATAATTCAGACTTGAATCCTATAAATGAAAAAAGACAATATTTTTTAGCAAAGTGAAAGTTTTCTGGTGGAATATTAGTGAATTTGAATAAAAATTACACCTACAAAATTCAATAGTTAAATTTTGTCAACAATTCAGTCCATCAAAAATATATCGAGTATCATAACGAAAATGGATGTTAATCAACAATGATATTTTCTTAGTGTAGTGCAGTTTTGTACAAATTTGAATCACTACATACCTATTTTATTTTTCTCAGTGTTTCTATTAGTATATTTGTCAATGCTGTGACGTACTTCCTCTCAATATATTGTACAACCTACATCAAAGGTTCCGACAAAACATTCGTCTCTTATTAGTTGGGGTACTCTTTGATGAGAAGTACGACTTTTTTACATTTCCGTCAATTTTGAATAGTGCCACTTTATACGTCAAAATTAAAAAAAATTACTTTCAGGCAATACCTAGCTAATGATGCATTTCACACATACATATGTGATATGTTCATTATGCATATCAAGGAACTTGAATGATGTCATTTGAGGATTCGTATTTCTCTTTCTACTGAAACCTACGATTTTGAAGAGCGCGCCGCACACCTTAATCGAAGTTATTTGTTGAATATCTCACGCACACACCATTTATCTCGATTACATTCGTGAAGTGCGTCTGCAATATCAATTCCCCATGATATTTACGATCATACGGCGTGGCGAATATTGCGAAATATCAATTTGTAAATACGAGAGCTATGCTCGGAATTGGGTGAACCGAGAAACGAGCGCTTCCCAACTAGTACATGCGGACTTCGTGATGATTTCCACGACTTTTAAAATAGGCACTGGATTGAGCAATGCCATAATTAAATTGTATGCATTTCATTTGCACGAGAGCATTGATCTTTGTTGTTGCTAACACTGTTTACATAAGTTATTCTTGAAAAGTAGTTATTGTTCATCTATTTTTTTTATGAAGTTCCACCAATCCAAGCATTCACAAACAACACAACAAGTGCCCTGGGAATTCTATAACTAGGAATAATAATAATAATAATAATAATGATAATAATAATAATAATCTTTATTTCGAAAATAGGTAAGTACAGCACACAACTCACAGTATCAGTACCTAGAACGAAATAGGCGTCCATGTACATATAAACATTAAAAAAAACAAATCTGAAAATTGGCCAGAATTTCTCATTTTACCAGATAGCATTCATATATTCCTTTACATCGTACGGTTCTAGTTCTACTAACATTTTGTGTATGCCTTTTTTAAACTCATTCAGATTCGTGATAGATTTAATACTATTTGGAAGCTTATTGAAAAATTTGATGCAACTATAGTGAGCTCCTTTTTCTGACAAAGAAAGTCTGTGTGTGGGATAAGTATAATCTAATGTTCTGGTACTATATGTGTGTATTGTCTGATTTGTATTGAAGTATTCTCTATTTTTGAACAAAAATAATATACACTCCTGAATATATACTGCTGTTACTGTTAATATTTGTTTTTCTTTAAATCTACCTCTACATGTCTCCCTGGAACCCAGATTGAAGATTGTCCTTATTGCTCTTTTTTGTGCCGCAAAGACCTTTTCAGTATCACTAGATGCTCCATAAAAAATCACTCCATATCGATATAGTGCTTCAAAGTTTGAGAAATATAATATTTTCATTACTTTTTGGTCTACATATTGTTTCATAACTCTCAATGTATAGCACACTGAATTCAGCTTTTTACTAAGTATACTAATATGCTCTTTCCATGACAAACACTCATCTAAGGTAATCCCCAAGAACCTGGTGCTGCTAGTCAATGTAATTTCTTGATTATTCAAGTGGATAGTATCTGGCACTTGCATATTGGAACGGTTTGTTTTGAATAGTATGCAACTTGTTTTCTCTTTATTTAAAATCAGTCTTTCGTTCTGAAACCAGTCACACAGTGAAAGAAATACTTCAGATGAACCATTGACTAACCTTTCCAAGCCCTCAGCCATTACCAGTAAGTTTGTATCATCTGCATAGTTTGTTATTGAGCAATTTTCTATTTCCAAGCACTTTGACATATCATTGATATATAATATGAACATCGCCGGACCAATCATGCTTCCCTGGGGAATGCCCAAGCTTATTTGTTTTGAATCTGATATGAAACCTTTGTCGTTCTTTGTGACCATAACCTTTTGACTTCTTCCATGAAGATAAGACTTGAACCATGAAAGTGCCGTCCCCTGTATCCCATACTTCTCTAGTTTTTTTATCAGCAATTTGTGATTTATGCAATCATATGCTTTGGTTAAATCTAGGAATAAGCCCAAGGCTACTTCATTCTTTTCTAGTGTTTCATAAATAACATGAGTGAACCTATATATGGCAGTTTGGGTCCCCATATTCATACTAAGGGCAGTCACCTGATACCAAAACAAATGAGCGCCTTTGACAGCACGGAATTTCTGCCCATGCGCCAAATTGAACTCAGAAGCTGACAGCCCCGATTGACTCTCTTGAAGTTTGCTTCGGTTCTCAGTTCTGAACGGTTCGAGCATGCGCAGTTATAAAAATGTGTTTTGGTTTTCAGAATCAAATTCAGAAATATTCCAAAACTGTGACTAGGTATCAGTTCTAAGTTCTAACATTGAAGCAGAACTGGCTATTTTCAATTGGTTTAGATTTATTACCTAACTTTTGAAATATTTCATCGGTTTCACCAAGAATTTCGAGTGATTATTGTATGATGGAGTTGGGATTTGCCAATCAGTCTCTGAATATTCATTTTCAATTTCACAATATTTTACAATTTATAGTGGTGTCAACTTCCACTTGAAGTCGTTTCTTCATAGTGGACGATTATCGAATGTGGAATAATTTTCTGCCAGAAATCTTCTTATAGAGGAGAGTGGAAATGTGTTACCTTCTAATTCACATAGGATAATTCGACTTGACTGAGATGAAAGTGTGAGCAAAGTAAGCCAAAGCCCAAACAAGACGATTAATTTCCTATGCCTAGCCGCAGGTCTAGTCACCTGCCTACTCCTCAGATACAAGTGAGGGATCGAAGGATGTTCGGTGATATTCATATCAATGGGTGGTACGAAAGTGAAACCAATCAGGATATTCAATCTGGAAACTGGCGTTTTTATATATTTATAATCTGGTGGTGCAGGTGAAAACTATTTGCAAATATTCTTTTCTGTCCGATCTAGACTTCGAGTAATAATTATTTCGTTTGATTCTTCATCAGTTAACTGGATTCTGAGCTGAAAGGCATAGCCCTTATCACTCTTTACTACTTTCCATCGTAACTTCAAGAAGTTCGACACAAAACTACCAAAGTAATAGATGATTATGGGTAATCTGATAACATGTGATTACTTCAGGCAACATATGGAAACAAACAATGGGGGCCTAATGACCTAACTATGAGTCATCAGTTGAGAACGATGTCATTTTATCAAAATAAAAAAAAACCTTGCTTCCTTTACATGATTTTAGTACGGCATTAGGTTTTTCGTGATGATTTTTTCAGGATCTATCAATTCGAAAAGAGCCCTAAAAGAATGTTCAATCATGATTTTTCGTCTTCGGGTTAAACATTGTATTCATATTATTGTATATAGTGAATGGTGCTGCTTGAACCTAACGCCATAGTGCTGTGAGTGCATATAATATAAAAGAGGGAAGATAAAACTTCCTCAGTTCTCGCTTCAATAACAGGTTTCCAAATTCACAACAAAGGGGTGGTAATTCTGTACTCGAGTCATTCTTGTAGATATTGCCAGGGGTGGAACGATTGATAACAGTTCGGAAGACCGTGAAAGTATCTATAGAAGAGACACAAGTCTTAGACCATTCTACGATGTTCCAATGAAGTGAGCGAGTCTGTGAGCGAAGAATCACCAACAAAACGAATTGCCTTCCTCTGAATAGAATCGAGAAGCCTCAATGAATATTTTGGTGCCGAACTCCACACATGAGAACAGTATTCCATGACAGGTCGTATCTGAGCCTTGTAGATCATTAGAACCTGACGAGAAGTGAAGTATTTCTTCACACGAAATAGAAATCCAAGTTTCTGGGAAGTACTTTTGGAGGTCGATCTCACATGGTTTTCCCGTGAGAGATCATCACTGATTGTAATTCCTAGCACCAACACTTGATTTTGTAGGAAGAGTTATTCCTGACATCTGAATATTAGACGATGATAGATCGGCTTTTCTTGTTTCATATAATAATAATATATAAATGGGTCTTCATTTCCATAACAAACATTTCGAGGTTCATTCAATTCCATAAAAGGCTCTTCAATCCAACCCTTCCATCACCAAGATGGTGTTGTTACGAATATTCAGAAAACAAAACAATAAAAAATCAAATCAATATAACTACCACAAAAGATTCAAGAATGTTCCCTAGTACTCCGGAGAGAGGCTACGATCTGTCACGAAATGAATGGAGGAGAGTACTTTTGATTGAAGATGATAGATGATTGAATAATTCAACTGGCATACGAGAAAATTACTTTTGGTTGGTCGAATTTCTTTGACAGATGATCGTTTTGAATATGATTCTTGAAGGGTCAAATGACCCCTCAGAAGTTTGATATGGGATTTAAAAAACTTGAGAGTGTCCTGGTCTACGTATATCAGGAAGCACGAATGATTTCATTTAGACTGATTGCTGTAGAGACATGTTACCCTTTCAAATTCACAGAGATAGATATGTGATATTAGCAAAAAAATTAACCACATGTATATGGTTATTGACAAGGATCATATTTGGGTACTGTTTTTTTCCTTCCTTAGGAAGCTAGTGTGTGGGAAAATAAATGTGTCGATTTCGTGAATCATTGAAGATGAAACTCTTACAAGAAATTGCTATCTAGGCAGGCAAGGAGCTGCTTTATGTGACTAACTCAATTGTCTATCAATGATTTAGAGGTATTAATAGAGAATGTTTGCTAGATATTTGTTGTTACTAATTCTATAAAAGATTTGTATTTTTCCGTATTGACTTGGAGAAAAGGAAGCCAAAAATTTACTTCATTCTCTACCCAAAAATAATCATGTTCCCTGAATTGCACTACTTTTTCAGCATATCTATATATTCCAGTATTGCGCATATATGTTACATATCATTAAAACACCGGAGGCAATGGCAAATCACCAGTACATCATCGTTATTTCAATAATTTATTCAATGCAGTCGCGCAAAAAAGGAGTCAAGAAAGTGAGATGGCACTTCCGACAACAGTCATTATTTTGAAAGCTCTCGCATTAGGCAATCAATTAAAAGATCCCCAGAGAATCCGTTCTCCAATCGAAATACGATAGCCAGTTCTGTTTTGCGTTCGTTCATCTGTTCGGATGCGAATTGAGGTTCCTTTCGCCATTAATTGTAACATCCTGTTATCTATGTATGCGCTCTCTCGAGCAAATTGCAGGAATTACGCAAAGTCTTATTTATTACAAGTTCATTTCGCTATAATTATAATAACTCTGTTACCAAACAAGGCGGTCTCTGGCACAGCTCTTATGAACAA
Source organism: Zygogramma bicolorata (assembly GCA_032362365.1). Lineage (NCBI taxonomy): Eukaryota > Metazoa > Arthropoda > Insecta > Coleoptera > Chrysomelidae > Zygogramma > Zygogramma bicolorata. The sequence goes on from JAVJAQ010005953.1 coordinate 631,141, forward strand.
TCGGAAAGTAGAGTTTTCTAAGTAGCATAAAAAATCTTGTTTGAAATGATGATTCTCTTATATATTCCGGAATTCTTGAATCATTCACTTTAATTCTATTCAATAGACGAATTCATGGAACATGTCTCCTGTAACTGATATATGAAATATCTATTGATATTTTATTTATGTTATCAATTGTTATATTATAGTCATTTTTGTAATCAGTTGTATGGTATCACGCTGTACATATTCATCTCTTATTTATTCATTTCAACTCACCACGTGATCTGACAAACCTTATTCATATTTAAATGGCAAAAAAAGGTAAATAAAGATTATTATTATCATTAATTATTACTATAAACAGGGAGGTTCTTGGGCAATTATACACGATGCGAGATTGAAATCAATCCTGTTAATTTTTGATCTGTAATCCATTATTTGGTTTTTCTCTCCCCTAGGAATGGAAGAAGATAAGAGATACAAAAAAAGGTTAAAAAATTTGAGCTAGCTCCTTTACTCCCAAATCTACTGGAGGGCAACAAAACTTCGTTTCGCATTTATGTCTGGCTCAATTGGATACATCTCCAAAAACTATTTGCACTTTTTTATTGCAGCTTTTTGTGGGCCATAGAGATGTGCTTTAGAAATTACTTCACAGGGTGTTGTTTTTCTCTGGCCAGCCCCAAATTTGATTTCCTCAATATCGACCTGAATTTTCAGAAATTTTTCAAGTTACAATTATTAACGACATTGAATTGAATTTCATTTGTTTCGAAAGTATGAGTCATGATCGGGTAAATATCAGATAGTTGGGTTGAGTTTGGTCCAAGGAAAACCACATCCTGTAGAACCTTTCCTACAGCATTTTTCCAAATCCCTGTGAAAGTTGCAATGGAAAATTGCTAACAGCTTTTGTGAAACCATTCAATTAAGCCAGATATTGAAAACAATGGTCAATTGAATTTTTTGCTCCGTCTTGTTCACTAATAGGGATAGATCAGATTGCTCAACTCAATAAAACACCACAAAACCCATTATGGTTGATGAACTGATGGAGAAAGGGATTATTTTTCAAATGGTAGGATAAAGTATAGACAAGTTGTGAGATAATGACTCAGAGTAACAAGTAGTGGTCAAGCGGGCTACAGCTTTCTCTTGTATTGGATTCACTCTCCTCACTATATACAGGTTAGATCACAGGTTCGATCCCTGGACATTGCTTAACTGACTCGTGCAATAGGCATTTATTGGCTGCCCATCCTGGTGGGTGAGGCCAGTTGATAGAATACATCAACGGACTCGGAAACGATGTTGGCATTTTTGGGTTTCCCTGAGGTTGCCTGAGAACACTAGCTGTCTCTTTTCCGCAAGAGGCATTGCCTTCTGGATGCACTCGTAATATTCCACAATAGTATATTGCGTAGCGAGGAGGATAAACAGCCTTTTACGCAATGGCAGATTTGCCGCCCGTAGAATATTCAAATTTTGCCGCCTTTAAATTTTGATATTTAGTCCACAATCATAAAAATTTTCTATCAATAAAATTGAAACTTCATGATTTGTGCTCCATCATCCTCGATACATAAACGTTTTTCCGTATGGTTAGTATCATTGAGAACTTTGGTACCGTGTTAGATCCTTGATTATTTTTTACAGCAAAGAATTATCAAAAAATATCATTTCAAGCAAAAAATATCTCATTCATTCAGTACTTTCAAAGTAACATATGTATGTCTTAAAACCATATACTACTCACACAATATGAATAAGGCTTACATAAAAAATATACATTTGCCGAACATTGATAAATATTTATTATAACTTTCAGTTTAAATACAAACCATAAATATATCTTTTGCAATTATTTGTTAGTATTATAATTTTAGTTGAATTATAAAAGCATTACAATACTTCTTTGCGAGACTTTGAATTCGCAAAATCATTTATTATATCGTCTTTCATTGGCTCCGACTCTATGCACAAGAGAGCTAAAGCGTTTAGCTATTCTTGACTCAGTCGATCGTAGGTAGTTCTTTACTCTCTTCAAGCAGGAGTTTCTTTCACCTGAATAATTTGTCGCTAAGGGCAATACGAAGTATAATATAATATGCAAGTTTTGATAAATGTTTCCTAGATTCTGTTCTCGCAGATATTAAAACAGACTTTTTGATAATCCAGAAATTGGTTTTATTGAAATTCTTCCCGATGAAAGGTTGCTTTAAAACTGTACGCATTTCTGAACTGAGTCTGTTTCCATATCATTAGGATATAATTTTTCTAAAGAACTGTTTTTTTTTTGTTTTTTCGTCAGAACTGATGGTAACAAATTACTCATTTTGGTAAGAAACGAAAATTTCTCGATGAATCCGTGATATTCCAATATCTTCATCGGCTGTTTTATCAAATATTTTCATTTTGATTATCAGGTAGGTACACGGAGAAAGAATTGTAGCAGTTATCAGTGGAGAAAATATGCAAAATAACTAACTTTCGACTTTACTATCGAATTGCTTTTGCGACATTCTAAGAATTCACGATCATCATCATCATGTATAATTGATAAAGCGTTTAGCAATTGTTCATATAGAGATGTTAGGAGTAAAAAAATTATGATCAGAGTTTGCCGCCCCTTAAAATTTGCCGCCCTAGGCTCCAGCCTACTCAGCCTGCTGGTAAATCCGCCAATGCTTTTACGCACAAGCGAACTAGGATGGCTGAATATGGAGGCTCGAAGAATACTTCATGCCAGTACTCTATTTCATAAAATAATTTGGTCAAATAAACCAAGTTATCTTTATAACAAGATTCGATTCAGAACGGATGTCCATAATATCAATTTACGATTCAGAAACCAGCTTACACCTCCTAAACACTCTACAACTCACTTTCGTGGCTCTTCCTCATTCTTCATAACCTGGCTTTATAATAGGATACCGCACCCGATCAAGGAGTACAATCTCAATAGGTTTAAATCAACAATTAAAAATTACCTTCTAACCAATAAACTACCTGCTGTTTTAGGGTTCAGAAGTTGAACTTCATTCACATCGGTCGGTAAATAAGCGTTACGGTCATATTTGTGTATTGATTGATTGTGTGTGTGTGTGTGTGTGTGTGTGTACGATAATGTTCTTTAATTGCATATATGTGTGTGTGTATATCTGTACACACACATGTTCTGGGTTGGATGGAAGAGCAAGTCCTGTTTGTATCATTTATGATATGATCAGGAATTGAATCCTGCCTTTTAATAGGGTTTCATTATTATTTGCACATCAACATTGTATTCTGATTATTCCTATCAATAAAATCTATTATTATTATTATCATTAATAATTGTAAGCGTTGGCCGAGTGTGGGAATTCATAAGAGCATGTAATTGCCCTTATTTCGGAGTCGCCTGCCTTAATTTTTTGACTCCCACGTGTTCGTGCGGTGATTTCTGATGTTGAAGTATGACACCAAGTAGGTAAAACAATTGCTTGTCTTTTCAGGGATATAATTAGATACGGTACCAAACCACAATCCACAAAGTGTTGAACAATAAATTTCCTAAAAATATTATTTTCAATCCAATTTTACGAATAATTTGGAGCAAACAATCGCTGAATTTGGCTTCTGGACAATTGCATGTAGTCATGACATTAACGTTGAATGTTACATATATCCATCATTTGAAAAAAATTCAGAAACAGCCGCCATATTATTTGAAAGCTGTCAAATACGTAATGAACGCCTCAACTAGTAGGAGTAGGAAGAAGGAAATAATAAACTATCAATCCGATTGTAATAACATGTAATACACTGAATTTTTTGAGTATTTTTGAACTATTATAAAAGATTAATCTAATAAGATATAGATCAACTTGATACTTCTCCGGCAACTAAGAACCTAAAGGCGTAGTATAATTTCGATAAATGCAACCACAAAAGCCTATATTTCAAAAAAGATATATCGCGACTATCGGAGACTCCTTTCAAGTAAATTGTTATCATCGATTCGCCACAAAACAGCGGGTCATTTCATAATTTATAGCCACAAACAATTCCTTCAGTAAGTACAGTGAACGTCGGTGTTATGTAATTCCCAAGATGGATCGCCAGATCATAAATCTTGCCTTATCGAAGAGAGTGTGAAATGATTCACGACTGGGTCTGGAACTAGACTATCACAATCTAATAAGCGCATTTAACTTTCGATGCAAGTCACTTTCATCGAGATAGATTGCGATTTTTATGGTCCAGTGGACTTGCAAATATAAATAATGAGGGAGATAACGTATTCGGATGAGGAAACAGAAGGAAAGTTATAGCACACCTGTGAGTCATTTATGCCATTAGACGAATGCATCGAAATAAAGGTACACGTTTGGATATTTTGGCCTCGTTGTTTGGGAAACAAATTAACTCATTGATGGTACAGGATGGATATAAGAAAAGAATAGCCCTTTGGTGTTGATTGACACAATTCCTGTCAACTAGTTCATAATTGTGCTTCTATTGCTTGGTTACCATCTACAAAACATTGTACTTTATGCCCGTGCGGGCATAAAACAAAAAAGTAACAACAATAAGAGTAATTGTCACTTTTTTGTACTAGTGCGGATAAGTATCACTTTCCGCACGTGTTATGTAAACTTCTATCACACTTCTAGTGATCAACAAGACACAGATACGGCCTGTCTCGGAACAGATGAAGAAACTGCCCTTCTACACTTATAGTATGGTTTTCAATATCAATTGTAATTTTTTCAGGCTGTGCATGGTAGCTTAGAAACCCAGAAAACTACGAAACAAATACTTATCCACCACAAAATAATGATGTTCAAACATTGTTATAGTTAGTATTACTATTTTTCTTCGGGTTTGAAGGAAGTCGTTCTTTGGAATTTCTCCCTGACGTTTCACTAGCGCGAGTGGCTAGCTTCTTCAGAGGCTCATCTTGACTATTATTCCGATGACTAAGACTCTGAAGAAGCTAGCGCGAGTTGCTAGCTTCTTCAGAGGCTCATCTTGACTATTATTCCGATGACTGGGCCTCTGAAGAAGCCAGCCAATTGCGCTAGCGAAGCGTCAGGAAGAAATTCCAAAGAACGACGGCCTTCAAACTCGAAGAAAAGTAGTAATACTGAAAACCTCGGCCGCGAAAGCCTTAACCATTTTGTCAGTGATATAGTTGTTGATACGTTTGAGGAAAGTATGTATATGAAAGGCGGATTAACATTCTTGAGTTTATAAATGTATATTGGAGACGCCAACGAAGTCATTCTATTCTACTATTCATAGTCACAGACAAATTGATGGTTATCTATACTTATGAGCTGAATGCTTGACCAGATCTGGTAACACCGGTACCTTATACATAGGTGCAATATTCATATTTAGTTATGAATATATGCGATAATCACCAATATAATAATGAGAGTCTGTTTACCAACATACTTATTCACCAAATTCAAGAATTGTCAAGTCCAAATTGGAGAACGGTAGAACAAATCTGAAAGTAAATGCAATAATAGAGATCAGAAAATAGTAGTTGGTAGGTACAAGTATCATATTGATAATCACTTTTAGATAAAGAGTGTTCTTTCGATATTCATGAAAAAATAAAAGGAAAGGAACTTCATCAATTTCGATTTTGAACGATACAGATCAAATTAGTGATGTTAAATTAAAACAAGGCCGAAAAAGTAGGTTGTGGTAAGACTCGAGTAAGGAGTATTTCAGGAATGCTTTCGTAGATAGTTATCCAAATTGACCAAGAGTATGGTGGAGAGATGTTGATGAGGTCTTTGCTATATAGAGTTGGAAATGAAATTGATTCTGTTTCGGAATGCGTCAACAAACAAGAACCAACAATACAGTTCACATTGGAAATAGAAAGTTACGATGAACTTTTTTTTGTAGATGTAATGGTCATCAACACTTCATGTAGACACAAGTGTATATCGAAATAAAGTATATTCCAACAGATTTCCACACTATTTCCTTATACGACCTACGAGTGTCAAAAATGTATAATGAAATGTCTTCGTTACAGAACAAAAAAAGTGTTGCAAAATCACCTAGTGCCGACCCTATCACTCGTAAACGCAAAATAATATGAGGGGTCGAAGAGAGAACGTCATTTGCCAGGAACTCTTGATTTGCGTGGAGAATTCGATCATCAAGTTTTGATTGGAAGATTTTCCACAGGCCTAAGCAAGTATATACGAAAGCGATTCATCGCTACGGAAGATAGTTATTGAGATAGTTATCAGCATTTCTAGCTCAGTGGAGAGGCGGAAAGTTCCACAGAATTTTTATGGGAGAGAGCTTCAAACATTGCTAAGTGCAGAAGACAAAGTACAGAATTTCTTGTACCGAGAGTTTTAGTTCAGAGCGTTAAATAGTTAGCGGAGCAGTTTGAGTGATTGTATTGTGATAAAGAGTTGTAATAAAAGTAGTGAAGTGTTGTTTGGAGTTTTAATAAACGAACCCCAAGGAGAGATCGTAACAGTAGTATACAATTCATTAGAAAAAATCACTAGAGAGATACTCCATAAAATCAGTACTGAAATGAAATGGATATTCAGAGAGTTTCATACAGTAAACATTGACTGAAATTGAAGAACGTGAAAGGTCCCAGATATTACCAACTGCTCAAACTACACCTCCTGTAACAAACATTATACCTCATGTCTCCCGATTATCTGAAAAATAAAGCAGATTGGCAACTTGTTTAATGTCAGAACTACATTCTAAACGATGAAAACTTCACATTCAAAACTGACACGTACTGAAGCAAATAACATACAGAAAACACAAAGGATCGTATTAACCAAATTCCTTGTTCGTGCGGTCAAAACTCTATCAATGAAACGTCCAGAACTTTGGGAGTGCGAAAGAGTAAACACGAGATGTACATCACAGACAGATTCGTGGTTCGAAATTGTCAGACCACATGCTTACTGCCGAAAGAGATCACAGCAGGCTGGAATGCCACTCGAATGATGGCTAGGGAGAGCAATGGCAGGAGAAGAAAGTTGAAGAAATCTAATTTTATAATGCTGTCTGGGAATACTTGCATCTCAACGAGTTCAGTCGATATGAATCATACCAGGCTACTGCTTTTGAAAGACAAAATGATATGTCAAACCCCAGATTTCTGACATATTCGCAGATAGAAGTTATGTCGACTGAACATATCATGCCTTCATTGTTACTGTATCAATATTACTGTTTGAATGTGCTATGTGAACTGAATATCTGAAGGGACAATTATCAATTTTTAGATAATTGACTATCTGTGAATCAAAAACATTTCTTTGCAGTGGTTACTCAAATTCGGTTTCCTTACAGTTACTTTTTTCAGTATATGACTCCAAAGATAGCATCTTCCATCGTCAGTTAACTCGCGAAAGGAAAACCAATTATAATAACTATAAAAATGTTTTGATTTCATTTTGCAATAGAGTTGCATGACATTACCTTGATTTCATAGGATGCTTCTGTAATTCATAATCTCAGATATGAGCCTTGAAATGGAGAGAGAGCTCTATGAATCATTAGCTACATTTTTTTTTTCAAGAAACTCAAGTTGAACGAGTTCAGCATACTATAAATTATATATCCGCTAGTTCAGATCATTACGGCAATTAATTAATGAAAACCATCAGCGTATTTATGCAAAGTGCGATTATTATTTTCTGATATTGCATAGTTCATATACCATCTTTACCTTACCTCAACATCGATAACCTTGTATAGTTATGCTGAAAGTATTTTTTAATCATGTAGAACTTTTTAAAACTCTGTTTATGATAAAGCAAGCCTTTTTTGAACAAATCAACAAGTTTTCTGGAAAAATCTAATTGGCATTTCTTCAAGAGATAGAATCGATCAGAGAAACTTTCTGAAATCTTTCCAAATATCCAAATATCGAATATTTTTGTATTCAGAAACGGTATACAGAGTGTATCACTCAATTTTCGACTACCCATCGATTTGAAAATATTTTTTTCTTGTTATGTAGAGCTCGGGCTAGCTACTAAAACGGATTACCTCTCTAAAATGAATCATAGTTTGCATTAATGGATATACGATTGAAAAATCAAAGATAGATATCTTTTTTTTCAATATTTCTTATAAAAAATGTATTTGGGAACTATACGAACATTATTATACTATATTGGTTTCAAAGAGAAGAATTTTTCAAATTTCTGTTCCGTCTCCGATGAAAAGAAAGTAGTTATATTATTCACCTAGCGAAAAATGATGGCTTTTATTCAGGGGGTGAAGTTTTTAGCCTAAATCACAGAGAGAATAATAGCCATTAAAAGCGAGTAGAATACTATACTTTATCCACCACTAATAAGAAAATTCGGTGAATTTTTTTGTTAAAATTTTATAAGATTTTATACATTTTCTAACAGATACTTCATACACCACTGTTGACAGGTTCGAGTCAAATTTGTTTACATTCAGAAGCTATTTCGATATGACACGCACATTCATTGTCGCAGATAGCTCAGAGTAGATGCTCCTTGCATTCTTTGTTTTTATATGTAGTTAAAAATCTGAATTGAAAATATTTGGTGGTTTATACGACGAAATTTCAAAAACAGATTGTTCGTAGCATGATTTTTCAGCTGATTCAAGGAAGTGTTTGACATTTGTGAATAATGACTCATTATAATATTATACCACGAACAAGACTGAAGCACACAACAAGCAAAACAAGGCGTCTTTGCGCCATCTTCCCATAGACGAGGAACTTGCTAAAAACATATCCATATGGCCCAAATCCTCGTATAAGGAAATGAATTTGACACATATTAGTCAGTGGGCACACTTGGAAACTGGCTAAGACGCAATGGTTTTCATCATGGATTTATCATTTATCATGGATTCATCGACTCCGTGTCCATGATGGGAACTACATTTCAATGTCGAGAGCCCGAATATCCTGAATCATGCATTGAGATCTGTCGGATATAATCCAACGCCCTTCTTGCTATCAGCCAAGGAAGTAGTTGTTTTTTGATAAATATTAGTCTGTTAACCTACTGTGTAGGTCAGTTGAGACTGGCCTAAGCAATTTCTTTTTCAGATGTGGATGATTGCTTTTTCATACCAATACATTAATTTTATTTTTCACTACATATTGAAACATATTCGAAGATGATTTGATTTATAGCCAGTCTTCAAGTGTGCCCACTGACTAATATGTGTGATCATTAAAACTCGTTTACTCTCTGGATCATATATTATGTCACTGTCAGTCCGAGTTGCCACTTGAAAACAATTGAAAGCGGTAATGAGAGTTAAGTAAACGGAATACATTCCATGACCACAATGCGTTTGACATGGCAACGAAACAATTGCACCTGATGGATTTTGAGTGAATGCTTGGAACTTGTTAGGAGGGTTAAGAAACTCCAATTAGTCCATTGTTATAGGTAATCACTTCAATTCCCAGATTCAAGGAATGTGTTAAAATATGTTGGTTTGGTGGATTTCACGAATTTTATGCATGTTTATCCAACAATGTATACTGTCGATATTGAGATGTCATTTGAAAATACAAGGTGTTGCGAAAACTGTTGCCATATTCAGTCAGAATTTTATTATTGAAAAGGAGTTACTCTGTGTCTGTTACTTGACTTGTTGGTTCTATTTTGTACTGTGTGTAACTTGAATTGTCAATAAGCAAACGAAAAAGTTTCACTTTCCGGGATTCGAAAAAGATTCGTTTTTCTCTCTCACAAACTGAAAAAGATTTGAAGTTCAAAATGCCATGAATGAAGATGAACCAACAATTCGGATTGCATAAATATAAAACGAATCCACATCACTTCATGGAAACTTAAAAACTATACAGTAAACTTCTTGAAATTTCACCATATTTTACCTCATCATCTTCGAAATTAATTTTCAATCTTGGTGTTTTGTTCGAAAATTGTTTGCGTATTTTTGTAGGTACTGCTTATACAATGTGGTCCATGATTTTAAATGTGCAACAAATCGAAAATGAAATGTGTTGCGAACAATGTTGGCATACTCAATAAGAGTTTCATTATAACAAAGTAGTTACTCTGTTACTGTTTATTGTCTTGTGGGTTCAAATTTGGTACTGTATGTGACTTGAATTGTCAATAAACAAGTGAAAAAGTTTCACTTTCAGGGGTTCGACAAAGATACTTTTTCCTCTCTCATAAACTGAAAAAGATCTCAAGTTTGAAATGCCATAAATGATTTAAATGCAGCTAAACCAAGCACGTATGTATCCATTCTTTATTCAATAAACAAGTATTGAATCAATTTTCAAAAAATCCAATGGGAACGAAACGCATCATTTCTTTCAATCCAAACTAGTTTAATCTGAAGAATCCGGTGGCATCATAAACCATCATAAACATCCGACAACAGTGGAATCACCGAAAAACACTTATTTAGATACCAATATTGCTCCTTAATTTATTCAGATTGTGGTAGGTCAACAACCGAAATGACTACACAAAAAAACATTCATCCACCAAAAATTGATGTCTCTCAAATAATATTCTCATACTCTGGATTGGTACTATGAAACCGTTTAGAGGTGAAAAATGCGGAAAAACTAACTTCTCTAATGAAGATTCTGGATAATTAATAAGTTGCAGTTATGTTTCCATTCTTTATTCAATCGATATTTTCAGATTGTTTTGCAATAATTGCATGTTTTATTATGTTATGCTTCAATATTTTTTTAATTAAATGAAATTTATGTAGCCTTATCAGATGTATCCGTGCTAGACACGTTCAAGTGTCTTGGATATATTGTTTTTCATACAGAACGAATATTTTAATTATGCACTGGAAGTTTCGAGATATGCCCGGGGAGCAGAAATACTTTCAATTGATATACTTCGAAAGTTTTCGAAAAAACACACTGTATTCAGTAGATGTAATTTAAACAACACAATTATCCATACTAATATTATATAATGGTTCTTTTCTGACTTTGTTTGTTTGTAGGAAGTAATCTTTGGAAATACTGATCCGATTATGAAAATTATTTCACTAACAGAAAGCTACATTATTCAGGATTGATATAGACTATATTCTATTATGATTGAACAAAAAATTATGTGCAATATACTAGTGAATGTGAATCAAGTCGAATAATAGCGGGCGAGATGTTATGCTTCAACTGTGTGCGCTGACTAAACGGTTCGGTATGGACGAACATATTGTTCATCAGAAAAGTTGGTACAAAAAAGTCCGTCGTCCATACAGCTAGCTTTTACATTTGAATCACTACAGAGGTTTTGTCGTGAATAAGTGACTGACGGATCCAATTCAATTCAATTTTTTCTTGGCGCTAGGACAGGAGAGTGTTCACACAAGTCATTTCGAGTTGTACACGAAACAATTACTAGGAGAAAATATAGGTACAAAATAGTTTGAAACAAGAGATAAATTCGCACATTGAGAATCTGACAGTCAATAAAATTAGGTGAAAATTTGTTATGAAATGTGTGAGTATCATTGCAAAACTCATCGTTGTGAAAAAAATGTTTGAGTTTTATTTTGAAATCCCTGAGTTCTAGTCACTTAGCTTCCGCAGAGAGGGCGTTTAATAGCTTGGGTGCTCCAATAGGAGATTCCATCACGTGTTCTTGACAATCTCAGATAATTTGCTTGGATGTTTTGACGATTTCGTGTAGGGTAGTCATGAATTTTGGAGTGGTTTATATATTCATGTGAGTTTTCTTTTATATACAACAGATATTGCAATATGTATATACATTTGTCCCTTCCCAGAAACCACTCTCAATGCTCCTCTCTGCATAATAAAGATTAGAGAGCAATGGCTAGAGTGTTACTATACTAATATAGCATAGGATATGGTGGAGTGAATGAGGCCGTGAAATGCTGTGAGTAAAGTACTCAGGTTCACGATTTTTGAAAAACTCCGTAGTAATAAAGTAAGGCTCGATAATCTCTTACATATAAATTCACAGTGTTCTTGCCAGGTTAGTTTTTCGTCAATTCAAACTCCCAAAAATTTGGTACACTTGGATGTGAACCTGTTTTCGCCAGTATTCCTTATACTGGAGAGCATTTGTTCTGTTTTCGATTCATTGACTCATTGACAGTTTATTTAATAGGAACCATCGTTCTACTTTTTTTTCAGTTTCAACTGTGGACACCAGAGAACTTAGATTTTTTCCTGAGTGTATGAACGTGCTGTCATCAGCATATAGTATAAACTTTGATAATGGAGATGATTAGGGCAAGTCATTCTAAAGCGGACCAGACAGATCAAGCCTCTTTCATGTTCAGTTTCATCAAATAGTAGTGTTCATAGCGTTGGCAGCGGCATCACGTCCATCTAGCACCAACAGGAAGATCATAACAACATGTGATTCGTTCAAATTCGATTATTAAATAATTATGAAATAGTCGTGATCATCGTCCGAAACAGATGTTATTTATTATTCGCCTGCAGCAACTGATGTACAGGTCAATGCTTTTCGGCATGGTCAATCTAACTTTCACAATGCCTTCGTCAAAAGTATACTACTTTGTTGGGGATAACCTTATCAAATGTTTTAATGTGCATTAGGCACGATCCGGAGATAATGAATATAATCGATCGCCTTGGATTCTGTCACAGGTGTTGCAAAAATACAACATGACTCTTGGAGTTGAGAGTGGTTTTAGATTGGGAAACGAAGAATTCAGTTTGGATTACCATTCATAACATTATGAGTTACTCGAGATATTCGAGTGAAGACTGCTGAAGGGGAAACGACTATTGATATCTCAACTAAGCAATATCACTTGAGTTGCTGCAATTTTTTTCACAGAGTTCGATAACCCGTAAAACTAAAAGCAGTACTTTTCTAGAACCTATAGGATGCAGTTATTCGTTTTTTAAAGAATTCATACAGAAATTCAGTACCAAATATTTCTAATACTTTTTCGTATGAAATGAACATTATTTCTGAAATTGACTACAATTCTGTGACATAATTATTACTATTTTCACTGTTCGTTACCTATTTTCGAAATTGGAATGATGTTAAAAATGTCTTTCAGTTCAGGATCACAAACAATTTTCTTCCAATTCCTAAATAGGTAGTACTGGAATCATCATTTTGTAACAATATCATTTCGATTTGATTTCCTCACAGGTTTCAATAGAGTTGATAATATGGACGATGGAAGTCCAAACCATTATCATTCTAGGAAAATTCAATTAGAATTGGGTTGTAAATAAAAACTTGGTATGGCTTTTGATAGTCTTACCAGCGTTACATTTTGGCAATATCATCACCAAAATTCCCATCTCATTAAAAAAATTCAAAAAGGCTTGAAGAAAGGAGGCAGACTAGCTTTTGAAACGTCGCCAATGGGGAGTATATGAATTTATCATATATTATTAAAAATAACCTGTCAATTTTGTTTCTTCTTAATATTGCAGCTACGTGGGAAGGAGAAAAGTATAAAAATGGATTACGGGACATTATCACCTCCTCAAAGAACATTCAGAAATATTTTGATACAGTTTTCAGTTTCTTCTAGATTTTTGGATTTTTCAATTTTGGATTTATCACCTGAGACACACGATTTACATATCTTTCTGCATCCTGACTCCCTAAATTTTGAGACAAGGAGGAGTCTTGCCAGCACCCAATATTTTCAAAAATGATAGTTTTTCGAAATCCATCAATAAAAGATCGCGAAATAGTTTTCTAAGTTTACGCATGTTAGCATGTAGAGATATTTCCAGGAATTTTATCATTCTGGTATTTTTTAACCGCTTCGGCATTGAATAAAATTGGCCGTCTCTTGCCCGCCCAAGGCTCTACCTTCTGCGCTAACTCGTCAGACTGTTTAACAAAGGGTTCAAAAAAATATAACTGACCCATAAAAAATCCATCAAGTTTTCATTTCCCAAATTTGTTATCATTGTATTATTTTACCTACATTTTAGTTAGTCAATCAAAATATTTTAATATTAATATATTAATTGAATAATTATTAATATGAGTGTGTAAAAAAATCTGAGTAAATTGAAGTGAAGCTGAAACAGAAAGGTGAGTGAAATCAAATGAATCGTTATTGCGGAGAATGATTCAGAGTAAATGGGATTGGAACAGGAAGTACTTGAAAAAATCAGAATAATGAAATTGAACAAATATAAAAAAGAATAAAGACCGATTTTATGATAAATTTTCAGTCAGCAGGATAATAATTCATTCTCATAATCCCATATGGTTCAGAAAAATTATATTTTCTCCTTTAAATGAATGATTCAAACGCCTTTGAATGAAATACACAGAAAGTGTTGATTTTTTGATAATAATTCTTATATTTTCTTTCTCAATTGATTCGAACAATGAAAACCGAAATATACCTCCTCAAAATGCTTTGCTCATTCTTTCCCCGAACAGTGGCGATGAATACTCATAATATGCTCAGAATGAATAGAAATCACATAAAATAATTCTTTTATGCGTAGTCTAGTTGTAATTGTTCATATAAATATACGTACTAAATCTCACTCGAGGGAATCCATTCATTTCTTGGTTCCTTTTGACTTCGTTTTTTTTCCAAATCAGTAAAAGTATAACAATTCTATAATGAAGGCAGATATGTGTATACTACATTTTCAGAAATTCACAGGGGGTCATTTGGAAAAGTTAGGTGTAGGAGTGCAAACCGGAAAACAAAATTAAAACTGATGTCCAGATAATCCTCGGAATAAGCTTGTGATATATTTCAAATCAATTTATTTTTTCATTATACACATTCGTATATTTCATCACCTATTAACTAATTTTTGACGCACACGGTATACAAATGTTTCTGCACCCTGATTATCAATTGCCTCTGTGTCCCTCCTACGAAAGAACCCATCCATTCACCTGAGAACCTGCGTGATCGACAAACTAATTGAACAACACGGAACTGTTGAACTTCAATAGTTCCTCATTACCTGAGTCAGTGCCAGCTGGGTACAGCCATTAAAACTAGTATTCAGAAAATGTTAAAGAGCACCTCGTCAATCAAACAGGAATCGTTTATGGTAATGACTTATATACTGAGAATAATGATCCTTTCTAAAAGCCGACTTATCTCGAATATTAGTAGTTGAATTGAACATCCATTCTGGCTTCAAACTTGTAAATGGTATTCCAAGGTCCCCGATGATGTTTTTGTTCGTAATTTGAAATGACTTGTTCATCCTTGCATTTTGAAAAAACGGATGTATGTTAATATTGCAATTGGTTTGAAATGAGTATTTGAAATGAGTATTTGAAATGATATATGGCTCATGTTCATGATCTTAAAAGAGTATCCTAGAACTTTCAACGATTATAAATGTAACGGATATTTCATTTTCAACGCTAGGACTGGCCATAATTTTGTCGCACTTAGGTGACAGCATGAATAGATGAAGAGGACTACTTTCGAGAATACCTAGTCACCAAACCATGCAAAGTCTCCTGCAGAAAATACTTCTCATAAAAAAGATAGACGGATATTACAAAATTCTTCTTTTCCAGTGTAAAATTATCGTAACCTACTCGATTCTACAATGTCTTTATTTAACCAAGTTAGAATCACCTAAAATGAGAGAAACTAAGAAAGAAGAATCTCTAGTAACAGGACAATGAAAGGTAATATATTTATCCAAAATACAAAATATGAATTTGGCCGAATAAGCGCGGCTGAAAAAAATTAGAGGTAGTTTATATCAGCTCTACTCTTTCTCGTTATTTCGATCAGATTCCATTTCTAAGAAATTAAAGCATTTAAATATGATTTTCATGGCAGAGGGGCATGTAAAAATCAACCCTTAGTTACCACTATTAGATGAAGTGAGTTTCATCCTAATCGATGAAGGGAAAAAATAATATATGAGAAATGAAAGTAATTCTTTATTGCAATTTTCACAACTTTGTGAAAATCAGGGCAAACTATAATTTATTTTGCTTGTTTGTATAATCAAATATCACAAATATCAGAACCAGTTTTTTGGGATATTATCAAATATGATTTTAATTCGCTATTTTCATTTTCAACATACTTATGTTTTCTCTTGATGCGATGTCGTTATCACATTCAAGATTTGATGCTATATCTATCTTCGACTTGAACCATTCATTATTAATCATAAAAAAATAGTTTACTGTGAAATTTCACTTACAATCTTTTCGAAACACAACCTATTCACGAGAATTTTGTCAGAAATTCGCAACTAAGAAAATATTTTTTCATATAATAATATATAAAGTTGTGTACATATAATCTGAATCAAAATCATCGAAGTGCAAATAAATCAACTGAAATTGTTCATGTGAAAGAAAGGAATAGCGAAAAAAAATAAAAGTGTGCAAAAGTCGATGTAAACCGGCAAGTACTATTTTGCTTGTTGAGAAGACTCCTAACCACTAGGATAATATTATTATGTCACTGACATGATTCGTTTTGTCAAATTTGATATGAAGTTTATAGATAGATAGATAGATAGATATTTATTCATCATTTTTCCAACATGTACATCGGATTGATAAGTCAAAAAGTGTAGAAATAGCCCAATTGGTGAGCGAAAATATTCGAATTCATATAAAGCACAGCACAGAAAAGGAAAAAACATATTAAAATACATTTTGTAGACATATTAAAATCATCAGCAACATCACAAATTTAAATTTGATTGACTATGCCAATGC
Source organism: Zygogramma bicolorata (assembly GCA_032362365.1). Classification (NCBI taxonomy): domain Eukaryota; kingdom Metazoa; phylum Arthropoda; class Insecta; order Coleoptera; family Chrysomelidae; genus Zygogramma; species Zygogramma bicolorata. The sequence continues at coordinate 647,838 of JAVJAQ010005953.1, forward strand.
AAGAGTCAAGAGTGTTGACAGTGGGATATAAATTCATTTATATGATAGAATGCGTTCGAGGTAAGAAAAGTTCTCAATTGGGACTTGAATTTTGGGAGATTAGTTTGTTTTTTTAAATGATCTGGTAACATATTGAACAGGTAGGGCCCAGCATACCTTGGTGATTTTTTATGACTTTCATATTTAATTGCTCCTAAGCGAAACTCATTTTTCGTTCGTGTTGAATACTGGTGAATGTCTGCATTTAGCGTAAAGCTATTTTTATGAGTAAAAGTATGGCTCAGAAGTTTATACAAATATATACCTATGAATGTAAGGATTTTTTTTTGTTTGAAAGTATCTCTGCAAGACTCACGATAGCCGAGGGAAAATATAAGGCGTATAATTCTTTTTTGCGCCATGAAAACTCTGTTATTATCCTTCGCGGGACCATAAACTATGATGTTGTAACTCAAAGTTGAATATACTAGAGCGTAATAAACAGTCATCATTCCTTCACCATCAAGGCAGCTCTTCAAATTTTTCAGTGCAAAGTACTGTTTGTTTAACTGTGAGCAAATCGTGTTCACGCATTCTGTCCAGTCAAGATTTTCATCTACAATGGTACCTAGGAATTTGCAGCTGTTACTGAATGCAACTGTATTACTATTAATTTTTAGGTTATCGATATTTAATTTTACAATAGATGGTTTATGAAATTGGATGGCCACTGTCTTTTTGTAATTGATAATTAAGTGGTTTTTCCGACACCAGGTATCAAATTGAAGGAGTACATTAGCTATCTGCGTTCGCGTTTGATCGGCATCCGCACTAGAAACTATGATGGAAGTGTCATCAGCAAACATATAAACTTTACCATCATTAATGTAGTCAGGAAGGTCATTTATAAATAGGAGGAACAGTAAGGGGCCTAGGACACTACCCTGAGGAACCCCTGAGTCAACCAAAAATTCTTCAGATGTTTGGTTTTTAACCTTTACTACCATTTTGCGGTCCTTCAGGATCGAGGCGATCCAATTCAATATGTTGCCTCGGAACCCTATTGCTTCTAGTTTTACTAAGATGAAGTCGAAATTGAGGCTGTCGAACGCTCGTGATAGGTCGAAGAACAACCCTACAATATATTCTCGTTTTTCCATTCTCTCACTTATGAACTGTATGAATTCTGTAGTGGCTGTTTCAGTGGAGTGCCTATTTCTAAAGCCGTGTTGGTTGGGGTTCAATATATTGTATTTTTCCAAGTATTTGTTCATTCTTATTGTGAGGGCTTTCTCAAATATTTTAGAGAATATGCTCAGTAACGCAATTGGCCTATAATTCGTAACTGATGACCTGTCGTCTTTTTTATAGATGGGAGAAACCGATGAAATTTTTAAGCGACATGGGAACTGACCCAACTGAATTGATTTATTGAATATAAATGCTAAGTATGGTGCGATCTCTGAGGTACATTTTTTCAAGAGGTGTACCGGTATTTCATCCAGGCCGGTAGACTTTTTGTTTTTAAGGTTTGTTATTATATTTTCTATTTCAGTTGACCTGAGAGGTTCGAAGAAAAATGAACTAGGATGCTGTCTCCGAGATTTTGTGCAGCCGATAGGTAGGTTTAGGTTATCACTGAAATGAGTTTTTAGTTGGTCACTGACTACTGACACAAAGAAATTGCCGAAGATATTGGCTATTTCATTATCATTTGAGATCCTTTTCCCATTGTGATCTAATTCGATGTCATTTTGGATTTTTGTTTTATTTAATCTTGAGTTGACTATGGACCAGATGGTCTTGCTTTTATTATTCGAGTCATCTATGAGGCTGTTATAGTAGTTTTGTTTTGCCAGTTTTATGTTCCGGTCATAGGTCTTTTTGGAGCGTTTGTATAAATCGTTCAATTCGTCATTGGGTGTACAAGTTTTACGCAAGCCATTTAGCTTTCGTAATTCGTTAGATTCGAGTCGTAGCTGATGTGTATACCAGGGGACTGATTTTCTGCGTGTATTTTTCCTATGAGCGATTTTTGGAAATGATGCTTCGAATGCATAAGAGAAGTGTTCCCAGAATGTTTCGAAACAATCATTGATATTTGGAATGTGTAGTTTAGTAAGGTTGAGGTGTTTTAGTAAATATTTGAATTGTTGGATGTTTAATTCAGTTAGTCTTCTCCTATATATTTCAGTTTGGTTTTTTGAGGAATTGTCCGTAGAACACGTCATTTGAATGTTTTGCGCGAAGTGGTCAGAGATACATAGATCGACTATTTCGAACTTCAACCTATTTTTAACGTTAGTTATTATGTAATCGATAGCAGTAGCACTTGTATTACCCCGTATATTAGCAATCCGAGTAGGTTGTTCTATAATGGATTCTAAGTTATTGGATGCGAGAATATCACACAGAATATTTTTATTCAAGCTGGCCTGGAGGAAATTGATATTGAGATCACCACAAATAAGGATATTTTCGAAATCACTACTCAAGGTATCGAGAATCTTGCAGAGATTGATGAAAAATGAATCTATATTTCCATTATTTGATCGGTATATAACCATAATACAAGTGTTGTAATTCATTGAAATTGCACAACATTCAATATCTAACTCAATTGATAACCCTCTTACCTGCTTTATTTCTTTACAATTTTCTACTTTTGTTGATTTGGCTAAGATAGCAACGCCACCATGAGCTTTGACTGTTCGACAGAAACAAGAGACTACGTGATAGTTACTAATAACAATGTTATTTAATGTTTCATATTTTTGCCAGTGTTCTGAAAGCAAGAGAAAATCCGGCTCAAGCTCTTCCAACACTGCATCTAAAATGTTTAGTTTATTAGACAAACACTGTATATTTAAGTGGATGACATTCAGTATTTTCGATTTCGGTGAAGGCGAATCGGATTGCTTTATTTCTATGGGCTGTTCATCTGGGCGGCATCCTGCGGAAAATTTCCAGATTTTTTGAAGTTATACCTATTGACCATGGCACCACTGGGCCAGATTTCGGGATTATAAACTTCCTTGACATGAGCTATTGGGAATGTGACTACCATTGAACTGGTCTTGTCGTTTTTGTACAAAGGTTTGCATTCGAATGGTATCTGTGGAGCTGTTTCTTTCAGTACTTCAGATAAGTTCATTGGTGTTGTTTCGGGTGATAGTCTATATACATGCAGATATCCTAGTTTGGGCACCGCTGTTACGGATGTTATATTTTTATTTGTACCCACCACTGCTTTCCTGTATGACCGTTGAGAGGAAGTGTGGTTATTATTCGGGGTGTTCTGTATTTTATTTATTGCAGTTTTTGTGGCACTATTTACTTCGTCCAGTTTGAATATATGTTGGTTTTTGTCTTGGTGGTATCTCGAGTTCTTTTTATAGGAAACTTCTTGCCAACCTTCATTATTGTTTATTTGTTCGGAGATATTTACAGGTTCCGCCTTTGTTTTGGGATCTTTATTTGGTTCTGCCACTTCAGTAGGTAATGGTTTGTGTCGTTGGTTCATGGTATTTACAATAGGTGGCCCGACTTTTGTTGATGCACTAGGATGCAATTGTTTATCTTCGTTGAGTAATTTTATTATGAGTTCTAAGTCGTTAATCCGTTTGTCTAGCAGGCAGATTTTGTCTTGTAGAAATATTTTTTCTTGACTCACTTGTTTGAATTCATAATGTTTCTTGATACATATTTGTTTATCACATTCGACGTCATCACTATGGCTGGCTTGTGTTGCACTCGAATATGTAGAATTATGGTTATTCTGTAGAACTCTCGCACGATCCTCTAGAAACTTGCAAAGAACTTCACTCGAGTTGCATTCGGGTAATTTGTTATTGATTATAATTTCTATCAAATCTGCTTTACGCAGTTTGTCCAATTCACGATTAACAGACGAATCTACACCGGCGGCCATTTCAACAGTTCTATGAGTGTATTTATTTGAACAAATATTCAATGCAGTTTGGTTGATATATTTTTTGCTGTGAACACTTGTTATCAGAGAATTTCGTAAATGAAATTTCAACAACAGAGCCGACAGGTAACTGCAGAGACATAGGGCTATTTCCAATTGATTTTACTTCATGGCAAGGTGTTTTTCGGGAGTAATTACACAAGTGCTTCAAAATTACCGATAATTTTCCATGAAAGCATGTTGTCTAAAAACTGCATGAGTTTATATTCATATTTTGTCGAAAGCAAAATATGAAAATAACCGAATGCAGTTTTTTTACTGACAACATGCTTGAATGGAAAATTATCAGGTTTATTTTGATGCACGAGTGTAATTCGGTAGAATATTTCCGGAGTTGAAACAACGACGTTTAAAATTCAGTATTTATGTCTGTCATGATGACAAATGTACATTTTAACAATCGTTACTATAGATAAACGGACCGAGCGGGTATTTTTCGATACCTACCGGGTATTTACCAGCCCGAAGATGTCCCGCCGGGAATTTATCGCTGTAATTGATCGAAAATGTCCCGCTTCATATGGGATTTTTAACATACGATGGAAATTTTCAGCTAAATCGGATCGTTGCCATGGCAATAGGTCTGAACGCGAGTATTTCACGGGTTCAGATTCACAGACAAATTTTCATATATCGCCAACTCTAGAATATGGAGTCAATATCTTGACCTACTAAAAAATGACGGAACATTTGATATTCACCTGAATACAAACACATTAATATTGATATTTTAATGAATATTCGTTTTTCTCTGTCATAAGGTAATTCTAACAACCCGATGAGGTTTGATAGGTTATTTTTTGTTCATTGAAAAAGACATCATTGTTCAGTTCAAATATTCTCATTTAGTTTTCGATTTTACAAGTAGATAGGTTCCACGTAATCTAACTACAAAATGGTCAATTGACCAAAGGAAACTACTGTTGATTCTCTAATCATTGAAATTGTCGAAGTGAATCCCAATGAATTCAATATGGATATTATTATTTCAACAAGATGGAGCACCACCATCACTCCAGACAAGTGAGAAACTATTTGGAAAATACTTTCCATGGTCATTTGATTTGCCATCGAGGTCCTACGGTATGGCCAGCCCGCTTGCCACATTTGACGTTTAGCTATTCGAAGCAAAAGGTGTACAAAACTGAACCGAACCTGCTTCAATATTGAATATACGGCAGACATTTTTGTAGAAATATCGATGTTGCTGTGTTCGAAAATGTTCGACGTGGAATATCAGGTAGGCTGTTCTTATTTCATGACGTTCAGGGCAACCGTTTTGAGCATCTTCTTAACTGAACTCAGCTCATTTTCTCAAAGTATGAAGTTGAATGTCGATGTATTAAGGCAATCATTAAATGTTTCGCCACTTCGAAGTCGTTGAAGATATTTACTTCATACTCTACGGTTGTAAAATATTCGTCAGGAGCTTCAAGATGATGTATCACAAGACTCCCCTTTCATTACATTATTTTTTTTCCAGATGGCATGCAGTCGCCATCTTTAAATTTTCATCTGTCGATTTTACTTCAAAATATAGTTTTTCTGCATCATTCTCTTCATCCCGAATTTCAATTTTCTGAATTGACCGTTCAAAAAATAAAAGGAGGGAGGCATTCAAGAAAAGCATGTATATGTATTCACGTATGTATGAAAATTTTGTATTGGGCAGAGTGTTTCTAGGTGTGGACATATGTAGTACGCTGTGGAAAGAATATTTTTTGCTAATAAATCAACAGTAAACTCCAGAAAACGTGAAATGAAACAGAATAGTTGCTTCAAAAAAATTTACTTATGGCAAATCTCCACATTTCGAGATAGCTATCAACTCAGCGGGGCATTGCACTTGATAGAAGGAAACGTCAGGGTTAGATACTCCCTCCATAAACGTGAACCGGAACCTGCACCCATTTTGCAAAGGAGCAGGCAGTTGATTGCACTCCTCCATGGTAGAAACACCACCGTACCTGTCCCCCCAGCCATTCTCGGGAGCTCCCCACTGGGAAGAACATCCAAGGGTGAAGATTCCAACCCCTCCTCCGGGAATGGCAATATCGAAGTGGTTGGCTCCTAAATCAGTCCCAGTATTGGTGAGCTGGACGAGCATCTGCTTTCCAGCCAGCTGGCCCTTGAAGCTCAGCAGAACGCACGAGCAGCACTGCGCAGTTTCAGCTCCTCCGTGGAAGGATGAAGCTGAGAATCCGTAAGCGAGCGTCGAGTTTATTACGAACGCAGCTTGGTTGTTGCAGGAATATGCGTTCCCTCCTGCAACGCATCCTGAGTTGCCGTTGTCCTCTTTCTTGCTTGGTGTGTATCCGTCTTTCTGGCAGGTTTGGATGGGGATCCCGTTCTTGGTGTGGATGATCTTGTCCCATGCGCAGGCTGGTGCACAGCAATCCCAGTAACGGGTTGTTACACCGTCCCCCTTGACACCTCCTTCGATGGGGATAATCGTTGGAGAACGTTGGGAGGTAGCGACGTGACCTGGTACATCGAAATTTTTTCTCAATAATCATATCAAATCCAAATTTTCATCTAGTGGTTTTGTGAACTGTCTGGTAAAAATAACACTAAGGCGTATTTTTTCAATTACGTTAAGGAAGTAGGTAATAAATGATTGTGAGCACCAAAGAGTACCCCAACTAACAAGAGAAAAAAAAAGGCATTTTTCGAGATAGAAATTTCCAGTATGCATACGCAAAACAAGAAGTATTTCTGTTAATGAAAAAAAAAATTCTTTCTTTCTCAAGAATGTATTGCAGAGTTGCCGAATCCTGATTGATTTCCGGCATTTACCGTGAATTGATTTATACTTTGAGAAATTATCTGAGTCAAAATTCTTGGAATGAAAATTGTATATGTAATAGGTACATGCGAAAATAATGTAGTCAACCTGGTTTTTACGGTAGCGCATTTGCTACTTCAACACTTCAACTGTATACAGAAAAACCCACAGTGCCATGTAGTTCAGGAAATGGATCATTTTCTATATCATGACGCTGTACGCTAGAGCCTTGGGGGTGGTTGCCACCTCATCACGGGGGTGGACATTTCTTATTACATTTTAACTGAAGGAATCGACGGAAAAAGTAATTCTCAGAAAAAAATGTTCCATACGTTTTTTCGTAATAGTGATATTTTTTGAGTTATTCGAAGTTGAAAGTAACAGTTTTTTGACGAAAAAATCGACTTTTCGAAATGTTTTTTTGCAAATAACTCTAAAACTATGCATTTTATCAAAAAAAAGTGGAGAGGCAAATTGTAGCTTTTGGAAAAACGAAAACAATGCTTTCCTCATAATTTTCCTCCAATACATACGAACTGAGGTACAGCAATTTAATGTTTAGCTTATTTCGTCAAATGTATAAATTCGAAGATTCAAAGCGAAATAACGAGAAAAATTTGCATTTTTCGAAGAAAGCTCATGAAATCATTTTTGAAGTTTTCAATTAGAGTTTTCGAACAAATGAAAGAATGTCTTGCTAGTGGGAAGATTGACCGACTTATGATCAAAATAAGATCGATACCGGTTTTTTTCTACGAAAAAAAATCTGAAAACAACCTCCAAAGTACCCCCTAACTAAAATTGATTGCCACCCTTCTGTGATTCTCTTTATATATGTACTATTAATACACCCACGAAGTTTAACCAATTCAAAATGTCAAATTTTAGAAAAATCGGAGTTTTAAGTGAAAACGATTTTTTCAATTTCGTGTTTTTAACCCTTTTCTTAAAAATATCTCTCTAAATACCAAAGAAACGACATCATACTAAATTGTAGCTCTTTTAATGACAAAAATTTCCCTGTGTGTAGATTTTATGTAAAATGAATATTCGGCGAGATATTTATAGCCGTTTAACACCTACATTTACGATCAAAAAAATCACCTTAGTCAAGCGCTTCAAACTCTCCCCATTCAAAAATCAAGGGATCTTGAGTAATTTTATTCTCATAGTCTTATAGCTCTTGAGAAGCTCTACAAAATCTTCTCAGAAAAAATTTTCAATCACCTAAATTGAAGGAGCTATGCTTAAAAAACCTATCAATTTTTTTTTTAATTTGAATTACCCGCTTCGGAGCGTGTATTCGGCCGTTATACGTTATATGTTCCACTTTTTCCATCCATATTGGAAGACAGAGAAGAAGAAAAATATGCTCGCGTGCGTAAGTGTATATTTCGTTGATTTCTCACCAGTGTATTCTAAAGTTCGATGACATATTATAAAAATTTCAATGTTTTCAAGGGTAGGTTATAACAAGGGTAGGTTGAAAGATTATGAAATTGTATCCTAAAGCATGTAACAATCATGATTTAACTATTTTTACCCATATTAAGGTTTTTATTGTTATTTTATAATTTTTTACAATTAGGGGTAGTTTTCACACCTAAAAAACAAAAAGCGTACAACGGCACATTATAGACAATGAACTAGAGGGTGTAATAAGCCTAATCCCAACTTTTTGTACAAATCGGTGCTGGACGAAAAAATTGCGAGGTTTTACCATTTTTGTAGCTTCATTTTCTGAACTATACCAGGTCGGTCGGTGTATTAGATCAAGATATTCCACCTACTAGGATTGGTATCCAAGGAACCAACAATTGCCTGTCGCAACGTGCCAGTCAGAAAAAAATTGCCCTGACAGCGGTTCGAACCAGCAATGAAATAGCCCCATCGGATATACGAAAACGCCGTAGACTACTAGACCACAGGCCGACCTTGAATGCAGTTCAGCTTCATTCTTTAGTGTTGGTCGACAATCAGCTCATAAATAATACGCGTCTTTATTAATCATAACTAATGAAAGTAGACGAATGGCTAGAGTTTTACTTATCAGTTTCACTTGGTTTAATTCAATTCCATTTGTTGTTTCTTATTTTGTTTATAACAATTGAAAATTGTACCCATTTCAACCCAATTAATAGCACTTCTGATGTGGTTTGAGAAAATCTGATCAAAATAATAAATTCATAACTTCAGAAGAATACTTGCGTCTGAATCCATTTACCTCGTGTTATAATTCAGAGACTTGAATCCTATAAATGAAAAAAACAAATTTTGTATCAAAGTGAAAGTTTTCCGATGGAACATTAGTGAATTTGAGAAAATAAATTCACCTACAAAATTCAATAGTAAGAAATTTTGCCAACAATTCAGTCCATCAAAAATAAATTATGAGGGTGGGTACTTTACGGATCTTTTCAAATGGCATACCCTGTATATTACTGAGTTCCCCGAATCTCATATGAATGATTATTTCGGCATGTATCACACAATTCACACATAGTGTCAAATGCATACATGGTGGTAAAAATAAGAAATGAAATATTCATTGCCAGAACTATTTTGAATATTCTGAATGAAAGAACTGAAAGTTCAATCTTTTATTACGTCCTTTATAATATGCGAGGCGGTTTTGAAAATCTCGCAGTGCGTTCGACAATATTTCAGGTGTTATTTCTTTAATTTAATAGTTTGACGGATGAATGAACGAATGATATGAAAATCGAAATGTGTATTCTGATTTTTTTCTTCTTCAGGTATGAGTGAATCCATAGAAATCAACTTCGATCTTCCCAAATAGCACACGACGTCCTGAAGACGAACCATTTATGTCCCAGTTACGTCGATACGTCCCGGGACGGATAGGAGACATTCGAAGAACGTACATTACCGGATGTACCATGTATGTACTGGTTAGACGTCCCATGTAGGTACATACTTGGTCCCGTTCCAATCGGAATGTAATAAAAACGTACATGCTTGGAAGTACTATGTACGTACTTTATTAAGTGTCCCTGATACGTTTACATTAACTCCTCTTCAGGTACGTACTTTTCGGAATGGATTAGGGACATACCAATGACGTGTTTTTTTGTGAATTCCATGTACTGCTCAGACGTATCATTTACGTACATGTTTGGAAGAACTATGTTCGTACTATTTGGACCTTCCAGGTGCGTACATATTGAGTCCCTTTCAGATACGTATATTTCGAAACGTTTGCGGGACATAATAGTAATGACGTACATGTTTGGAAATCGTATGTACATACTATCTGGACGTCTCGTTGACGTACTTTTTTGTACATACTGTTTGGACCTCCCAAGTACGTACGGATTGGGTTCCTTTCATTTTCTACATTTCTGTTAGTATGTACATACTGTTTGGACCACCCAAGTACGTACATATTGGGTCCCTTTCGCTTCAAGGGGTATTGGGATTTTGAGAGTGATCACTTAGTGTATTCAAACATATATCAATATTGGTAATGCAATATTCATAATGAATTATTCCTAAAAAAATTGGAAAAATTGAAACATCGACATGTGGTGAATTTAAATACCAGAAAATTACATACAGAATTTTTTGCACAGCAAGTTTGATATTCCAAAACCGCCATCACATGAGACAGTGATCCTTTAGTGTTTTTTCGAATATATTTCCATTGTTACTGAACTTTCTAAAATTTTAATATTATCTCGAACAAAACTAACTCGAAGTCATCACATCTATAGCACCCAACTCCTTCTTAAAAACAAGTGTCTCCGTGCCGTAGAGCGTAACAGTGGTCGACAATAATATCTCCATAGGAAAGGTCGAGAGTTCAAGCCCCGCAGCAGCCAGGTCTTTTTCCAGGTAAGTATTCGGTTAGATGGTTAGTACACGTGAATGAGTAAAATTTCCAAATTGACTATTTGGTAAAAAAGAAATGAATAATCCCGAATATGAAAACTTAGATTCATTAAGTGATATCATATGATATATCATTACGTTGTTTTCGAATATTGATCTAATATCGCCGAATGTTCACATTTTTTTGTGGCCACTATTGATATCATCTACAATATAAGGTTAATATTCCCGTAATATTGAACCAATATTGGTCAAATATGTTTGTTCTACTTGGGATAGCGCATACAGAATGGAAAATGTACGTTTTCGGAATGTCCCAAACAGTTCCCCTTTCTGTACATTTCAGGTCCTGTGTGGACTAGAAAAGTACGTACCTGGGATTACCGACTATACGGAAACGGTAAGTCGCAGGGAGGTCTTATGTACGTCTGTCGGAGACAAAAGTACGTCCTAAATACGTACAATGCATCCTCACCGTACATATGCAGTACGTCCACTGGACGTACTTGTGCTATTTGGGTTACTTTCATTGAAAAAAAAAACTAACGGAGTGAGGCCAAGAGATCTTGGTGGTCATTTAATCTTCTCAAAATTTCAACAGAGATAGGATCAGAATCTTTCCCATTCGGAATTTATTATGTATTTATGGACAAAACTAAAATATTTGTGTACAACTAAAAATCAACTATGAAACCATTCGAATAGTTACTGTATTTTCAGTGGGGTAATGAGAATATTTTCAATTGAAATATAACAGCTCATATTGATATTTTCCCAATTTGTTAGAATTTGATGAATAGTTGTGTACATGATGGCCTGGAACTATAGTTCGAACTTGTCTTTTATGATTTTCATCACTCATGTATCTATCATGTACCTTCATGTACCTATTTGTGAAACATATCTAAAATCACTACTCATTTGATTATTTTCAACTGTAGCTAAGAATTTCAAAGACGATGGTTACTTTGATCTGCTTTTGATGACTCTCACTTCCCTGTCTGAATTGAATACTAATGAGCGATTCAAAAGAAATAACACAGATCATTACTGTGCTATGGATTACCCTGTATACTACAATAATTTTCGTCGATACTATAATTCGATTTCAAAAATCGCCCTGTCTGAGGTTTTTCAAGAATATGAATTCATTGCAAGCTCTACGTGTGCACTCTGTACATAATAATCACTATTAACGATTTTTTTTTCGAGATATCCAGGAAAATGCTTGTTTCCACTATCAGGGACTGTCTGTTTTGATAAGGGGTATGATTAAGCACAACTAATGGTACAATAAATTAAATTCCGGAAAACATGTTTCTCAAAGAGGGACTACCATTTCAATGCTGCTTTCTGTGTATATTATGATTACTCCAAAAAAAATATTATTTTTCCCAACAAATTACATACATTTTTGTATACTTATAGAAGACTGAAATACGTTTTTGAAACATGGAATGAAACAAGAAGTGATCTCATATTGTGGTAAATTAGTGAGTCTCAAGTAGGATGTTTTCTAAATTGCATAAAATGAACAACATTCAAAAATAGGAGACTTTAAATCACTCTGTTGAGAAAAAACTGTATACTCACAGAAGGTTATAAGAGCTAATACCACAGAGAGCTTCATTTTGTCTGTACAATTTTCTATTACTACCTATGTAATCCAACCATAGGTATGCAATAGGTAATCGTCACTTGACACTTATCTTCATATATAAACACCTGACAATTCATTATCTAGACAACTTGAGCCACTTGCTGATGGAACTATTTAGAATTTGTTTTTCTCTGTATTTGTGAAGAGGGTCCAAAAATTAAGGAAAATTCTTGATAAGGGCACAAAACATAATCAGATCGATGTGATGTAAATGCTCCTTATCATCTTATTGATTGAGATGTTCGAAAATGAAGTGACTGATGAAACAGAAGTACACAGATCAATTATCCAAAAAACTTATACTGTGGGGTCCAAAAACTGTGCAACAGATGGTAATTTTTTTCCAGTTGTAACTCCGAAATTCAGATACCGCCAAAAGTTGGTGCCTGAGCGATAACGAACTTACATGCATTTAGATTGGCTTCTGATCAAATAGTATATAGGGCAGGACAAAAAAATATTAAATTCGTTCGAGAATGAAGTACCCCTATTTTGAATAATATAGGAAAATTTCATAAGGAAAAGTTCTACCAAATATCCTAATACTCAAAACACATTTTTTTATCTCCATATAATGAATCAAAATTATGATTGATACGTATCAAAAATAGCTATAACGAAAACACAGTATCTCTAGTAGATAATTTTCCATGTCAAAAAGGTAAATTGATAAATTCTAGAATGATGTTGAAAATCGTTAATAATATAGAGTTTGGAGTTATAAAAAAATTGAGAGAGAGAGAAATGCCATGAAAATTATTCAAAAGTCGTCGTAGATACTTTAACATTTTTTATCAACCTTTCATACTCAGAATTTCTTATTTTGATCATTTTCATTCATTTCAATTCTTCGAAACGATAATTCAATTCAATTCAATTATATTATCTCAAGAAACATTTCATGTTCATGAATAGAGACTGAAACACACAAGTACATAGTCAATAAATGAAATTTTTTATAAAGGAAAAAAAATCCATACATTTAACGCAATTAAATATTTGTAAGCAGTCGAAATGAAATGGCTTTCAAAACTGATGAATACCAATGAAGGTGAAAAAAAATCATATAACTGTTGACTACATGCAAAATATGTTGTACATTAGCTTATTAAAATTTTTTTGTATTTTTGCTTAAATTTCATTGTTGAGCGAAATGCTTTAATTGTTTCTGGAATTGAGTTATATATTATGATGCCATCATGGTGAATTGACTTTTTTCCAAAATCTGATTGTGTTTTATTTGTTGCTAGTAATTTTATTTGTCTTGTGAAGTAATTATGGATATCAGCAATTTGAGTGAAAATAATATCTGACTTTTTACTATTATTTTTAATAGAATGAATGAAACAGCTAATTTTAAGTTCATGGAGAGAATCTAAGTCCAATAAATTGTGCGGTTTGTATAAATTTATTGTTGATTCTAGATAAGGTAATTCATAAATACATTTAATTGTTTTGTTTTGTAAAGTTCTCAAAGGTTTGATAATAGATTTACTTGCTGTCCCCCAAATGGAGATGAGATAATGCAATTGTGAATAGATTAGGCTGAAGTATATATTTTTCAATAATGTGAGAGATATGTAGTTTCTGATTTTGTAGAAAATTCCAACGAGAGGAGATATTTTCATTCTAATTCTTTCAATATGTTTTCGCCATGACAATCTCTCATCGATATATAAACCTACAAATTTAGTTGTTTCTGTGTATTTTATCAATTTACTATTGAATACTATGGGATTAGTGGGAATGTTGATTGATCGTTTGGAAATATACATATACGAAGATTCATCAAAATTTAGAGTTAATTTATGTTGATGAAGCCAAATGAGAATTTTATCCAGATCACTTTTCATATCATTTTCAATTTTATCGTAACTATCTGAGAAGTATATAAGAGTGGTATCATCAGCAAATAATTTGATCATTCCATTCAATATTAAATTTGGTAGGGAGTTGATATTGATAAGAAAAAGTATTGGACCAAGAATGGACCCTTGAGGTACACCACAAGTTATATTTTGAAGAAAACTTTTTTCATTGTGAGTGAATAATATATACAATGGAGGTTCAAACCTAACCAACTCAACAAGAAACATTGTAAATATAGAATCTCTACAAATTTGTTGGTAGTTTCCTCAGACTTCATTTCGAAAGCACGAATGGATTTCATTACGATACGACAGCGACATCTACAAGCGAGGAGTCAGAACAGCTAATTTGATCTCATTGGAACATTGTTTCTAGAGAAATAGGAGAGACAAGAGTTCTATAATAGGATAGTTAGTCAATGTGCCTGTAGACAGCACCTGAAGCGTTTTTGTGAATGAAAAATAAGGATCCTCAATATGGTCCATCACGATCGAAGTGAACTATATTGGAGATGATGATAAAGTAGAAAAAGTAGACGATAAATAATTCAAAAAGATAGTACGGACTGATTGAAAGAGCATGTTCAGATGATGTTCAACGTGAGGGTAATTCATTCTCTCTTGATGAGTCCTTCTTCAACAGACAAAGTTGAATTCATAGTCACCCGATGTTCTTTGAAGTTTTCTTCTCTGTTAACTTGAAGATGTAAAATGAATTGAGTGAAATATCAAGTCGATATCTATTAAAATTCAAATTTTTATCCGAGGGTTCAGTTTGTTCCAGCAACTTTCCAATTTGAACCAACCGAAAACAACATATTCCTTGAATCTATCGATAGTCTACAAATAAAAATAAATTTTCTGTTCTGGAAATAATAATTTTCTGTAATACATTTTTTGGGTTTCCCCTAACCCAGAAGTGGAAAGAAAAAACTTCTAGTTCTTATAATATCTGTTTTTGTCTGATACAAGAGAAATAAATACGGGATACCGCAAGGTTCTATTTGGGGCCCTTTTATATTTCTCATTTATATGAACAATTCACAATTTCCATTTCCTTCATTGAAATTCGTCCTATATACCGACGATACCTTTTGACAGCATTTCATGATGTATTCAGTATTCAGAGAAAGGCCATCATAATCATGCATGATCTGAAGGAATGACAGCAAGAATGATTTCGAACAGCTCAAAACACTATTCCATGCTCACATATACTGCATTGTCTCATTCATCCAGATGAAAATACACATCCAAACAAAGGCTCAAATAATATTTATATCTACTACTGTCGAGTCGAGTCCAGAAAAAAGTCGCAGGAGTATCAACTATTATTTCACAAAATGTTATAATACCCTGGAAGTGGAAATGTTCAAATTGAACGTATTGTGTGACATATTGTAATGTACTACTTGTATTTCAATTTTGACATGTGTAAACATGGATGGTGCGAATAGCACCAATAGAGAATAATATTATTTTTCGTGGTCTTTGGCTTCTGAGATGACACATCCCAGTTATAAATCCAAGATTAAGAGATTATTTTCATTTTGTTGAGTGTTTTTTATTTTGAATTCCACTGGAGATTATCATCTCAAGTGGTGCTAAATTTGTCTACATGATGTTTTTGTTTGATCACCTCTCAATGTGTTATCCGATGATTTATGGTTATTCGATAGAAGAATTTTCAAACAGCTGTTGCTGAGGGATGTCCGGCCTTGGATCTGAAGACCTCAATTTTTATCAGCAATCGATATGCCGATCTGTCAATGTCTTATATCTCGATAGTCAACCATTTATCGAATTCATATACTTGACACGCGTTTCGGAATCTGAATACTGGGATTAACTATGAATATCTTACAATCAAATGTTTTGACGAGATAGTAACTGCAATCATTTTTCTGAGGCAAAGGTTGAGAGCTGCCTTTAGGAATTTTCCGTCGTCTCCAGATCATTCTATTTGTTATAATTGTAGTGAATAGCTGACTGAATGGGAAAGACCCACTGTCAGAATTCAAAGTACGAGTAATATTAGAGAAAGTTGTGTCTAGGCTTTTGAATGCACCAAGACGCCTCTTTCTTTGATCAACCTCAAATAGCTTTCACTAATCCTGTGATTATCACCTAGAACATGCTAAGCATTACTCGATATCCATTCTTCATTCATAGTTTTTTGGGTTCTCAATCTACCAAAATCTGAAGAAATGAGAATCGATATTGAAATCTATACAAGTGATGAACGTCAAATTTCTAATCTGCGAAAAGTTGCTGCTTCAATCAAAAACGGTGTTGTGAATTCAGACCCTGAACTATCTGGATGAAACACGTCCTATTGGTTGGCAACTTCTCGTATAACTCGATTTTCCTTATAAAAATACGAGAACTAATATTTAATGAAATACTTATCGGTGTTAACGTTTCGGAAATAAAATTTTCGAAAATCTTTCGAAAAGTAAGATTGTTGTATCATTTTGTATTTGAAGAGAGGTAGCCTGGTACGATTTATATCAAATGAACCCGCTAGGGTTGAACTAGCCTCAGTGAGCATGACAAAAATAGATTCCTTCAATTTTCGTTTCCTGCCATTGCTCTCCCTTGCCATACTTTGAGTGTCATTCCATTCTACAGTGTGAGCCCCATCGGCAGTGAGAATGTGATGATAATTTGTCCTTTGTTGAGGTACATCGTGTGTTCAGTGTTTCGCACTTTCAGAGGCCTCAGCGTTTCACCAATATATTTCTGAGACGGAATTTGATAAATATAATTCTTTGTGTTCATTGTTATGTTAGTTGGTCTTGTGCGTGCTTATAGGCTTTGAGTTATATGAGAAGTTTTTGACCAATAGGATGTGTTTCATTCAGAAGAAACTGTTTTTAATCAACGCAGAAACTTTTCGAGGGAGATTAGACATCTGTCCTCCTACACTTGTATAAATTACAATATCAATTCCAATTTTTTCCAGACTGTGGTAGTTTGAGAACCCAAAAAACAACAAAAAAATCCTTTCACCACAAAATGAAGACTTTATAAAAGTTCATCGATCTCCGATATTTCATTTCGGATGAGAATGATACTCTTTGAAACGGGTTTTTATAGCTCACCATCTCTGACCAATCTACTCTTTGTTGGAGTTTTTGTAATTCACAAGGAGTTTCATTTGCAAAAATCTCTCTGAATCTATTAGGATACTGAGGTTCTGATGATGAGCATGTGTACGATATTGAAAAAAATGACAGCATGACCATTTCTCAATGAATGACGAGATGCATAAGCATGCAACTGAAGTGAACGGTCACAACTCAGACGAAGTAGTTAATTATGAAATGTAAAAGGGAAACTCGTTGTGAATCTGTTACTTGTCAAAATGAGGGGGGTTCTGATGGGGGCTCGGTAGCAATTCTAGATGACCCTCAGTACACTGGAGGACTCAAGCTTTCAATGAATTATAACAATTACTGCATGAGGTACATTGGTCAAAGTCGGCATCAAAAATTCGCTTCAGGGACTATTAGACCCACATTCTCATTCATGATCGGGATGACAAGAGGCCTCTCTATGTATTCGAATTCCTAGAAATGGATAAATGTAGTGTCGGAGGGATTATCTTGTGGAGCCCACTTCTCAGACTGATATTTAAAAAAATGGGAGCGAACGCCCTAATAGAACTGATAATTCCTAGGGGTAGTACTCAGAATTTTCTTATATTTACCATAAAAATTGATCCAGATCTAGTACTTATCATAGTAATCTCTCATATATCCCCTCTCTCTCGGATATATTGCGTTTTTCGTCAATATTTTCGTATATTTTTCGTGGAGTTCCTTTCTCTCTCAATGATTATTATTTATTCAGTCGTGTTAAAGACATCCAGGTTTCTTCTGGAATTCCTGAACCATCAATTTCACGAATTTGAAGTTGAATTTGTATATACAGTGTGTCCCTAGACCAGTGGGACAGTTGAATATCTCTTGAACCAATAGGAATTTTCAAAATATTATAAGTTCACATTATATCGCATTATGAGAGCTAACTTCAGGAATTACTATTATTTATACGAGGGGCGCAAGAAAGGCTCACAAAATCGAACATCAATTTTTTCAAATGGAACACCCCATATATTTCAATATATCTGAACTCTCATTCCTTTAGGCTAATTATTGGTTTTTTATTTTTTGAAATCCGACAAGGCGTTGCCAAGTTATACCAGTTGTTCATGAAATGCAGACATTTTTTCAGACTGACCCATTATTCATACTACGGAAGAATTTCTGGAATCATTCAAGACTGTTAGTAGTCGATAGCATATTCTATCATATGGATTACTCATCTTTTTCGAAAGTTATACAGGGTGGTCAGAAATATTATATGATTTTCACGAAATTCAAACTTTCTTCACGTCAATTTTTCAAATATTGCACCTTACAATATGAATAATTTTATAGCCCATTGGTGATTTGATTGCTTATGGTCAATGGTTGTGAAAGAGACGTGTGAATTTCGTCATCAGCAAATGCAAATAAAAAAATGCAGTAAACTATTTATTCATTCAACTGTCCTGAACAAAGTCTCAACAAGAAAAAACTGTGTTGACAAATAATTAGGGACGATAATATTAATATAAATGATTAGAACATTCGAAGTGAAATTATCAGGGGCGGTTTTAAACATCTACTGGAGATTATCGTGCCTAGATATTCGTAAAGAAGGTAGTTTCTTGCAGGAACTCTTAAGTAGTTAATTACACTGGAATACGCAGTTTGATGATTTTTTTTGCATTTTCTGATGATGAAATTCACATGTCTCTTTCACAACCATTGACCATAAGCAATCAAATCACCAATGGGCTATAAAATAATTCATATTGTAGGGTGCACTATTTGAAAAATTGACGTGAAGAAAGATTGAATTTCGTGAAAATCATATAATATTTCTGACCACCCTGTATAACTTTCGAAAAAGATGAGTATTCCATATGATAGAATATGCTATCGACTACTGACAGTCTTGAATGATTCCAGAAATTCTTCCGTAGTATGAATAATGGGTTTGTCTGAACAAATGTCTGCATTTCATGAACAACTGGTATAACTTGGCAACGCCTTGTCGGATTTCAAAAAATAAAAAACCAATAATTAGCCTAAAGGAATGAGAGTTCAGATATATTGAAATATATGGGGTGTTCCGTTTGAAAAAATTGATGTTCGATTTTTTGAGCCTTTCTTGCGCCCCTCGTATAAAAAATAGTAATTCCTGAAGTTAGCTCTCATAATGCGATATAATGTGAACTTATAATATTTTGAAAATTCCTATTGGTTCAAGAGATATTCGACTGTCCCACTGGTCTAGGGACACACTGTATATGAAAAAAATGGGATCGATAAGATCTATCAAGTTTTTTCAATAATGATTCTTCTAATTACTCGTGTGGAAAATCGACCGGAGCAACGATTTTTGATAAAAATGGACTTTTGTATAACCATTCATTCATATATTTTTACAGCCATTATCTCAATATAAAGTAGTTGTTCGTGAGAAAACTTCGACATCGAAAACAAAAATTCCTGTATTGTAGAATAGAGTACATATTCTTAAATTTAGTTTCGAGAATACAAATTAACTATATGCCTGGATAGTTTCTTTCAGTCACTGATTGATAACATGCCGCAACAACATTTGACACGTGTGATCAATCGATTATGCAGAAGATACCGAGAGACTGTGTGAAAGAGCGACGTACATGCCGCACGAGAACCACAGAGCCTGTTCCCTAGACTTTCCTGATTGTTTTTTCCCATATTATTACAAAGAAAATTCATTGATTCGATTCTGATGAAGAGACCGAATTATACATTCATAACATGTCACTTTCAAATTTATACTATCATTTATATACTCCGAATACACTTTCAAAGAATATGGACCAATCTCTCATTCGTAACAGTAGGGGTTACGAAGGGTTTTACTGGAAAAAAAATGGTTGACACCAAATGAAACACCAATAACATTTCAGTATTTTATTAATACTCTCCACAGCCACTGATTTTCACAAGCTCAGCGGGGCACTTAACCTGAACGAACGAAACGTCTGGATTATCAACTCCTTCCATGAACTGGAACCGGAACTTGCAACCGCTCTGCAGGTCCTCAGGAAGCTGGTTACACTCCGCCTCTGTCCTAACCCCAGTAACCCGGTCACCCCAGCCGCTTTCCGGGGTTCCCCACTGGGTGGAGCATCCCCTCGTGAACATACCCACTCCACCTCCGGGAATGGCAATGTCAAATTGGTTGACAGCCAATGGGCTGCCCGTGTTGGTGATCTGCACCAGCATTTTCTTCCCGAGAAGTCGGCCCTGGAAGGACAGCAACACGCATATGCAGCAGTTGTCGTAGTCTATCCCGCCTGTGAAGGAAACTGCAGAAAACCCGTAGGCAAGCGTGGAGTTGACCACGTGGGCGATTTGGTTGCTGCAAGAGTAGGCAACACCTCCGACCTCGCAGCCTGATTGGGCATTGTTTTCTTTGGTGCTCTTTGTCACACCGTCTTTCTGGCAGGTTTGGATGGGGATCCCGTTCTTGGTGTGGATGATTTGGTCCCATGCGCAGGATGGCGCGCAGCAGTCCCAGTAACGGGTTGTTATGCCTGTGCCGGATTTGCCACCTGGGATGGGGATGATTTCTGGAGATGGTTCGCTAGTGATGGCGGTAACTGAAATAAGAAGAGGATTTGCATTTTTTATTGAAGTTTGGAGCTGGTATTGAATTTTGTCATCTTTGTAATCATTTTATGATACTATATTCAACAACTGCTTGTTATTGGTAGTTCAGTATATAAATGGTCACTGATTCACATACAGGGCGGCCAAAAAAGTCAGTTTTCCCTCTTAATTTTCGAACGGTACAAGATATACAGGTTGGACAAAGTTTATGTTGAATGTCATTAATTTTGGTGCTTTATGATGAAAGAAAGTATGAGTCACTCATCACCGGGGTGTCAACTTTTACTTCAAGAAAAATGGGTAAGATATTTTGAAGATCTATTCAACATAGCTTAAAGCCTAAATCATTATCATTATCAATATTCTATTGGAACTACCAACCTCGCTACAGTCTGTATTACGTTGGAATGATCATTGTATAGATTACTGTTGTTGATTAAATATACGCATGTCTTACTGTTTTCACGTTTTTGCTTGTCGTTCCGCAACACTTCTGGTCTGATATCTCTAAGAAAAAATCAATAACATTCCTGGTATTTGCCACGAAATTGTTCATTAACTTTCGTTTGCCCACCAAAAATCTTCGTAATAAAGGCGAAACTCAAATTAGAATATTTTAATTCTGAAATTCGAGAATAAATTGCCCATTTTGAATTCAAAATCAGTCTCTGTTTTGCTAACGTTACTTGGTCGAATCATTATTACTTGTAATTGTTAGAAATTGATATATGAAATGAAAATATAGATCTTCGTTATCGAAACAAAATCAGGAAGCAAAGTGAAAAACATTTGAAACTGAGAAATGACAACAAAATGCAGTAACATATTTTTTCATATACTCATATTTCCTCCTGAAATCATGTACAAGATGAAAGTCACAACAATGTTTTTGGAAGTACTCATGAGAACAAAATTCCTGATGATCTCTGTCTTTTTTATTTCAACAAAACTGCTTTCTATCGGTATCAATATCATGAGTAGGACTATTGAAGTTTTGATGCATTAGCTCGATATAAAAGAAACTTCCATTACGTTAGTAGAGCTTTTATTTCGCTTCGTCAGACTCAATCACAATATCAAAAATATATCAGTCAGACTCCCCACAACCAGTAAGAGCCACAAGTTCTCGTGGACATTTAACTTCCACAAAAGACACATCAGGATTATCAACATTCTCCATGAATTGGAACCTGAACTTGCATCCAGCCTGCAAATCAGCAGGTAACTGATCGCATTCTCTTTCGAACTCAACGCCCCCTATTTTCCTGCCCCAACCCCATGGAGGAGTCCCCCATTGCGAGGAGCAGCCCTTCTCCCAAATACCAACCCCACCACCTGGCATAGCCAGATCGAACTGGTTCACTGCCAGAGGACTACCAGTGTTGGTGATCTGAACGAGGAATTTCTTTCCTGCCAGCTTGCCTTTGAAAGACAAAAGAGTGCAGATGCAGCACTGGCTGGTGTCTTCTCCTCCAGTGAAGGAGGCTGCGGAGAATCCGTAGGCCAATGTCGAGTTGACAACCCAGGCTACTTGATTGCTGCACATGTAGGCAACTCCACCGTCAAAGCAACCTGAATGGGCATTATCTGCGACTGTGCTGTTGGTTACTCCGTCGATTTTGCAAGTTTGGACCGGTTTGCCGTTCTTGGTGTGGATGATACCATCCCAAGCACAAGAAGGAGCGCAACAGTCCCAGTAGCGGGTTGTTATACCGTCTCCACTTCGGCCGCCTACGATTGGGATGATGATTGGTGAGGGTTCGTTTGTGGATGCATGGGCTGAAATCAAAATGGGATGGATCATCCGAAATGCAACTTGGATAGATCCAGAGAGTGGAATGCAAAATGGGATTCATTTCTGGAGGTTCGGTGACCAAAATTGCACCAAGCGGCTATTTCAAAGCGGCCGGAAGTGAGACGGATTTTGGTGTCGTTTTGCATTGAATAAATCGTGTATATTCCTGGACTGTACGTACTGTTTTCACATAAATACATGCTGGGGACGTCCTATTCAAGATACTTTCGTGAGTTCGACATGTACCACTTACGTATATTCATTTTGGAATGTATCCAAAAGCTTGATAATATATGGGACCAACAGTTCCACTGTCATGTCCTTTTTTTTCATTTCAGTCATCAAAAACAAGTTCAAGTTCCCATATCATATCAATAATAAGCATGTTTTTCGTTCTGATATCTCAAATTTTGTAAGATTGATATGTTATAAATTTCGGTTTCTAAATGAGATAATCATTCGATATCCTTCTTTTGGGAGTATATCTCGGCATAACATCAACTGGAGATATTGGTTCAATGATCAAAAGTCCATTAATATAATCAAGGGCGCCGTTTCTTGAGGGCAAGGATTTAAGATTTTTCAATCCATACACCGCATAAGACACGATATCGACTTGATTTTGCAATTTTTTCTAAACCTCTAAACCACACTCGTAAGTATCATTCCAAGGATTTTCATTTCAAATAAATCCAATAGTATGATTTGAAAAAATGTGCCCCTCACTAACATTTTGCGTAATGTGCCTCCCCCCTAACTTTTTTTGTAACGGCGCCCATAAATATAGTTGTTCAAATCAGTATTTAGCAAGAAGACGCAGAGAGAAATTCTGGACTATTATAATCCATCATGAATTTTTTCCCATAGAGTTGTCAATAACGAACATGATTTTTGAACAATTTGGATTTTTCCTTTCCAGAATGAACGAATCAGATACCTTTGAAAGATGATCTTTACACTTTTTGTTTATTTTGATTGAATTTCATAAGTGTACGTGGAAACATATATATTTGAGTTTTATTTTTCACGTTAATAATCATTACTTGAATATCATTCTTTTGATGTTAATGTATTCAGTAGCTTTATGAATGAATGAACTAACTCATTTTTATTACTTCATTTCAATATCCCAAAAGGTTTCTGGTGATTGACATCTGCCATGTTTTGAAAAACATTGAAGGGTAAATGAAATAAAATTAGTGTTTTCGCACTTATCGGCTCCTGCTGCTTTGTTCACGTTTGTTCACGTTGCCATTCTGAATTACGAATCTCTCTGTGATATTTTGTGAATTTTGTGTGAATAAAGATTATTATTATTATTATTTGTCGTCTAAACAAGCCTAGTCGGGTCCGTACTCCCCACTGCTCCGACCCAGTGGGCGGACGCGCTAGCATAATCAACCAATGACCACAGTAAGTGGTCACTGGCTCCGAGAATCGTGAGTCCTGAGCAGACGCAACGAACCGAGAATAACGGCCTTCTGCATGCGGCCGGCCAAGATCTCTGCCGCATCACGGCATGCCGGTATGA
Organism: Zygogramma bicolorata; assembly: GCA_032362365.1. Classification (NCBI taxonomy): domain Eukaryota; kingdom Metazoa; phylum Arthropoda; class Insecta; order Coleoptera; family Chrysomelidae; genus Zygogramma; species Zygogramma bicolorata. Next base: position 672,018 of record JAVJAQ010005953.1, read on the forward strand.
TCTTGAGCTCCGAGAGTAGCGTTGGTCTGGAACCACCGAGAACACCTATAATCAGAACCACTAACTTGACAGAATAGTTTGGGTGGAGCCTGCGGAGTTCGTAAAGTGAATCCTGGTACTTTGTCCGTTTTTCCTCCTCTTATCGGACGATATTCGTTTCGGCAGGGGCCGAAAACTCAATAACGAATATCGTCTTACTTCGGTAGTCGAAGAGGACTATATCAGGCTTATTGGCTTGTATTTGCCTGAGAGTGAGGAATGAAAAGTTCCAAAGAATTCGACACCTTTCATTCTCCACTACGGACTCAATATCCCCTGGAGCGTAAGGCAGCACCGGTGCCCTGTCTATTTCATACGAGTGCCGAAGAAAATAGTATAGCACTCGTAAGGCCGCGTTATGGCGATGGATATAGGCCGAGACCGCATAAAATGCACAAGATGACAGCAAATGCATCAAAGTCTCGGGCGCCTGTCGGCAGGCCCTGCATCTAGTATCAGGGACCTCTAAACCCATCACGCGGCTCCGGTAGACTAGGGTGTTGAAGACACCGTCTTGGCACGCCATGATGAACCCTTCAGTCTCCGACTTCAGCTCACCTGACCTGAGGAAAGCAAAAGTCAGCTTAACAGACAAGCCATGGTCTTCGATGTTCTTAAAGAAGACTCCATGCATGGGCTTGTCTGTATGCAGCTGCAGCATTTTAGCATTCTCTGCAGCCTTGATGTGAGCTTTTCTCCGTGCGGGCTCCAACTCGGTGACAGAGAGTTGATTTACCCACTCGGTGTCGAAGACTATACTAAGTTCATCAGCAGCGCTCCTTGCTGCCTTGAATAAAAAGGCTCCGACTCCTGCATGTTCATGATGTCGGACCATGCAGTGTAGGGGATCCGAATTCCTGATGACACTACAGGCTCCATCCAGCACCATTCTGTTGTGGAGACACTCCAAACTCAAAAGTCCACGGCCCCCTTGTTGTCGAAGGAGATATAACCGTGGAACGGACGATTTGGGATGCATGCTTCTGTACATATGCATCATTTTGCGAGTCTTCACGTCAAGTTGCCGCAACTCTTCCTGAGTCCACTTGACTACTCCGAAGGAGTAGAGTAGAATCGGAATGGCAAGCATGTTGGTGTTATTATTATTATTATAATTCAGTTAGGTGGCGTTGCGGCTAGTAGATTATATTTTCCATTTGTATCTCAATGAGTAAATATGCAGATCAATCCAAAACGGAATACTATATGAATCAGCAACCCACAACATTGATACACGAAGTCGATCATAACTGTATCAATACATTCACCTCTAATGTTCGTTGTTTTCGGACACGGATACTCTGTTGTCAAAGTGTGAAATAATTTCGGGTAGGTATCAATCATTTTGTAATCATTCATACATTCTTATTTGTTATTTTGAAAATTTCACAGAAATATGTATTCTCAATGAGGTGCAAAAACATCCTTAGCAGAATAGATATGTCGTTCAGAACTCATTATAATAGAACAATTATATCACTCTTGCAGCATCTCTGATATCACCGGTCATTGATCTTTTACAGTTATGCTGGTTATGTTGTGTTGAGACATTTCGTGTATTTCCAAGAGTTGTCTTGGATTTTGCTCTGTTAAACTTTATGTAACACTTCAGATACTTTTTATAGTTGTGCAACAGTTTATTGAGACACAATCACGAAATATTGTTGTGTTAGAACAAACGGAATTGTGCAAACGTCGTTTTGTTTTGATTTGATTGTCAGAAACTCAGAGTTTTTTTCGGTTCACAATATTACTTGATTAGTCGGTATTGGGCTAATCTATGTTTTATTCTTGATCTGAAGTTTAGACCCTGTAGATAACAGCCACATTCAAAGAAACACTGAAAAATATATCGATTAGAGGTAACAAGCCAAATTTTAAAGCCGATGAAGATTCATAATAGTTCCTGTCTTTTGGGAATAGTCAATTCATTGAAAGCACACCCCATTTGCGAACGATTATTATAACAACTCAATAATGAATGTATATAGTATTTGTGGAAAATGTAGCATACTTACAAGTCGCCAAAACAGCAAGAGATAATAATATCAGCTTCATTTTGGTGGCACTCGTGACAATCTGATATGATTATGACTTGAGGCCTGAAATATAAACCATCGATTGTTCCTTATCTCTCTGAGGTTTTTCTGAAGTATCAGGGAATATTTCCATCACGAACAATATGAGTTTGATATGTTTCATAATTTCCGATACCGAAAGTTGAAAATGTATGAAGAATCTCTCAATTGGGAATCAATAAAAAAAGAACGAATTAGTAGTGCTGCTACCGAAACAAAAAATGAACAAAATTATTTGACGAATATCGCAAGATCTATGGGTTATCTCAGAAACCATCGCAGCGTGAAATTGTGCAAATTCAGGAACTGATATAATTCAAGTAGAAAGAATGATTTTGGGTGTGAATGAAGTTGTAGTTTGAACTTGAAACTAGATATATCAAACTTGCATTGGGGGGAATATGAAAACTTATGAATCACAAGTCTATTACACTTTTTACATAAGTCATGTTCAGGGCGATGTTGCTATAGGCTTCCAGCATAATGACGCCACTATTCAGCAGAACAATCGACTCAATACAGAAAAAATAATGATTTCCTACCCAAAAATGAGCAGTTACGACAAAATATTTTTATACGGCTCTCTTGAGGATGATAGATCCTAAAATATAAATTACGATGATAACGAAAAACCGTACAAAATAACGGTAGTGGGGTCATACATTTTTTTGAAGTTATTTGATGATATCGATACCATCATTTTTGAAGGACATTGGGCATTTCGTAATCAGTTTCTCAGGATCTACCATTTTGAAATATTTTCTTCAGGTGATAAGTTCAGTTTTCTCCTGTATGTAGTCGATTGTCCTCTTAAATATTGACGGCATGATGCTAGAAGTTATTGTTTCATATAGGAGCATCGTCCCGAACATGATTCATGATGGGTTATTCGACCTTTCGGTAACAGGTAACACTGATGAGTTTATTTTTGTGCTACTAATACTGATTTTTCCAGCAAATACTGAATTTGGTATGAATAACTGATATAAAATATTGCATATTTCTAGTTAGCAAAAAACGATTCTTTAAACCTCTCATTGCAATGCTTGGAGGATGTTATATCTGTGAGAATCAAATCGCACAGCATTGAAATCATCAAGTTGAAATTTCAATTACCCAGTATGTAACGAAATTCGAATTGAAACTGTTTCCACATTTTTCAATATTTGTGATTGTTTCTTTTTCATCCAATTTGGCGTTTTTTTTCTGATCGCCATTATTGAAACATTAAAAAATTGACAAAACAATGAGCTATTTCAGTGACGTGATATGGGTACGGAATATGAATATGTTATCAAATGATTCTAGGTTGAATTTACCTCACAGCAATACCATGGAATGAATTGAAAAACTTTATTATTTCGCAGATTTCTGGAACCGTTCAACAGAAGTGCAGTCATCAAAACTACATCTCCCCTAGCATGGTCCAATCAAACCGACAAATTTTTCAAAAGGAATCATAGCTAGTGAGGCACATCGTTTGAAAGATACCATCAGAAAGTTCTCTTCGAATTTCACAAGATCCCCCCAGCCGATTATGGGAGATTGGTGGGGAAATGCTCTTGCTGGTCATTGAATTATTTGTTTCTCTGCCACATGCCAGGGGTTCGATCCCAGATCACGACTGACATTTTTTTGAGTGGCTCTGTGCGATATGCAATTATTGTTGGTTGCCAAGATACCAAACCTCAGTAACACTCTGGATTTTTTGGGTTTTTCCATAGTTGAAGCAGAAAATACTCCACCGACAAAATCAGTAAGTCGCCAGAGAGCACTCATTGACGTAATATAACATGGACTGGGTGTCGCTTAACCCTCAAATACAAGTTTTTGCGGCCCGAACCAACTAAGGGCATCTGCGTCATAGTCGTCATCGTCATAATGTGTTACGTCATCAGTAATACTTGCATACTTAGATTCCGTAGGTAATCAGTTCTTTTCTGTTATCCTATTGATTATTAAATATTCACTAGATTATTGAAAAATATTCAAGAATGGGACCAAATGAAATTATGGTGCATATTGAAAATTTTCGATTGTAAACAGTAGCCGTCTCTTGTCCGAACAAGGTTCTGTCTTCTAGGCGCATTCAAACAATCGTTTCGAAAAGGGACGATATGAAAAAACAAATAACGACAATTCAATTAGTTCACACTAATTGAATTGTCTGGTATAATGGCAAATGGAAGTTTTCCCAGGAGTTGAAATGATATAAATATTATCAAATTTTTATTTTTCCCTTCTTGATTTTGTTCTTTGGTGGATAAAGTGCTCAGCAATGGTTTCGTGATCAAGTTTATTCCAAAAATCTCACACAAGTTATCATGTGGCTCGTGTCATTTGGGCATTGAAACTCGCTCCATTATACGCTTTCAGTAAGTTATTTGAGGTTAACTATACAGGGTGTCCCTGAATTTTCTTAACAAGTGATATCTCCATCATGGGAGAAGATGGAATGATGAAAAATGGGCTTTCACCAAATACACTCAAAATACTCTCTTTTTGGTTCTACCATTGGAAAATCACCCCCACCTCTAGTTTTTCAAATGAAATCCCCCAATTATTTTCGCAGATATAGAATACACCAATTTTTGTCTGGCAACACACTTTTTTTGAATGTTCTCACCTAGCTTGCTGTTTTTTTCATTTTCTTCATCATTGCACTTATCGCTTTCATAAAATAAATGATTTTCTCGTTTTAATCCTTCGGAATGTACCCCTTACCTTTTTTTTCATTTCACCCCTATTATCCTGGAAGAAATTCAAACCAAATTGAATTTTCATCATTTCTCGATTATTGTAAAATGAAATTGGGGTCCAATTTCTTCCAGGACAATATGCGTGACATTTAAGATAGGGTGAGGGGTACATTTTGTAGGATTAAAACGAGAAAAATGTTTCTGAAAACATTAGATTCGTGCACACGAAATATATATATATATATATATATATATATATATATATATATATATATATATATATCATTTCTTTCAATACCGGAGATAGATATCGCTTGTTTTGAAAATTCTGGGACACACTGTATGATGAAAATTCTGTTGTCAATCGAGAAACTCAATACGATATAATCAATATTGTTGCAGATAAAAGATTTTCAAAAAAATTAATTTGTTGTCAGACTGGAAAGTGTTTGTAAGGAAGCCTTCTAT